>PYHW01009762.1:2937591-3049852 GCA_013186435.1 Turdus rufiventris
GGGTACCCGGCCCCACCTCCACTCGGCAGCCATTGGCTCTCCCGGACCCGACAGGGGCGGTGCCGCGGCCCCCCGGGCCCGCCTCCACATGGCTGCCACGGCACTGCTGGCTCCCCCCACTGCTCACGACTCGCACTTCCGGGGTGGCAAATGTTGCAACTTTGTACTTCATATAAGGCGCACCGGACTATAAGGCGCACTTCCGGGTTTGGGGAAAAATTTTAGTCAAAAGGGTGTGCCTTATAGTCGTGAAATTACTGTACTTTCTTACAAAACATAGTTTTAACAGAACCTTGTTCTCATCTATTGCTGCTGAAAGAAGACTATTTATAATCCTCTTACCTATATTTAATTGTTACTTCATGGCAATAAAGTGGATTCCATGCTTAATTTACTTTTTTTTCTCTGAAGAAAATAACAATTTTAGAATAGCCAACGTATATATTTTTTCCTTTTTAAATAGATAGTGGTCTACAATGCATAAGAGTGAGGCACACAGTGTAATATTTGCTTCTTGGTATAGTTTTAGTCTGTAGTAAATATTAAGTATAGTTAGAGATGCATGGATAAAAATAGGCTTGTGCATTGTTTTCTGTGTGTTATCTCACACATTCTGTATTTTGCCACTGTATTAAATTTGCTCATTAAGAACCAATGTCCTGTAAATCCCAGGAGGCAAATTTAATGTTATCCATAGCATAGAGTGTATTCAAACATCTGTGTATTGCAGAGCAGTGGACCACAGAATATGCTTCTGATGTCCAAATATAAAATGATCCTGACTAGGCTGAAACATGCTTTGGTCTGAACTTGCCTTTTAATGAAGTGCAACCAAAATACTTTTATAGTCAGTCTCATCAGTGCTTTATATGCCTGTGTATACAAATTATTTATGTTATGGTTAGAATTACTGTCAGCTGTGCCAAGGAGGTGATTAAATCCTGAGTATTCCTTAATTTTTGTATTTATTTTGATCAACTATTGAAAAGTATAACTGCTTTAGATTTTATTTTCAGATGGAAACAGCTAATTTTATGTCAAGTTAATGCTAAATAAATCTGTTAATTCTTGTAATTAAAATCCTCTGTCATTACATGAAAATTGCTGTTGAGAATATTCAGAAACACCACTAGTAAATGACTTTTTTTGTTTTGCTGGTTGTTAGATTTAAGACTGAGAAAGTATTCTGTCCTCTGAGATTGAGGATGAAGTCAAGTATGACAAAACATCAGTGTGATGAAACACTAGACTTGGTTTATATTTTGCACTAAATGGAATTCTAGGAAACAACACCAGGCTACAAAATTCATTGAGATAAAAAATAGTTGGAGGCTGGGGAAATATGTGGTCAAAGGAAAAAGAACAATAATATAGGCTTTTCCTGTCTTAAAGACCTTTGAAGGCAGCTTTTTCTGACTGTCATCAGAGATGAGATGCAAAGATAGATGGGCTCTTTGATCAAGTTCAGCATGGCCGTTCTTATGTTTTAAAGTATTTAGGAGAAAAGAAAAAAATGAAGAATGATACCTTTCTTGTTTTGCTTACCTGAAAAAAAAAAAAAAAAAGTTTTATTTTGTGTCTTTTAAAGGTGCTGGACAAAAGATGCACTACAACAGTTCCAGAGATAGAAAAATCTCTGATCTAATCTTGGGTTTAGGCAGGGTATACTTGCACAACTTATCTGTAGAATTGAGTTTTTACTTCTAATCAGGTATTGGGGGAAAGAAAAAAGTGTTTCTGCCACTGGTTCGTTAGAGCATGGCAAGACAATGGGTTCAGAGGGGTGCCCTTGTTCCAGTGGGTAATTCCTGTCAGAGGAAATGCAAATGAAAAGGGTCAGAAAATGGCTTGTATTCACTTCCTGATTTGAAATGTAAATGTACCTCTGAAAATCTACCACTGGAGACAGGAATCAAACAGCTTTATGAAGTGCAGGCTAACAGCACAAAGTATCTTTTGAGAGACTGATTTGTACACTGGAAATGCTGTTTGAGAGCAACAGGCAAGTGCAGTCTGTCTTCTCTGGAACTCTATGGCATGGTGAGCCAGCTGAAAAGGAATCTACAAACTTGTAAAGAAGTGCAAAAGTTAAGGTTAAATATCATCTGTTATCTTAATCCTTTTTTTCTTTTTGCTGTACTAGAAATATTATAGTGGTGTTTTAAATCCACGCCTGTTCTCTGTCACAGCTATTTGAAAGCAGTGATATGCCCTGGAATGGAGTTGGAAAAGTTGAAAATTAGTTAATTCAGTGAATAGGGATGTTACCACCTGGGAGTTCAGACTCTCAGCAAAGAGGGATAGAGCAAAATAGTTCCCATGGAAAACCTGAAAGGAGATTAGGCAGTGTGAGTTGCTTTGGAACTGTAACAACTGCCAAGCCATAAGCAAACCCAGGACTGACTGTGCATTATGTTCCTTTCTTTTCTTCCAATGACCCATCTACCAAGTTTCAAACTAAAATTTTAAATCAATTATAATATAAGAACTTTGATCTTTTGCTGTAAACATACCTTAACATCATAGGTTTGAAAATTAATAGGAGAGTTGTCCAGAGATATTCCAATAGCTCTTTAAAATGTAAACTTATTAATACAATGCAGTAACATAGAAGATGTTCAGGACAACAAAATTCAACTGGAAGGTTTTGTATCAAGTTATATGATTTATATGTAATCTGTAAACCAGCATAAAATATCTTTATACTTCTTATACACTACGTGCTAAAAGAGACAAGAAAGAAAATAAAGATGAATATCATGAATGTGAGTGAATGTAGACACATGAGCCGTTAGTCACTCTGATAGAAACAGTGAAAAGATATTGTAATCTATAAATATAACTTGATTTTTTAATCTCTTTCAATTTTGTTATGGTACCCCTGTGTTGTAGTCATATTTATAAAAACACTGACTATAATTTCTGACTCATCAGAAATTGCTCCTTCTTCTTAGGTTGGTGACCACGTATTGATTTAGGATTTGCCTTTCCAGGAGCTGACAGTGATTATGATCTTTTGTCTTTCCATCCTATGTCCTTCTCTGAGTCCTTAGGATGTAGTCCCTATCTCTTGTCTCCTTACCTGGGTCATTCAGGCCTGTTCTTTACCTTTCTGTAGATCTTCGGTTTATCTGCAGTATACTATCCCTCCCTTTAGCTTGTTCTTTTAGCTTGTTTTTATAATTGGCATGTGCTAGGAAGTTGTTTGTGGAGGGCCTTTAAGGCTGATTAATGTAATTTTCATTAATATAGCCACTTATATAGACCTTTTGTAATTTATTTTTGTTATTTCCTTCCCCCCTCTGTATTCCCATTTATTCTACAGTCATATCAGGATTAACATTTCTACTAAAAATCTCTGCAGCACTATGTTTTCCTAGGTCTGTGTTTGCTGTAAAACTTTTTATACCACTGTACTTGTCGAACTACTAGGATACTAAAATTTAGAAAATAACATTGCAATAGGTGGTAAATGGCTCAGCAGTTAATATAAGTGAAATTCTGCCATAGCAGGTCAATTGATGTGATATTTTTTCTAAGGCAAATATTTTAGGTCACCAGTACCTGTAAAATCAATGAAATTATGAGGAAAAAAGATAAGAGAAAAATATTACCATCTCCCCACCAAAAAAGTGTAATATAATGGCACATCAGTTTTAGAATGATACTAAAACTATCCTCTTTCTTTGTCTGTAACAAACTTCCTTTTTATCCTTGATGAGTTTGTGGATCTTGATGGAAAGATACACTGAATCTCTGAATGTTTTTCCTTTTTTTTTTTTTTTTTTTTTTTTTTCCCACTTCTATCAATGCATGAAACTAATCCTCTACAATCAGTAAGACTGTTGAAAAGACAAAATTAGTTTGTGAATTGCCCCCGGGGCTGATAGGCTCATTCAAGGATTCCTGAAGGCATGGATGAATCTCAAGACCATCTCCCTCTCTGTTGGTGGGTGTTGAATGTGGCCTTGCAGGAGTAGCTGTGCTTTAAAGCATTGTTTCATCATAATCTCATGTAGCTGGCTGTGTTGCTGGCAGTACAAAAACAACTGCTTAGGATAGAGGGCAAGGCAAGTGTTCTCTACTTGAAGGTCTCTGGCTGTTCTGTTTGAGGGTGCAAACACAGGCATGTACTTAATCAGCACCTTTTTAGCCTGACAGGTAACTATGTATGTGGAAAGTAGGAGTATGCCTTTTCCCTGACATTCTCATCTTTTGGACAAAAGTAAGGTGGTTTCAATTTGGAACAGCAATTGCTGCTAATTTTTTTTCTTAGATAATACTCTGATTCACATATTACTCTCTTTTGTAAAAGATACCATAGACTATTAAAAGTATCAAACTTCTCTGTGTTAGCAGATCTGTTTTAATAGTAAGTGTTTACATACTTCTCATTATGTTTCTTAATTTTAAGTAGAGGAAAGAAGAAAATTACATTGGTATTTTCAACTACATTGAGCAGACTGCCTGAGGAAAAGTCTGGATGAAAAAGTGCAGACTTGTGTGACTTAACTTCAGCAGAGGGAATTTTCCTCCAACTTCCACCGCATTAGTTGAATTGTATCCACAAAGAACAACTTTTTCTGTTTGTTTTAAATCAGCTTCTAATCTTCAGTTGCCTATCATCTGATTCTGGATTCTGTTTGCTGACCTGCCTGCAACCACTTAATACCCTGTAAGGATTCTGTTTGCTGACCTGCCTGCAACCACTTAATACCCTGTAAACTGATCACCTTGAAAACAATCACCTAGGTACACGAGGCATAAGCAATTTTATGTTATTGAACTGCAACAGAGTAGAGCTGTTTAAGGAAAACTCTTGAATTGGTGATTCTGGGTGCAGGAAGTTTTGAATTTGAGGACTAATCACTGCATGAGCTGCTACCACTTTTAAACTTCAAAGTATATCCAAGAAAAAAATTACTTACTCAGTATCATCCCTGTAAAGCACGGAATTGAGAAGCCATGACAGAACCTCTGAATCATCTCTTTGATGCAGGAGTGAAGTTCTATTTTCTTTCATAATTGACCCATGTGTAGCATTATTTAAAGCTCAATATGCAGTAAGAAATATTATGTATATATATTTGTGAATATATAACACATAATTATTCAGTTGTCAGGAAAGAAGCATTTTTTACATTTATCACAGTTTCTTATATGTTTTGTCATAATTCTCATTAGTGCTAAGAATGGATAAGGATGGCAAATCTTCATAACTTCAAAGCTTTTACTTGACTAAACCCAGAATATGTCTTTCATCTTGGAAATTATAGGATGCCTTGTATTAATCTCACAAACTTATACCATAGGGTTTTTTTTAATAATTTAGTGTCAATACAACTCAAAAATTCACTGTTATATTTTAGGAGATATTGAATATATTAATATGAGGTGTTTGTGTATATTTTTTGCAATCGATATTTTCCATAAAAAACAACACAAAATAACTTTGGCAATTACTTCATGGTAATAATTATTTGTCTAATTTAAGAATTCTTCTTTCCATATGCTCAGTGTTCAGAAAATACCAGTATTTCTAGAATATTTTTTGTGCAACTTATCAATATCTCCTTTCAGGTAATAAAGTAAACTAAAAATATGGCCATTTAGATGTTTCTGGAGTTAGATATTTACTTCATGTAATCAATTGGTTCACAATTAAGGGTATGCATCAGTGAAGACAAGCACATAATGAAGATAAAAAATGGCTGTGAAGGCTTCCCAATCCTAATATGAAATAATAAATTAAATTAACCCAAATATAGGAAGCTCTGGCAATTATTAAAAGGCTTGTAAATCTAAGCAGACTTTTGTGTACTGATGGCCTGAAGGGGCCTGCAATTTTGTATGACATATTGCAGATGCTCAGATTTTTTTACAGAAGGTTTGGATATAAAATTCAGCAGATCAGCTGCTATTATTCAAATATATCTATGCATGTTTGAAGAAAATATCAACTTCTAGGATCGAGGAGGCTTCCAACTTCCAGGCACAAGGAGGCTTTGTGAAGAAAGGCCACCCCTTTGGTGGAATTGTACTCATAGAATTTTACAAAAATATATAAGAGAACCATGTATTATATTACCATGTAATATATGAGAGAACATGTAATTAAGCTTTACTGAAACTGTGGTTCCAAAAGACTTCTTTTATATATTGAGCTGTGTACACTGATGAGACTAGCTTTTCAGAAATTCGTTGTGGTAAACAAGAAACGATGATGTATTTGAAATAAAGTGTTCAAATGTGCTTCTAAAAATTAAAACAGCAATTAGGTTCATAAAAGAAAATTTCAAGTAGTCAGTCAGTTTAATTTTGCAGCCAGTGCATTTCATTCTAAAGAACTTCTTACATATAATGAGAAAGGAAAGAAATAGGAACTTGGACTCAAGAGAGCTTATGAGGAGGTGATGCTTGTTTACTATTGCTCCTACTATGATATCTTTTATCTTCTTCAGCTGCTTTGCTTGCCAGTAAGGAGTGATAATGAAGACTGTTTTATTGTAAGTGCTTACTGCATAACTTGAAAGGTGTGAGGATAAAAGATTGCAGATAGAACCAGTACATTAGGCTTTCTGCAAATGCACTCTGCTCATTATCGTATGAGCATAATGAAATGGAAATCAGAGAAAATTCAATAAGTCATAGCTAAACATTTACTAGTGCCAAAATGTGAATCAATATGCTTTAGAGTTCTATTTCTGATCAACAAACCAAATCCTTCCCGTGGTTCTGTTTAAAATTTCACCTGGGTTATAATTTTTACTGGATTTGTGCTACTGCATAAGCAGGTCGTGAAACAAATTGTGCACATCAAATCATTAGAAAAAAAATGGGTTTCTTTTGTTGAAAAAAGAGGCTGAAACTATAATGTGCCTTATTGCCATAGGAAATTAGGGAATTTTGTACCTGCTGGCTTTCTTTCAAAATAATCTCTATTTCAGTGCTTGTAACATATATAACTCTGGGTAATTTCTGAACTTCTTTCTGCAATCTAGTTGAGATATAGCCTGCCCTACCACTTGAAACACCTCTGAATCTGTCAGGCAGAATGAGTGGCTACATTTTCATAGTCACCATTTTATTTCATTGTGGAGAGCTCATCTTGGATAAATATAGAAGTAAAACAAGTTGAAAGGCATGTTGAAGTTGCATATGAGACAGATGTGGGAATTTGTTGCAGTAATTTCTCCACTGTTTGATGATAAACAGCTACACACATCACTTCCCAAGCTATAGATCTTGTTTTGGCCATTCTGTGTTGTATACAAGTCACTCCCCCCAGACATTAATTCTGTCCAAAATTGAACCATTACCTGATCCAAGAAGCAATGTACTTGTAATTTATCTGTATTGATTCAAGTCACATGTCACAGATACATGCAATACTGCTTGTAGTTTTATTTGGGGTTTTGTTTGCTTGGCATTTTAGGGATGAGCTGGGGGTTGGGAAGACTTTGCCTTGTCCTTAACACCTGGAGTTTTGAATTACTTTTGAGACATGTAAATGCTTCAGCAATTTTCTTGCTTGAGATAGGAAACTCAGTCTGGGACTCCAACATGTCAGAAAAGCCATGAGGTATTGCATTCTGATTAATATTTTAGGTTAATTATCTCGTCAGCAGTGTAAGGCATATAAATGTGCATTGTGATTAAACTCTATTTCAATAGAATATTTCAGATATTTTTTAAAGGCTAGGGGAACATGTCAACAACAACAAAAAAAGAATATAGAATGTATTTCATAATGTTCTAGTCTCTGTTGAGACCTTTGCATGACTTAGATTCAGACAATGACTGAAGCATTATAATGTGCATTTAAAATTTAAATTATGATCTATGGATACCCTTTGGTAAGTGAAATTAACTTTGCTGCTTTCATATACACTGCATGTGAAGAAGGGTCAGGATTGAGAAAAGAAGTTCTGGTAGGTAGGGCATGAATTTAAATTGGTCAGTAGTGGCATAGGCCTTTAATTCCTTGGAATTCAGGTATCTAGTCTAAAACAGCAAGGCAATGTCTATGTCTTCTAAAAATCCTACAATTCAGTCTCAGATTTTTTTTTTTTTTTAAGTCCACCTTTCAAAAGAATGATGGGTAAAGAGGGAGTGAAGTAGTAGAGCTTTTCTTTTTCAGTAGTGGCCTCTGCCCTGGGAGGGCTTCAGCTCACCTTTCCCCTGACAGAGGAAATTTGTCACCCAGGACCACACCATGACTGTGCTGACATAGGGTGTACAGAGGTGAAGGTTTCTTTTCTTCATCAAACTTTAGCAGTGGAATTTTAGGCACTGAGTCGACTGAGATGCCTGCTTGGCTTTGAGAACCTCAGAAATGTTTAAATATTGTATTTAAAATTATTGAGGTGCCTGCTCTCCTGTGTCCTTGAAATTTTTTCCTAAGTACACAAGCAAACATGAACATACATACATAGGAATTGCTGTTAGTTTAAAAACAATTGCATTTTTAAAATATTGTTCCATTTTTATGTTCTTAGAAGTAATTAGTCTATTACCTCTAATCTGTGGATTTAGAATGTTAGTACTTGAACTAATTTCTCAGATTTGTTAACTTACAATGAACATCTACCATTACAAATGCTGTGTTGGAGTGAACTCCCATGTCATCTCTTCAGAGAACAGTTATATGTCAAAAACTAAAGCTTGAAAAACTCTTAACAGATTTGTGTCATATTTTCAGGTTATGCAAATCAGCCTATTATCACTGAAATTTGTGGAGCTGTACTGATTAATACAAGCTGTAGATTGGGTTTATTGCTTCCAGGTGTATCAAGGATATTATGAATTGTGTCCACAAATGCTCACTTCCTCTTATGCAAATTGCTGATGCAGTAGGTAGTGCTCTTTCAGCTGCATTCCTGAGTCTGAATTTCCTTTTTCATTTGCAGAATGTTCTCTAAATTAAATTTAGAGTCAGAAAGTTACAGGTAAAATATTGTAAGTTATGCACACTGTTGAGATCCCCACTAGCAAGAAAAGGTTAGTACTACTGCCACTGATTGAAGCAAAAGAGATCCTTTTGTCCTCTTGGTTCAAGAAAATGAAGATCTGTCTCAAGAAGCTTTCCAATAATAGTTTCTTCATTTGCTTTCTATGCTTTATCTAGGAGTTACCTGAAAGAGGTGATCATGTTAAATATTATGAAAAAAATTATCTATTACTAACCCTTAAAGAAATTGCTCTATAGTTTCTTCAAAAAAAATTTTTACTGTGTTTCTCTATTAGAAATAAGAATATTTTTCTAATAAATACAACACTAGGAAAAAAAGAAATCTTAAAATATTTTATAATATTTTAAATACAATATTTTTAACATACAGGATTTTGTTTTATGTATAGCTTGGTTTAGGTGCATTTGTGTTGAAATAGCTACAGGAAGTGACTAAGAAATGAGAAATTCCAACAGAAATTCCAAAGAAATAATTACTTTTTAAATCCACTTAGAAAAGCATTGTAGAGCTTTGTTTGAAACTACTTATCTGTTATTTGGTAATGCCATATATATAATTAATAAAATCCACGGAAATTGTTCTTTAATTTGTAGACCACATTAAAAAAACCCCAAACCAAGCCACATTCAAATGGTATGGTCCCTGATAGTTACTAAAAAAACCACCCCTGTAACTAGTAGTCTTCAATAATGCATAAATATGGCTAGAAACTCTTAGGGAAATCAGCCTTTTTTTTATTTTTATTTTTTTTAATGTCCATTTTAAAATACTGCTGCTGGAAGCATGTTTCTTTTGGAGAAGCAATTTTTTTTTTTAATTCAATAAATGTATTGTGACTAAGTACTAAATGTTGCTGAAATTCATTATTCAGCATTCCTCTAGGTTAAAAGCAGAATTTAAGATAAATAGTTTTATATTCTGCTAAATTATTTGGAACATCAGGATCATTGTTACCACAGATTTGGATAGATCCTGATATTGTAATCTCTGTCAAGGAATGCTTTTGACATAGGCAAAACAGCTGCTGATTGTTTGCAGAGAGGAAAAGGGCTGTGTGAAGGCTGTGTGAGGGTGTGAGGTACTGTGCTGGGTATGCTGGGTGTAATTTGAAGAGACTGAGTAGGGAGCCGTTGGAGAAGGATGGAGCCTTAGCTGCCCTTTTCAGCTGTGAATCTCTGTTGCACCTCAGGATGATATGATGCTTCCAGAAGTGACCATATATGACATATGCCTCTTCTGTGCTAACTTTGATGGACTTTGATGGCTTAAACAGGTATTACAATTAGAAATTACAGTAATTTTACAGCTATAAGGCACACCCTTTTGTCTAAAATTTTGGCCCGAACCCGGAAGTGCGCCTTATATATGGACAAATCTCAGAAATTTGCCAACCCAGAAGTGTGAGCCACGAGCCGCGGGAGGAGCCGGCAGGGCTGCGGCAGCCAGGTGCAGATGGGCCCAGGGGCCCGCAATGCTGCAGCTGCTGGGTTGAGGCGGGGCCTCGGCCAGCAACTGCGCAGGGGGAGCCGGCGGCAGATCCTCGCCGCAGAAAAAAAGTGCGCCTTATAGTCCGGTGCACCTTATATATTGGCAAAAGTTCAAAAATTTGCCAACACCTGAAAGCGTGCCTTATAATCCAGTGCGCCTTATAGTTGTAAAATCACTGTACCTTGCATCTGTTCTTTAAACCTGTAATAGGAAAACCCAAACAACTTCAAAATCATGTGGTAGAGATCTTTTACATGAAAACCTGGCAGTTTAGTAAGCTGGGGTTTTAATTGCTTCTGTCCTTGTAAACTATCAAATGAAAATTTTGAATGTATAAAAACCATTGCTTGCTTGCATAATAAAAGAAACATAGCGTGAGTTTAATATTCCTATGCAAAACTACAAGCATTATTAACAAGGTAATCTCGGTAGTTTGTTACATACTTGCTTAATAAGAGCTTGGCTTGCTGACTTAATGAAAGCAAGTACAGAACCAGTAGCTGATCACATTTCTAAAAAACCATTCTCCTTTAACTGAACCAAGAATTGGTTATATACCTCAATGTTGTGTAATTTACATGCATTTGTAAATTATAGCCAATAATTGCATAACTCTTAGTATACTTCCTGTGCTTGTTAAATGCTGGTTAACATAATTTTTATACTGCTGTACCCATAAAGTTTCAGCACATTTAAAATTAAATTTGCAGATGCATAAAAGGACACTGCTTGAATTTTTTATGGTATAACTGCTGTTAAAATATTATTATGCTTAGTTTGAAAACATTCCAAATCTAATATTTAACTTACCACAAAAGTAATTGCTTTTGTTACTGCAGTAAGAGGCATGCATGCTTTTCCTTAAATTAAACTAGTAGATAATTATCTTAATTTTATGTGGAGCATAGATTAATTTTTCTGCTGTAGACAAAAGTACATTGTAATCAGGTTTCTTGAAACTCTACATGGTTTTCTTTATTTATCTCTCTTAACGTGAACACTTGAAAGTCTTTATGTTAACAACAAATACTTTAATACACTCATAGTATTGTAACTGTGATTTTTTTAAGAATAAAAGCTTTACAGATTTTGTAAGGAGATTGTAATATCCTAGAATTATTGCAATAATTGTAAAAGATTCCCCCTTTTGACCATGAGAGACTCTTAAAATCTATAATTGCAGGAGAGGTCTTGAAGAACAACTGTAAATTGTTATGAATTTAACCTGTTTACTGACCTGCATCATTTGAAAGAAAAAAACAGTGGACACCTGTGGAGTAGCGGGGGAGGAAGGAGAAAGGATATTATCCAGACAAGACACAGTAGAGTCATTAAGTCCTTTCAGGCAGGGAGACAGAGATGAATATGGAGCTTTTTGTTAAGGATGAGTGAGAATTATAAAGCATTAGAATCCTAATGTTCTCTGTTGTGTTGCTTAACATCCTTTGAAGTTTGTTTTAGCTCTCAGAATCATCTGGGTTTTATGAGTTTCCGTCACAGTCAGAACTGAGAGGTTTAGAGGACTTGGGTAAGACTTGATGGATTTCTCTCGAGTGGTGTGTTTATTTAGTTAAGGGTCTCAGATTGATGAGCAGGGCAGCGTGAGAGAATGATACACAATGAATGTTAGTGGTGTCTAAGGGCTTTCTGCACATTATAGCTTTTTTGGGGTGTTTCAAGAAGCACCTGCTTTTATAATGATGTATATGATACTTTGCAGGTTTTTCATGTACAGTAATTTGTATGATTTCTGTTTTGTGTCGAGCAGAATGTCTAATAATAGAATACTGCTGTAGGTGTATTTGAAATGCAATGTGATGTAGAAGCAATGATTATGAAATTTTATCATAGTAATTTGAGGCAGTCCAGAAGATAAGAACGTTATCTGTGTATTTTATGTGAATAACAAAATTGTGCTGCATTTAGTGTTTCATTTGTAACTTGCCATGCTGTAGATCAGTCAGTATTGGCAGATAAGGTAGCTGTGAGTGAGAATGGAATCAATTTGTGTTTAGGCAGGAAATCTGAGTATTAGACTTGTTCTTACTGAAGGAAGACAGTGATTTGTGTTTTGAATTAGCCAAGGTGATGGTGGCTGTGGAAGAAATCTATTGGATTTCCCAGAAAACAAAACTCTTAAACAATTGGAGGCTAGATGGTTTTCTAAATTCCACTGATTCTTGAGAGTATTCTCTAGCCTGTAGCATACATGTGGTAGGATTTTCTTCCTTTTGTTTTCCTTAATTTGCTTGGTCTGTGAGTGCCAGAGTAGATTGTATGCTATTTCTAGGAGGTGATGAGGATGGGGTTTGCTGCATTGACAATATTTTGAGGCAGGATAAAGAGTTTCTGTTAAGACCTGGTATCAGCTGGGGTTAACTGATCATTACTGCAACTTGTGGTATAATATCACATATTTCTTTTGACTTCAACAGAAGACTGAATGATGAAGACATGAGCAAAACCAGCCCTCACTACAACTTTTCTCTCACTGAAAAAAAAAAATCTATAAAGTCCTTGGCTGTGGTTCTTAAATCAGCAGAGAAAATATAATCTTAGAAGAGGGATCAAATATGAAGATGGACTTGTGTATCTGAAAGATTAGTTGTTAATCTCTTAACATTAAAAGATTCCAGCTGAGAGGGAAAGAAAGTGTGAGACTGAGCAAAGCAACTAATTCATGAGATTGATTTTATTTTCTTTCCTCATCCCTTTCCTTTCATGAAGAAGGATAACTTTTGAATTACATTTCAGAAAATTATAGTGGGAACTTTTAGAATCTGCGATACTTTAAATGATAAGCGTATACAGATTACTGAGAGCAAAATTGGCTGGTGGCTACAGAATGAGGATTATAAGGGTTCTTGAAAAAGAGCTGGCATTAAACACACATCTGCTTTTTACTGAAATAACTCCACTTTGTGAAGCCTGTGCCTAGGTATCCCTGGTAGGTCAATTTTGGAGACATAAGACAGCAAGCTGTGGCAGCAAGTGTTCAGATGCCACTTTCCAGAGCCTCTTAGAGTCACAGCAGTCAATACCCATCATGATTGCTCCTCTGTAATGACTTCCGATATCTGCACTCTCAACTCTGGCTGGTATTGACTATCAGTAGTTAGAGAGTGTAGAGTTAATGAACTGCTAGCTAGTGCTATGAAAGCAGTCAAAGGTTCAGATAATGCTCAGGGAAGATTTAGCAGTTTTTTATATTTGAGATATCATTTTAGCTGTGTTTTGACTGAGACTGGGATGCATGTGTTTATTTCTTTTTCAGTAGAAAGCAATTTTTCGGCATATGCAGAATCATGCAATGCTTGCAGAATTTCAGAGGCGGCAGATTTACAAGAACCATGATGAGTGGGTCTTTACACGGATTTCTGCAGTGACAAATGGAATTTTTCTGTGAGGGAGAGCAGTAGCATCACTATTCCTCTGAGCATTTGAAGAGTTGAATCATTCCCTTTTTCTGGCCTATAAAATCTGTTTTTCCATTTGTGGATAGGAGGGAGAACAGTTTAACTTGACACAGTAAAAAGGAAATGTTTCTCTCAAAGACCTAGGTTTAGGAAGAGGTGTCGGAGAAGTAGGTTGAGTGCTGTTGAGGAATGTGTGTCTCCTGACAATTGCTTACTATGTTTTGCAAAACTTAGGGTAGAAAAATTATAGTTACAGACACGAACAGAAGGTTTCAATCTCAGAACAACTGGAGGATATGATTCCAACATGACAGTTGCTCAGGGGAAAAGAACAGTTATGTATCACATTCCTTTAATGCCAAGGTTAAGGCAAAACAGAGCCTCCTGCAGTAGTTCTTACTTGCCTTTATAATTTACACCTTAATGCAGGTCATTGGGATGTAATGCTGCTCAATTTATATGTTTATTTAATATTAGGAAGAATACAGCAATTTTTTAAGTCTCTGCATGAAACAGATAGCCTCCTAAATAGCAAGTAGTTGGAAATGTTTTAGAACACAAAAACCAAATGATATTTTAGCTATAAAACGTATCTCTTGGAAAAGAATAAAAAGAAAAAAGATTCCTTTAGCAGATGATCAGTGCAAAGAAACCTATGGAGGTGCTATCTCCACATAAATGATATAAATAAATGGACTGTAGCCATTCTATCAAAGAGACACTTCTGTCTGCACATGCTTATTTGGGTCATATCTTTAGTTACTTCTTTGCTAGTTGGAGAAACTGATTTCAAGGTTCTGATTTACAAAATCATACCAATTCACAAAGTATAATTATCCAGTAATCAGTTATAAGTAAAATAACAGGGACAAAAAAATCACTTGCAAGATGATACTGAAATCCTGATTGTGTATGAGCGTGTTCACTGCAATGTGACATTGAATCAGTGACCCTGGAGCAGACAGGTGTTCTGGTAGTCAGCAGAGCTGCAGGGGATGCTGACAGGAGGATCTGACAAGTGTGAAAGATTCGTTGTTGGTTGGGAATATATTCCTCATTGTGTCATGTTTAAACAAATCTGATACCAAACTGTCCCTTTCCTTGCCCCCAAATCCCTATTTCAAAGCAGTTTTCTTTGTTCAAAGGCCAGATGATACAAGAAAACTCATTTTGTTTATGGATACATGTCAGTATGTGAAAAAGACTGAAATATGTAGGAGGTAAAACTGCACCATAGGCACTCCTAGATAAATACTTCATATTTATACCACAGTAAAAACATTTAAGCCATAGTAATGAAACAATCCTGTTGCTTAACAAAATTGCATTTTTGAAAATAATTAACCTAGTGCATCCTACCGGCAAATAGGTCATATCAAAACATTTAGAATCACACTGGGGAAAAGCCCACTTTACAATCCTGTCAATAATTGAAAATAAAACCTTTTGATCATATAAATATTTTTTAACCTTCCCACTTTTGTCCTTCTAAAATTAGGTCTTCATAATTGAGTAAATGTTTTGTTCTATCTTTTCTGTTGTATTTCCTCTTTTCTTCAGAAGGCATGTTAGCATGTTATTTTCAGTATTGTGAAACATTTTGATAGTATCAGGTTATTTGGATAGATGCTTTACATCTAGACAACTAAAGGTTATTAAAGCCAACATTACGCAAAGCTTTGTCTATCTTTGTATCCAGATATTCATTCAAGTGTTGAATTCTAAGGAATTTTATTATTTCCTTTCTTGCTGCTATTTTCCATAACTTGATATTGAAACTTTAATCTTCAAGCTGGCCTATGTATTGATAAACCTTCTTGTTCAGATTTGTATGTGATTTAGTCTGTGCCTTTTTTCTACAGCTTGAATTCTTTGCATCATAAAGCCCTTATATTAACAAGAAGATTTGCATTTGTTTCAACAAAATAATTATAAGCAATATTTATTTCACTGAGAACTTCAAAGACTTTCTTTGTTCCCTCTTCCAGTAATTTGTTTCCATTGCTTTAAAAGGAAATATTTAAGTGCCTTCTCTTTTTTTGGCACTGTAGGTTGTATGTCTTCTCGCAGGCAAAATGCCTGGTATATATTATATAAATTAAATTCCAAGCTATTCATGTACATTACTGCCCTGCAAGTATTATTTAACACACAAAATACTTCTGAAGCAAAATTCAATAAATGTAGAATTCTCCATGGAGTGGCAGTTGAAAACCTCATAAATTTAGATTACACAGTCATGTCAGTGAATTCAAATTAATGAAATGGATTCCCACACAAGCACTACAGTAATTTGCATATTAATTTCTGCTAATTTTTTTATGGCTGTAACAGACTTGTACTAGTCATATTCTATAAAATACAACAGATTGTGAAACAACAAACAGTGAGCACTTGGGCATGATTTATCTGTTGTTCCATTGGATCTTCATTTTCCCAGGAAAATGCTGTGTCTACATTATTAATGTCTGACAATTTTCTTGTATTCATGCCCTGAAGCAGAATATGTCTGTTAATTTTGTGTAATGGCTGCTTTCCTAACAAATAGTATTTGTTTTTCATATTATGACAGTACTAATAAACAGGAAATAAAACTAGCTTTGTGGAGTTGGGTACTAAATGTGAAACACAGTTCTTTGTGTACGTGTGTTTATTTTAGGTTACAGAGATGTTAATATGTTTTCCACTGGATTTTGTGTGTTTTCATTCTATACCATCATCCCTACTTTGCTGTTAAATGTTTCCTTCTTTTCTTTTTTTAACATGTTTTTAATTGTGCCCTACAAATGTGGTACATGGTGTTGCAGAAAGTCCTAGCAAGGTGCTTCTCTCCAGAAAACAGCCTGTGCCAGGGTAGTTGGAGTAACCTTCTCCAGAAGTCAGGTTTCTTTTCACAAGGTTTTCTTGTATTCACTGTCTCAGCCTGCCCTCTGATTGAGTGGCAGTGTAGAGCAGAATACAGTGTGGGTGAAAGGAATACTGTTTTGGAAGTTCCAGCACTATCTATCTGGTGGATAAAGTCACATACAAGGTCTCCAGAAAATCTCAAAAACTTATACTAGATTGAGAAGCTAACACATGCCGTTAATTTAAGTGGTATCTATGTATCAGGTAACTTTGAAATCAGTCTTTCATTCCTTAGATTATTAACCTTACATACGTAGTTAAAGATGTAATGACATGTATTCCTAGATTCTAGGAAATAAATGTCTTGCTTGTATAGAGTTGTGACCTTCATTCCATCAAGTCTGAAGTTGACAGGTTAAGTAGGGATAGTGAGAAAGTGTTTTGAATCGATATTTTCAAGGAAGAACTTACAATGTGTGTATCTCTATACTTGAATACAAAGTATCATGGTTTTTCTTTCTTTTCTTTCTTTTAATTTTGGCAATAAGTGTGTCCCTGTGGAATCTCAGCAGACTTAATTTTTCTTTTTACTACGTATCATTTGCATTATTCTGTGCCTTAATTTATCATTGACTTTGACTTTAGAACATCAAAAAAGAAATATCAGATCATTTTCATATCTAGATCAAAATAAAAGTAAATGAAAAACTAAACTCTTTGCAAGTTTGTAGGCAAAGTAATGTGTTAGAAAAACTTAGGTGTGACTATATAGTAATGCTGTAATACTGATACAAACCAAAGTGGTGTCCTGCAGGTACAAAATGTAATGCTTCAGGATATGTTTTATGGGAAAAGGATATCTAACTATGGTCTACTCCAGCCACTATCTTTGGTAATTATTTACAGGTATTATCCATTCCTGGCTATGCAGACTAATGGTCTTAGCTTCAGATAGGTGTTTGCAGTGCCAACCCGTACTTAGTTGATGATGTTAGCTGATTGTTGTGCCTTTCACTAGCTCCAATTGCTTACATGTCTAAGCATTTTTAGCAGTTTCCAAGCTAAATAAAATCTTGGTTCAGTGCCACCTATACATTAAGATGTAAATTACACAAATTTTAGGTGATAAAAAATTTTCAAGTTAGATTCCTTTTTCTTTCTGCAGATAAAATGAAACAACATGACTTTGCCTGCATTTTTCTAGCTGCTTTGATTTAATGATAATAAATCTCTGTTCTAGTTTCATATCTCAGTCTCTGGCCAGCCATGTGTTTTTCACTTGGACTTGTCCCATGCCAGGTAATATACATCTCTAAATGCTGCTGCATCATCTTCAGTGCAACTGTTATGGATCAAGTGAGAGCTTGTGGATCTGAGCTGCCTTAGGCTCAGATTTTTGGCAGCAGCTCTATTCAGGTGACCTGCACCTAAATTGCTCTGGCTCACAAGTTCTCAAGAATGGCAGATCAGGTTTTTTATAAAATTAGTCTATTCAATAGACAGGAACTAAACAGACAAAAGACCTTAAACAGAGCTACTTACTGCACAGGATAAAACAAAATAACTACTAGTAGATTACATAAAACAACAGTGCATGACATAAAGGCACCTATATTATAACTAGCAAAGAAATATTTTAGATTAGGTGTCAATGCAACTTACCACCAAATTGATGATGGGGATCACAGGGTCTTTTCACTCAACACTCAAGGGAGTAACCATGAAAGTTGGCATCCTAACTTTGGGGCAAAAGCCCCACACATTTCTAGGGAATGTGCAGAAGACTTCTGCTTTGTGAAACTTTGGTGTAGCTTTTATAATTTATAAAGTGACTGTCAGTCAAAAATTCCAGCTTATCTTCCTACAATCTCTCTTTCAAGACAAGGTATTTATTGTCAGCTGGAAATGTCACCACCATGATGCCAGAATAACTCACTACCAGGCAAGCTGTCCTGATGTAGTTATTTCACCAATTAGCAAATTCAGGTGGGTGAATTTGAGGGGAAGATGCCCTGAATTACTGCACCATCTGTTAGGCAGAACAGATAAGTCCTCCTGTGATAGGGGAATGTCCTGCTACATTAACATGTGGTTGTACAACTCTGACCCTCCTATCTTAGTAATGGCTACTTTTCCTCTGTTTTGGAAATGAAGAAGCAGAAGCTCTTTATATATGCCTGTGTATTTTTACCAGAGTGGAAAGTTTCTGGAGCGTCTTCTGAATGCTTAGAATGATTCACTGCTGGGAACAGTGGCAAAAGGAACAGGAAGTGAAATCCTGCGACAATACACCTACAAATGCCTTTGCTTCAGCATGCGTGTTTTCAGGGTGTGCAAGATTTGCAGCGTGGTGATGTCTGTAGCATTCTAATATGGCTATGATCTTATTTGAATTATTGCAACCTTTGTAAAAAAGATTATTTAATAAATGTTACGTTCAGGACTATTAGAAATGGTCTTGGAAATGGACATAATGACTAAGAGAAATAAGATAAAATTCAGAGTTTGTACTTCTGTATTTTTCTTTGTACTGCACAGTGCTTGCATTTTAAATTATTTCTTTTTCTTTCCAAATCTGCTTTCTCACTTTATCGTTTCAGTATTTTTTTCATGTATGTGCAGAACTGACCTTTTTCCAAAGCAATGTTAACTTAGAGTACAGGAACGACTATGCTGGCTCACAGCAAGGTCTGCTTAGCTCAGCAACCCCTTCTTATAAGCATTATCTAGTCTTTGGGTTGTGCTCTTTCCATTATTACAGACAGATAACATCTTCTTGTGTGAAAGTTACATTATATGGTGAGATGCAAACTGTGCCAAAATATGTATTTACAGCTGTAATATGATTTTTCCATACTGGTCGATTCTATATCAGCCACTTGGAAACTTCCCCTCCTTTTTCCACATGGTATCAGTATACAAAAAGCAGTACAAACAGAGAAATAGATTGAGCAAGATTACTTGTCCACTGAAGTTTATCTGAATTAATCAAACTTGATAGAACCCTGTGCATATAGAAGTTTCAAATGTTTGGGGGAAAATCTAAGGGCAAATTTAAGTAATGGAGACTAGATGGAAATAAATAAGTCACAAATGCTTTTGCCATTAAACAGAACAAGTTCTGAAGGACATATTTTTTCCTACTGCATTGAAAGTGCATTCTGAGGAATATATTTCAGTAATGAAAGGTCACTTTCAACCCAAATAATTTTGGTTCTGTGAATTGTTGTGCATTTCTCCGTGAAAATGTATGTTTTGCATCTCTTATGAGATTTAACATTACTCTTGCAGCAAAGAGGAAATGCCTTGGGTAGTATGGATTATACATGTTATAAATATCATAGTAGTAAATAAAGTTCTATTAATTGATAACATTTTGCAGACTTCTGGCTAAGTGGTGGACAGAATTGCTAAGTGACCTGTTATTTCTAAAGCATTTCTTATAAATATGGTTTTAATTATTATGAAATGGTCAAACTTAATTGCTTACCTTGTCAGTAGTTAAATAACAAGTCTGTATTTAGTGACAGATTTTCTTAAAAATCAGGTTTTCAATTTGTACATGGAGTAAAACAAAAAACCACCTCATTTGTGAGATAATATTTTAAAAAGTGTTTTGAAAATTGTTTTAGTTGCATCAAAGAAAAATTTTCATAATGTCCATTCTTATGTTCATTCACGAATAATACGAATGGAGTGTGTCGATAGTTGTTTTGACTATCAAAGTTATGCTAGTGATCTTAATAGGAGATATGAAAATCTTTCTTCCTAGATTCTCAGAAGAAATTAAAGGAGTTGTAACTACTGGAAGTATTCCAGCAGCTGTGCAAATGAGTCACAACATATATTTGTACAAATATTAGATTAGATTTACAGAATTGTTTGTAAACAGAGAACTTAATTCTATAAAAATGTATTATTTAAAAAAATTTAATCCATCCTTTAAATGAGTGCTTTCTTGTGTAATGTTTTGCTAGCTATTTTAATATGAATATTTGCTATTTGTTACTTGCAAGTTTTACCTAATGGCTTTTTCTTTGGATGAATAAACTAAGCTTTTCAAAGTGGAGATGCACCTGAAAAATTTAAATAGTGCTTGTATCTTTCTGACAACTAAGTGAAGCATCTCATTATCTGGGAGGTTTTTTCCTTCAAGAATAGACTGAAAGAGGAAGACAATGGGAGAAGAGGGGAAGGGGCAGAAGAAATAGAGAAAAATTGAGTGGGAGGAAGAGACCAGAAATCAAGAAGTCTTAGAAATGTTTCAAATTCTCACTTTTACTTTCCCCCATCCGCGCTCCGCCCGCCCCCCCCCNCGGATTTTTAAAGTTTTGGGGGTTTTTGGGGGGGGGGGTTTGGTTTTTTTCATTTTTTTGTTTTGTTTTTTTAAGATCTGTGTAGTGGTTTACTGTGCAGTGTACACAGTATCCCTTAATTGGTGCATCTATATGTTTGTTACAATTTTCTGAGGGTTTTTTTCCTTTTTTTTTTTCTGCATAGGAACTGAAATTAGAGTAAAATATTTATTTCAGCCTAACACTGGGCAACTGGATTTATAGCCCTTAGGTCACAGAACATTTTCTCATAGGATCACTCTGTGGCATCAGGCTTGTTATTTGACATGTTATTTACTGCAGAAAAAAACTGTTTTTCTTCACTTTCTTGTATTTATGAATCTTTACCTTTTGTCTGTGGAAAAGGTAGAAGAGAGAAGGTAGAGTAGTATCTTCTCCTCTCCCCTTATTCTTTGGATAGAGCCTGAGAGACAGAGTCTTTGGGGAAGTAAAACGTAAGTAAGAAGATAAACTATTTCTTCCAAGATCATTCTTATCTATAATATGTGTTCTAGCATGGGTTCGGTACAGGATGAACAATGGAAATGTGGACCAGGACAAATGGGCCCTGACATGGTACACTAGACCTCCCTGTAAAGTTCATGTTCTCAGAAAGTTTAAAGTGTGAGCAGGGAGACCAGATAAGAGATAGCATATAAATGTTGCTTCGTATGGATCAAGGAAGATGGAATCATTGGTATGGAAGCTCATGCAAAGGCTATTCTGCAGCCTGAGGCAAAATTCTATTTGAAGCTTTCAAGCTGTATGTACTTTGTAAAGTGTATTTTTCTTTTTAATCTTAATGCAACATGGAAAAAGTACATACTTTTGTTTTTGGAAGAGACAGTTCGATTTTGTGCAGTTTCAAATCTGTTAGCATTCATTTTACAAACTGTTTTTCGATGCTAAAAGTTCTTCATTCTCTTTACTAATTTATTCAAATGTTAAATACGAACACTGATGTGCAATTATGATAGCAATTAATAACCAACTTCTGGACTTCAAACAAGACTTGACATGTACCAGGGATGTGTCTGATGAGATATAGTGAGACAGATGGGGGGAAAAAGACTCTCCTGTGTCTATTATGAATTTTGTTGCTTTGAAGCATTAAGCACAGGTTCTAACACACCACATGAGTTAGTAGGTTGCATTTCTTTTATGTGAGGGTGGCTAAGGCAGCACATCACACCGAAACTTCAGCACAAAAGCCTGTGTGTGATCATAAGTTTAATTTTCATTTGTTAGTAATTTAGTGTCCCAGATAGCAAGAAAACCTTTCTGAAACATTTGCTCTGAAGCTGCAATATCTGTAAAAATCTTTTACAATTAAAATAGCAGCACCCTCTAGTGTGGATTCAGTTATACTGGTTAAAATCCTTCACATAAGTGTAGGTTTTTAAAGGAACAATAAATCCCTATAGCACAAAGAATTTTATACTAGCATAAATATGTTGAAAGTAGAGGTTGTCCTATAGAAATGTGGCTCTGCTGAGAGATGTACAAACACCTGGTGGGTAGTCAAATATCAAACGTATAAAGCTTTTTGGAAAGTTGGTCCTTTTCTTTGCCCTTCTAGAGATACTAAACTCTAGGTCCGGGAAAATAGAAGTGGTTTATTTGAATAATTTTAAGGTTAAGCAATTGTGTTAGGACTTAATGCAAAATGACACTGTATTATGATAGAATTGAAATGCTTTTTGCTTTATTTATCCTGATTGTTTCTCATAAAAACTAATTTATTTTTCAAAAGGTTAAGGAAGAATGATAAATTGGCTTGCACTTTTCTGTGTCATTAAGCTGCACTTTTAAACCAAAGAACATATGGACATTTATGAGAAGTGATGGAGATCTGAAAGTAGTGCTGACAATTAGTGCTTCAATAAATGTTCATCCAAATGAATCCTGCAGGAAGGCCCATTCATTAAAAAACATTTTGTGGTATTTAAAGTTTATTTCAAAGCTTTTGAGTAAAAACTTTTATATATTTTGAATATATTGTTCTCCTACAGTTGTGAGATAATACTCAAAGCCTATCATCTGGTTTAGGCATTGATCCAATTAGTTATGCATGTCTTGTGTACCATCATGTTTATTCCAACTTCTGTAATCCAGGTCTTCATTCTTTAAATGCAATAACAAAACAAACAATTATTCTACTTCTGACTTCATCTAAACCTCTTTTTCAGCTTCTCAATCTTTTAAGTGATCTCAACCTTGCCTTTGTATGTAATCCTCTTATATTTCTTTCTTATGAGCTCCTGTGACCTTCACAAATTCTAATTTGAATCCTGTGCTGGTGCCCAAAGTGTCCATGAGGTTTCTAGGAATAATTATGCCATTTGAATCTCCTCCTTGCTCCCAAGTTAACTTTTTTTGTGGCTTACATTTCTTAGAATTAAAAAAAATATTCTTTATTTTGTTCTTGAGCCACAGAATGCAAGGTTTGGACACTCAGAGAAAATAATTTCAGAATTTTCTTTTTTCCCCTTTCAAAAGGTTAATTTCTCCCTGTTAGCTTTTTTTGAAAGTTTAATATTTATACTTTTTTGATGGAGATGTTAATTCTGTAATTTTGGTAGGTACAGTTCTGTTAGTTGTACATATATCAGATGTGTATATATACTCAGTGAATGTTACAACTTGAAAATATTTTTAATTATTTTCATTGAATATTTTGGGGTTAAACTTAAGAGAATCTCATAAATGACTTTGGAGTTACAATCCAGGATAATTTGCAGCTGGAACTAGGATCAGATATAAAATTAACAATGCACCCAATTATAATCCGTTAACTCAACCATAATGATCCCAGTTGGGGATTTCTGACTTGCTTTTCAAACATATATTTAGGGAAGTGTGAGAGATTTTTAGGTTGGATATTAGGGAGAAAAAGCAACAACTTATGAGACAACCACTTTTAGCAATAAAGTAAAAGCACTAGTTTATATTGCCTAAGGAAATTGCAGATCTTTAGACTTTGATTGGTTGGTGCATAGGAAGAGACCTGAAATGCACCTATTTTGCAATATAACAGCAAATTTGGAGACCTCTGATTCTGTTTAAGAATTAGGCTTTCTTTGGAATGATGTTCCATAGTCCTTACAAAACAATTTGCAGAAATTAAGGATATATTTCTTAAGAATACTTTGTAGTATTATTGAAGAACTTATACTGACTTTGTAAAATTCTTTTATGAAATTATAATACGATGTGTGGTGTTAATGATGTTCTTTTCTCTTGAATACTGAGTAATTTTCTCTTTTTGTGGGATGATATTATAAGAAGATTAGTCAGGAGAAATAAGTAGTAGTTCACTCATTTTCCATGCTGGTGATCCATAATATTGGGTGTTTTGCACAGAGATGATGAAGGCAGCAAATATTTCAAACTCTTTTCATATGTTCTTTAACAAATCCTTCCCTTTTCTTTACAGTTTAACATAAAATTTTATCTTTTCTGTCTCTAGTGTTTAATTTTCTATAATGTTTGTTAGAATTCCATGTGTTGAAGTTTAGCTTGGGGAAAAGGAGGTTATAACTGGAGTTTCGGTCTCATAGAATTTATATGAATGAACAATGAAATACTAAAGAAAATTTAATGATTTTTTTTAAGATTAATTTTTTCTCTCAAAGGATCTTATGGTATGAAAAAATATTTTAAACAATTGACTGCAGAAACTTCAAACTGCTTCCAGTGGAAACTGCACCATTCTGAAACGGTACTTTTGAACCCTGTTACAGTCTTTCATTTTTGGCCAAATAGGAGAAAGTAAGCTCAAAGAACATCGGTTATGTAAGAGATGAGGAGAGAATTACGATTTTTTACTGCTTTTTTTCCCTTGCTTTTTAAACTAAAATTTTATCTGCTGTATAGAGATTTTGCCAGGAGTTCTGGTGTTAAAAATCTGTAGAACTCCAGAATGCTCTGGGCAATGTTTCTGCCAAAACCATAATTATATTCTGGAAAAATATATCTTCAAATAGAAAGAGTACAAATATAGAAAAGTTGACATTTGGATGCTAAAATTCAGATTCAGACATTTAGACTTGAATTCAGATTTACAGAAATTTTGACCTATAATTCATTAGCTTTCCTATTGTCTAAATTTGGAAGAGTGTTCTGATGAATGTAATTTTGGACCTAAATATAAGTAATTTTTCTGTCTCCAGAGATGACATTGATCCTCCTGTGAGGTAGGTTTCAGTTTGGTTCTTTTTTAATATGAGGTTTTGGAGTGCCAGCAGTGCTACATTAGGTCTTAAAAAACCATCATGCATAAGTGATTCACTTCTGTGTAAATTGCTCTTTGTGAGAAGCAATTTTTTTTTTTATGTGATCTTGTTTAGATGGTGAAATCTTGACATCTTAGAAAACAGATGTCAAGTCTGCATGCTGTCCTACACCAACTGAAAGATTAGGATGCTGTGATAATTGAAGATTTTTTTTTTTTCAGTCAATAGCCAAAATAAGTGTTCTCTGGGTATAAGACCTTGAAGTTGATTTTTGCTATTATTTACAATTTTAATTTAAAAAGGTATGGAAATATTTTATTCAGCAAATAAAATAGAAAGAAACCTTTTAGACTGATGTATTTCCTTAATGTTTAAAACTGTAAGAATTTATATTTACCTTTAAGATTTTATTTTAGTTTCATTTTGAGTCTTTAGTGTGTGAGGATGGATATGGACTTCCCAAGTGAAATAAATAGAGCTTATTTCTGCATGCTCTTCTTCTGTAAGCTATATTTTTTTGATGTTTGCTGCAGGAAAAAAATTCTCCCTCCAGTGAATATGGGTCTCTGATTTCACTTGGAATTTTATTTGATATTCCTTAAATTAGAGAGTAAGTAATTTTATAGTCAACATTTCCAATGCAGTTTTAAAGCTTTTTTTTTTCCATTTTTTTTTTACTTGAAAGTTTACTTTGTTGAAATGTGCTATTAATATTTTCAAATTCAAAATATGAGGTGTTTTTCTTGACTTATCCTGGTGAGATTTAGAATTCAAATAGTTGCCTCTTAGTTTTCTACTGGAAAATATACAGTTAGTAAGACCGCTTTAGCCAATACCTTTCCATAATTACAAGTTATCACACCCTACAATATTTTTTATAATTTAGTGTACTCAATGCTTTAATTGGAAGATTGTTTCAGCTTAACTTTTTGCAAGATCAGATACTAATATTTTCTTCAGAGTTTATTTATGATCAGCTGAATATTATATACACATACATACAGTATTTTTATATTTTTGTATTTATTTGTTCTACTGTTACTGCTGTCTTTCACCAGAAATAGTTCTTAATTCATTGTATATTCCTTCTTAATACACTTTAAAATGCAGTGAAATCCTTCCCACTCTTCATTTGATAAGAACCAAAAGTCTTACAATTAACATGTAAGACTAACAATGTGATGCATTGTTGCACTTTTGTTTTCCTAAATACCATAGAAGTCATAGGGCAACAGTTGTTAGCAGTATAGAATCATCATTGCAGTTTCTTGATATTAATGCATCTGAAATTCGGCTGAAGTCTGTAAAAATAAAAGATGTCTTTATAGCCTCACAAAGAAGAAGCTGACCTTGTTTATGTTCTTTTTAAAAAATAGCGGGGAGAAAATTAACGGTATGGATCTATATAATAACCAGGAATTTCTGGTTTTTACTTCTTAAAAGGAAATAGTTGCAATGAAAAACCTTGTTGAAGAGTTACTTTCCACTTCTTGTCTTGAGCTCAGTCATACACAGATTTCTGCCTGACAGCTAAATCTGCATTTAGGCAGCTGCTTTGTCACATGAACCGTGGGGTTTTTAATTTATTGAAAAACTGAAAAAGGCACAGAAAAGTTCTCTGTTAATCTGGTCCCACTGGATTCAATAACTTGTTAGGCTTTTTCTGAAGTATGGTATTTAGTTTTAGTCTACATTTCCAAAATAATACTAATACCAAATCTAGTATCTGTTACTTAAAGTGTATTCATAAAATAATTCAGACTGAAATATCAGAGCTTCCTGTCAAACATTTCAAATGACTTTTTATATGCAGCATGTGTTTGGCAGAGATATTGAAACATAAAAATGGCCATGCTAATAATGTAGATATCAAAGTAAGAAATGCCGTTGTAAGAGGGGAAACACCTTAAGCTGCCTTTATAGCAGTTTGGATAAGAAGAGTACAATTTACACTACCTACTGCCCAAATTCATTGGTAGAATGAAAGTTGGTAGAAGAAATCAATGCACTATGAAAATACCTCCAGGGTGGTAGGCAGCCTTTTCCTTTGCAATTTTTTGCTATCTGAAATTAAACTTTGTCATTTCAAGAATGATAATGAGCAGCAAACTGGAATAGCCTTCCTGTATTTACATCCCTCATCTCCATGTAGGTAGATAAAAACATGACACTTTATCTTGTTGGTTTCAAAATACCAAACCCTTTACACAGATTTAACTTCATGGTTTTCTATTAGGTCAATATTTGAAGATTATTCAAAATCAGGACTAGATGATTCCTTTTTTATTACTTTTATTGATGCTTTTGTAATTGGTATAGTGGTTTGAAATAGGGAAGCATTTTGAAATGGAAAAATAACATGTACATTAATTCAGATCTTTCTTTTTAATTTAAAATACAATTCTATGAAATAGCTGTGATCATTCCTAGTGGATTTCTGTATTCTATAGCCTAATAAGATAAAGGCTATATTTCTTCTGCGGTTGCTTTCCTTCATTTTTGAAATGCAGTACTGTCTATTAAAGTCAAAAGTCAATAGGAAATTTTCTAGGATGATCTGCAGAAGTTCTGGTTTTGAAACTGTATGTCTTTTGCTTGGAGAATTGATTGCCATAATGAAATTTTTCTTGAAAGACAATAACTTTAAGCAATTTGTTGTAATAAACAACTACACAGCATATTAGATACACAGTCAAGAACCAAGTTCCTTTACTTGTATTTAAAATGCAAAAGTCTATTCATTTGCTCCCCAGTGAGTAGAACTTCTAATGCAATAAGTGCTACTTAAGAAATAACTCTTCTAGCTTATGTAATATTTTTTTTTCTTGCAAAGGATATCTGCTAAATGGGTGCTGATTTAACAACTGATGTCACAGTTTGCTCTCTGCAAAGGTATTTTGTAATTATAAAATTAAATCATAATTTAAAATAATATAAATATAAGTATGATAATGGAAATATATTTCTAAAAGATTACACTAAATATGTTGTCTTTACCAGACTACTTTAATCAACTTAACTTTTCTCATGTTCAACCTTAAGTGAGGTCTATGAACTAATCAACAAGTTATTTTTAGAAATACTTGATCATCACACATCCCTCCATTCACTAGTGAATAGATTCTGCTTTCGCTTCGTGAGGTGCTTCCACTGCATATTTGCATATATGCATCTTGCTGTGCATATTTTCACTTTTATTTAAAATGTCACACCGTTACATAACAAAGATGTTACTTGCTATGTGAGTGCTATATTTGCTCTATATTCACAGACAGGGAATGAGAACATTTCCCAGAATTAGGAAAGATTATAAGTTGCCAAAAAGTTCTTAAGGCTTTTCTTTATTTTGATTCTGATTTGGTTTTGATAAAACCCAAACAAAACAATCAACAACCACAACAAAATTCAAAAAACTGTTACCACTTTGCATCTTGCCCTTTTAGAGCACATGAATAAAACTAAATTTCTTAATTTACTGAAGTCTTAAATGCAATATGAATATGGTTCACCACTGCCACATTTAATCATTCATGAAAATAGGAGATGAAACAAAGAAATTAAGAAACACAAATATATGACCAAACCAAATATTTAACTACTAAAAGAAGATACACAAAGAAACCATTGGAGTCAAACACTTTATTTTCAAGAACAAATTTATTTTCAAAATTATTAAAGTGCCGTGATCTAGGATTGTGTTATTTTAAAACAAGTTACAATAATTTTATAATTATGAAGAAGTGACTTTAGTTTTGAGAACAATATGAAAGAAGATGTGTCCGCAATAAGAGAGAAAGGGAAAACTAGGGATAGTTGGCACTCGTAATTACGTTCTTCTTACTCTTAAAACAACAATAAAACTACAATATCCTGACTTGCTCAGTGTGGGACTAAATTCTCAAAAGTAGAATGCTTTTGGCCATATATGACAGAAGGTCTCAGTTTAAAATGTGAAATTACTTTTTAGTCTTACCATTTCATTCAATCTTATCCATGAGAGTGCTTGGCAAACATTTTAATTTGTTAATTTAATTATTACACTTCTGCAGTGCTTCTCAGTAGTAAAAGATATGCACATATTTCACAAGCTACAACAATTCTATTCATCTCAGAGGAGCTATTGTATTGTATAATTAATACTGGCATAATCAAAGTAAGAGTTTCTTTTGTGTGTCACTAGAGCCCATTCCTACTCTACGTGCTATAAAGGGACATAACTGCTTGAAAACAGGTCTGCAAAATAGTTCTGTTAGATTTTACTCATCTATTTGCTTGGTGCTAGAACCAGTCATGTTTTTTATAGTTAAATACACACTTTCATATAATAAATGAGAAAACCTGCAGGGATTCAAAATACATGAAATTAAAAAATCATTATAGCATAAATGAAACTTTTGAAACAGTAAATTATACTTAGTGATAAAGTGCCATGAGTATATTGTATCTAAAAAACATATGGCCTCAGACAAATTTCAACTGATATTTTTTTCTTCTCTGCCTGCAAAATACTTCCTACCAGTTTCTTTATTCCAGTTGCTTCCATTTTGTTTTTTCACTTTTTTTTAAGCAAAAAAAAGCAGCCCTCAGTACTTGCTTTTCTGAATGTTGTAATTTTCCAGGCATTCTTTCTCAAGGTTAGTGTTTATTTATTAGTCCTAATGTTCCATATCTTGCCTCCTACTCAATACATACCTTTCTCAATCTATCTGCAACACATTTTTATTCTGCACTTTCAAATTCTTTCTGTAAATTTTCTGATGCGCATAAAGAATTTGCTAAAATGTCTCATGTGGGTATAAATTTTAGGTCCATTTGTGCATCTGAGTTGACATGCCTTTATATTCTTTCCTTCCCTGTGAACACTGTCTGTTATTAGGCTGGTAGTTTATAGGCGTTTTTCAGCCAGTAAAATACCAAGTATTCCAATGATATTTTAAAAAAGAAACTATTTCATCATAAGTCTTTGTGGTGAAGTGGTGAAAGATTTTCTACGCCCACCATGATTTTAAAAAAAGGCAATGAAGGGACCACTTTTTCTTCTGTTCAGTCTGTTTCATAAGGAAGTACTTTTCATTCCTTCTAAGCAACAGTCAGGAAACACATTGAGATGTGTGGCACTAGTTTGTCAAAATTTCCAAAACTAAGTTCTTCTTCAGAACTATGCTGTCTTGTTTTGATCTTTTTTCCATATCAGTAAGGCAAGACTTCCAGAGAGTGGTAGTGATTTTTATCAGTTCAGGGAAAACAAAAAAAACCAAAAAAACCAAAAAACCCAAAACCACGCATTTTTGGAAATGCAGGCCCCATACAAAATCCTAATTCAATAAAAGATAGTACTACTTCTTCCAAATCTTGACTTATCTCTTAAGTCCTCCCAGCTGTAACAACACTATGGCTTTTGACCTTATTGACATTAATCTAGCCTACAGAGCAACCCTATATAGGCAGCACATGTGATGATATTCAGCTATGAAAAATTAAAATTCTACTTGATAGTGCTAATAAAGAATATGTTGGCAATGAATAATATTGCTTATGTAAATCGTATTATGAGATTAGTCCTTGTCCTGGGGATGTTTAAATTTACATTTCAGTAGTTTACAAAGCATTCTTAAAAATATTCACTCTCTCCTTAAATTCTGGAACTGTAGGCAGATTCCAAACTTCAGGTTTCTCTTGAACTTTTTTCCAAGTTTTAAACATGCATGCTTTATCTTAGTATTGCAAATCAGTCTAAACAGGAGATTTTTTTTGCGTATGCAGGCTTGAGTGGTTAGAAAGACTTAACACCTATTCCAAGAAAAACCAAGCTGTTCTGTAATAATTAAGCTGTCAATAATATTTCTTATATTTATTGCTATAGTAGGTGGAAAGATATCAGAAAAAAAAACATTTTAAATCTGTTTCAAAATGAACTGGAAAGGAGATGAAGAAATCTGCCTGAAGGATATATGTTACTTTCTTTTAGCATTTTTTCAGCTTCTCTGTAGAAAAACTTAGGAAAAACAAAAGATGTTAAAAGAGAAGCAAGGTTTCTTAAATGGACAGGGTCTGACAGAAAGAGTAAGTATGTATGTTCAAGTTTTATATTAATAGTGCAGTGTACTTCAGTTCTTTGCTAGGACTCATGTTAGCACTTAATGTGCTATTATTAGCCAGAAAATGGAAGATGAACAGAGAAGTAGCAAACTTTGCAGAAGGCACAACACTATTTCAGCAATCAGCAACTTAAATGGAGAAGGTTGTGAAAGGCTCTAGTAGGCTGACTTAGTAAGTTGAGTGGCATGGCATGATTGCAAGAGAATTTCATCTGGATAGCTTCAGGGCAAGATATCATTGGCAATTATTAGAAATGTCTCTAAGTCCTACAGTTACAACCACTCGAACAAAGTGTTTGTATCAGACCAGACTCAGGAATGAGTACTAATACAAGAAACTGGCTAGCTATAATTACACTATGTTGTATAGCTAAATTCATGTTGCAGTTTTTTCCCTTCTGTGAGCCAATCTCCAGTTCTAAAAACAAACAAAAAAAGAACCTAAAGAAAATGTAAGATATAACACTCACTGATATTGAACAATGAGGAACGCTAGAGGAAATCAAAATTGGAAATACCACACTGACATTAAATTTAAAAATTAACTTATCATAAGAAAGGTAGAGACTTTGGAAAGAGAGTGACACGAAATTAAGAAAGCTAATAAATTATTGGAAACGTTGAGCAAGTTTACTTCCTGTAGAGATCATTATCACTGGATGATATAACTTTATTTTGCAAAAGTCATTAAATCCATGATTAATATGTAGCTGGAGGATTAGGTAATTTCTACTTCAGCAAAGCAGGGCAAACTGCTTTAGCCAAAGTGGCTTTGTGTAGTTCACCCTGGTGATCTAAGCACCATTTTGAATCAAAGAATCCTTTTTCTGAGCAATGAAACTGTTGATTGGGTGCTCAGTGGAAGACTGCTGCCTGTGGAAGGAAGGACAAGCAATCTGCACCTTTGTGTCCAGTGTGGTAAGCAGAGGAATCAAAACTCCTTGTTCACTGGATGTTTCTGGACTTCTGTTAGTCATACATGCATGCATGTGCATGCACACATAACATTAATGCTGTGTGCTGGATTTTGACTTCCTGTCTGCAGTGATAGCCTCTTGCCCACATGTCCCTCAGATATTTCTCCAAGTAGAATTAACAGACTATCAGGAATGGTTTAACCAATCCTTAAAAACTTAAGACTCTGTAGGCTCCAGGAGCAGTGTGTTTTCTTTTTGATGACTGTAATACAATATGGTATTTTTTAAAGTAGATGTGGTTCAGTGGAAACACTGGAATGTTCCAATTTGATCCTGCCAGCACAATATTGGCTAACATAAATTAATTTTTATCTCAAATTTCTGGAACACCTCCAAATGAAGTGCCTCTGATTTGAGCAGTGGCTGTTCCTGAGATCTGATTACTGTTTTCCTTTTAACAGGAAGCAACCTCCTCTCAATCAAAGCTGCAAGCTAGAAAGTGTGATAGTATGATTTTTTCAAGAGTGTAAAATTCTTTACAGGTGAAGTATGTACTTAGTATTATGGCTCTGGATTAATCTTGACATGCCATCGTCCTATACAGATACATCCTGAGAATGTAGGTTCTAAAACAGTTTAGGAACGAATGTAAAGGGAGATGGTTAGAGATGTGGAAAAACTTACTCAAACAAAATGAAACTTCTGGGGTAGTGCTTTTTGCAGTAAGCAAGGACTTCTGAATTGATTGAGAGATATAAGATATTATGAAAAGACAAGCTTCAGACTGTTGAGAGACAGAAAGAAAGAAAGGAAGAAGCCTGATCCAGAAACCGGCATTTCAGCAAAATTGGGTGATGTCTAGGATTAAAATTCACTGAATATGGTTAAGAAAGAGACTCAAAATAACAACTCTTTCACTATTTAAGACATACATGTACAATACATTCTTCTAAAAGAATTATGTTAATATGATAGATGTCTAAACAAACAGGCCAATCAAACTGACATTAGTGTTTGAAATAATAGGAAGGTACTGTGATGCCTTTATTTTGTTCCTTTACAGACAACAGTTAAACATTGAGAATAAAATAACCACTTAAATAAAGAAGTTGGCTTTTCTCACACAAAAAAAGAAAAAGGTATTGTTTAAAAAAGAAATACAGAAAAACAAGAGGTACATGCAAAATGCAAGCTTGTGTTTTAGCTGCTATTATTGTGTTGAAAGAATATCAAGTTATTCAGTAATTGCAAGTTAGTGTTGGGCTATATAAGTAACAGCATGGAAGGATGAGGCATTAACTTTGCTAGTGGCTTTTGCACGTAATCAATGCCATAGGATTAGTTTTTATACTTGGAAAACCCAAGTTGTGTTCTGAAAAGGAGTATGTAGACTTGTTATGACAACCTTCTGTGTCTTTTCATCCTGTTTTACTGTTGTCTGCCTAGCTTTGCCCCAGGTTATTATCTGGTCTACTTCTGTTTTCAGCTCCCAACAAGACAAGCTATTGTTACTTTCTCTGACTTCCCTAGGTGCCTTTGGTAGAGCTACTGAAAGTGCAGGAGACATTCTGCTTGATTTTGGTTCTCATGCTGAACCTCTGCAGCCTCAAATACCAGGCATGGGCAGCAATTGCACAAAGAAATTTGATAGCCCTGAAGTGGATCATGATACTAATAACCTAGCATGATAGTCTTCAATGTGTTATTTATGGAAAATATTGAATTAAGGACTGGTTTCTGGCATGATTAGTTTAATTTGGAGAGTCGAGAAAGCTGGTAAACATGCCCAGTTTTCCTCTGGGAGTAGATGAACCATGCTGGTTCTATGTGGGGATTGAATGTGTTCAATTTACACAAGGTTGTCTTAGGGTAAAGTAGATGACCTCAACAGAGTATAAGCAAAAAGCAGTCTGTAAAGGTTTGTTACTTTGCAGGATATAAATAGGGTTTTGTGAGCTCAGAAGACATTATAAATTTATAAGAATTTAATCTCTGGACAGATTTGAAGATCTGGTTCAAAAGAAGGGGTCATTTAAATTTCTCAGAGAAATAATTTTAAGAACAACATAGTATTGGCAGAATAATATATTCTACCTCTACTGGTTTCCAATAATAGTTGAGCAATTTTAACTAGAAAGTTAAAGAAAAAAAAAAATCAGCTTTTAATAGATTCTCAGCAGGGAAAATTCTACTCTGAATATCAGACACTGTAAAAGCTGACTCTGACAACTAAGGTATCACCGTACATGCTGTCTGTAATGATCCCAAGGAAAAAGTAATTTAGGAATCAAAACAGGGAAGAAATATTTCAGATGACCTGTTTTTTGTAGAGGCTAATCAAACAAATTAAAACAATTTACAAGCTAATTATAGTCCCTTCACAGCAGCAAATGTTACTGTGGTAGTTCTTCAGATACTCCTCTCATTAATTTGGATCAGGATATTTAAAAAAGAGAGTGAAAATTCTAAGTTGATAACTATGGTTAATCACTTGTCTGCTGCCTGGTGGGTTTGAAGAGTACAGCTCTCAACCACACATACATTTGGACATGGTTTGGGACACAGTTCAAACAAATATTTGATTCATTGTAGTCTGTTTTATAGAATCGGGGTGAAATACCTTCACTGACATGTGCTACACTGAATAAATTTCAGTTCAGCATTTCAGAAAACTAAAAGAGGATATTTAAAGCCCCTTTCATTTAGAGTCCTTCTTAGAAATTGAAATACTTCTGCTTGTTTGTTTGTTACTGTTCTTTCCTATATTTCATTTGCAAAGAATAATATCATTTCCATTGTAAGCTCCCCGGGCAGAGACAGATCTGCCATTCTTTAGAGTTTTGCATAGTAATCATTTGGGGCCTAGTCCTGCTCATTATCATTATCCTTCTATTCATGCAATTTGATATATTGAGAAAAGCTATCACAAATGCATCAGGTGTATTTTACTCCCTTCTCTTGAAATGTAACATTATAAATCACGTGTAATACTAATTGGCACTTGACCTTTATTTTGTTAAATAGATTACTTTCTAAAATGGTTTGGAGTGAGTACTATTTCTAAATGAAATATTTTAAGTAACCCTTCTGAATTGCATTTGAATTTTCTGGCCAAATGGATAAAGATAGATGATGTTTTAATGTGGCTTTGTCTATTGACCTATTGGACCTATCTGATACCTCTGAAATAGGTATAGGCCCAGTTTAGAAATATGTTATGCAGCATTCATTTAATGAGCTTTGCTCAGGACAGTATGGTGCCTTTAAAACCTGCTTCAAATATGTCAGGGAGGGAGATCATAATTTTTGACATGGCTGTATGGTGATGCAATGAAATCTAAGACTTTTAAAATAAAAAATAAAATTTTTAGACCTGTTAATTGTAATAAAAATTAGTATTGCTATTTAAGAAGGAAAAATAGAGGAATGTAAATGTGGTGTTTGTGATTACCTAATTTTCTATGGGGACTCATGTTGTCTTGTAATTAGACAATTAAAGTGATAAAAAGTTTTAGTATTTATCAGAATCAGACATCATAACAAGTATCAGAAATTTTAGTAAACACAGAAACCCATTTTTTGAACTAAAGTCAGAGATACTGATATGTACTTGTATTTGTGTGATTTCTAAATGTGACTTTGATATTATATTGGCCTGCTATCTGTTCTGCACCTGCTTGTATTCATCCACCTGGCTAAATGCAAAGTGCTGAAATTTATGGCTGTACCAAATATAGCTGATGTTTAACACATATTTATGCCCTTGTATAGGTCTCTGCTTAGTCATATTTTTCTACCATATGTTTTAGTCTTCAGTGAAAAAAACAGTTTACCAGTTTGTTGGGTTGTTTGGTTTCTTTTTAACAGATAATAGATTAAAACTTTGATAACTGTTACACAACAAATAAACCTTCTTTCACTGAGCTTTTTGGTTCCTGCTTATCTTCCAACTTCTCTATATTAAGTTTTCTATGTCTCCTAATTTTATCAACTGTAACCACAATTTTTATAAACTCTGAATTGATGTAATTAGAAGTGAGTCAAGACTTTTGAGAGAAAGAAATTTCAGTTTCATATTCATTAGAGTGCATTTTGGACAGGAGAGAGAGAGCTAGGAAGGATAATTTAAGAGGGTTCAGGGTACAAGAGAGGCTGTAGATTCTAAAGGAACTGGGAGTAGCCCTATTTTTTTCCAGGCTTCTTGTCTTTTTTGCTGCTCAAATTGATTTGTCTTGCTCAGTCTTCATTTCTGGTCTGCATCAGAAGCATGACCAGCAAGTTGAGGGAGGTGATTTTGTCCCTCTATTTTGCTCTGGTGAGACCTCACCTGAAGTGCTGTATCCAGCACTGGTGCACCCAGTGTAAGATGGACATGGAATTGCTGGAGTGAGTTCTGAGGAGGGCCTCCATGATGATCAGATGGCTGGAGCACCTCTCCTGTGAGGACAGTCTGAAAGAGTTCGGGTCATTCAGCTTGGAGAAGGCTCCAGGGAGAGCTTATTGCAGCCTTTCAATGCCTAAAGGGGATCTTTAAAGATGAGAACAAACTTTTTTAGCAGGATGTGTTACAATAGTGTAAGATGTAATGGTTTTAACTCAAGGAGGATTGATTTAGATTAGATATAAGAAGGAAGTTTTTTACAATGAGGATGACGAAACACTTGCACAGGTTTCCCAGAGAAGTGGTAAATGCTTCATACCTGGAAACATCCAGTTTGGGTGGGGCTCTGAGCAACCTGTTCTGACTCAAGATGTCCCTACTCATTGCAGAGTGGTAGGACTTTTTGGTCCCTTCCAACTCAAACTATTCTATGATTCTATGATCTTTTTGGTGTTAAGAATCTATGACATTCCCTGTGTTGTTTTCAGCTGTTTTTATTGATGGCATCTTAATGCTTTTTCCAAAGACAATAGGTTGTTTTGCTAGTCTGATGTAGAGGGTAAGAAGGAAAAAGAAATGAAGAAGCCAAATCATGTTCTTTCTCTATAGAGTCACTTGGTCATAAGAGCCTCAGAGCTAATACAGTAGCCTGATTATCTTGTCCACTTTGTCAAGTGGGTGTTTTCAAAAGAAGAAAAACTCTCAATTATGTTCATGAAAGCTTAAAGGTGACTGAGTAAAAATGTGCATAGAACTTCACTACTTCTAGTGATCAAGTGCTCCTTTCTGCCTTTAATTACAAATATTTTTTACCATAAATCTGATTATATTTGGCATGCTTTTGAGTGGATTCATTTGAGAGATTAATGTGAACAGATGGTAAGGTGAGCATCACAGCAAGCACCTAAAATATGGACCATGGCTTCAAGGTCTCTTTTGTGCCTGTAAAGGACAATACTGCTGCTGTATAGCTGTGATACAAAACAATAATATGCAGATTTCTTTAGACAAGGAAAAATCCTGATTTGTGCAGCTGTTTGAAGTTGAATGGTTGTGGTGGAAATTAGTATAATTTACATAGTGTTTTCATAGGCAAAAATATTAGCAGTCTTATAAATTACTGAAATGTCTATACATTAATGCAGACCATTTATGCACTTGTTACAAATGTCTAACACGATCTTTAGACAGAAATACAGACAGAAAAAATTGTTTGTGAAAATAAAGCACTTTTTGATATAATGGTGGTGTTTCTATTATTCTAAGGAAAACATTCAGTCGCTTCCATCATTTTGTGTAATTGATCATTGCAAAGCAAAAACTCTTCCTACTACCATCTGAATGCATTTGAACTAATGATTGTTTTCCTTTTCATTATTGATTATTGAGTGGAAATAGAACTAATGAATGAATGGGTAAATGTCATGTGCTTTTGGACAAGCAAACATGGCTATTGTAAAAGGAAATTTTTCATTTTAGTTATATGAGGGATATAATTTGAGAGAATTGGTTGTTATGTGAATCCTGTTAGTAAATGTATTTGGCCAGAATTTATAGAAGATGTTAACTCTAATACTTTACCGGAGGTTATAAAGGGAAATAAATACTTACTGTGTTTACATTTGCAAGGATAAATACTTGATTAAAATATATGGTGCTTTGATCAGTGAAGATGGTTTCCTGGGTAGTTTGCATTATCTATTGAACATAGGCTTTTCAATATATTAATAAATATATGGAAAAAAAGCCCAGTGAGCAGTGATATATTTCGATTTGCTGTTGACTTACTAAGTTACTCTGGGTAGGTAAGGTAGCACCAACAATACAAATTTGCCGTGGAACTTTATTGAATTGAGTGTATGGGAAATAGAATGAAAATCAGCATAGTTAAATTTAAGGTAATGCTTATGGCAGAAAAAAGGAATCCTGGCTCTGTATCTAAAATCATGGGTTTCTGTTGACAGTTATCACATGGTAATGAAAACATGAGACTATTACATGCAATTCTTTGAAAACTAGATGTTAACTAGCACACAAAAAGCAAAGCAACTGGTATGAATTCACAAAAAAAAAAAACAAAGTATAGATCAAAGTATATAATATTGTATATATCCATGTATGTGTATATATATCCTTATTCCTACACCTTGATAAACGCGTGTGTCTTTAAGTATTATATTCAAAAGGATGTGGTAAAACATCTAAAACTTTCACATTGGGTTAGATCAGTGGCAAAAAATATATCAGCATAAATTATGTTTCCCTTTTTCTTGTAATTTTGTGTAAGCACCTTGGGAGACTAGATGCTCCAGATTCCTTTTTGGTGCTAGTCAAGCAGTGTTAAGGGAGTGAGATCTGCCAGGAATACTTCAACCATAGGCTGTTAACAAATTGTGCCAATCAGGCAGCCTAAAGGGAAAATCAAGGGGATTAAGACAGTCTTTTTTGACCACAAAAACTACAGGGACTGCATGTTTTACAAAGATTTTTACATCTTTTGTGCCTAACACAGTTGTATAGAAGATCCAAATGTACATTGCATAGAATAGTTTGGATTTTAAGGGACCTTAAGGAGCCTCTAGTTCCAATCCCCCTGCCATAGGCAGGGACAATTTTCACTAGACCAGTCTGCACAAAACCGCATCCAGCCTGGCCTTGAGACTTCCAGGCATTCACAATTTCCCTTGGCAACTTGTTCAGTGTCACAAAGAAGTCATATCTGCTCTGATCTTTCAGTTTAAAGCCATTAACCCTTGTCCTGTCGCTACAAGCCATCATAAAAAGTTTATCTCCAGCTTTTCTGTAGGCCCCCTCCAGGTAGTGGAAGGCGCAAGATCTCCCCAAAATTTTCTCTTCTCCAGGCTGAAGAACCTCAGCCTTGTCTTTGTAGGAGAGGTGCTCCAGCCCTCTGGTTATCTCTGTAGCCCTGCTCTGAAATGCACCAACAGTGGCAATGGTGGTCTGCGAGACTAGGCAGTACTAGCAACGCTATTTTAAGTGCAGTAGTGTGATTTACATATCACAACAAAGAATTTCTTAGCCATCTTTTATTGTAAATTTAGTTTTTGTCACATACAGAAGTTCTTCTGAACTTCACAGTCTTGGGCTTTAAGTCATATTGCTTCAAAACAAACAGACAAATTATTCATTAGAATTGCATCTTTTAAGGAAATGAAACTATGTGTGAATGTTTCAAAAAACTAAACACGTGGAAAATGAAACATTTACATTTTTGTATGCAAACAATTTAGCTAAAATTACTTTAAGTGTAAAAACAAGTCCAAATTAAACCTATCAGCCAATCTTCACTTTCCTGCACTCTACAAATTACTCAGCTCTGCTAGATGCCAGACATAAACATTCAAGCTAATTCCTTCATTACTCTATTTGCTTTCCAAAGAAAAGTAATAATGGGTAGAAATCCTATTTCTAATTGTGAATAGTCTGTACTCAGTGTTGCTGTAGATTTTTATCTGTTGATCTTGAGGGGAGGCAATAAAAAGATTAATTCTAACCTTTTCCATCTTGCCAAACAATTTCAAATGAGACCAGAATTTCTTGGTCTCTGATGTCTGTGTTCCTGGAATATTCAGTTTGTCAAAAATACATCATTAACAACCCATGCCTAAAATATTCTGCTGTGTCATATTTGATTCTGAAGGATAGGGAATGTGTTCTGTCAGTGTGAGTAATGACTAATTAGACACTCTTATAAGTGAGCAGAGTACAATTATAGTTAAAGACTGACAAGGACTTTTAGTACTACATATGTTGGGTTTTTAGAAAATTAAATTTATTCTTCTCATTAGGCACATTGCACTGTACCCTGGAAATATTCATAATGGTTTTTCCATCCAGTTGAATTTTCCACAGTGTATGAAGTAACTAAATTATGAAGAAATGTAAAGAAATTCTCTAGAAAACTAGGGAATAGAACATCATATATTAAAAAATCTAAATTAAGTATTGAAGATGAACTTAGAATGCATGGCCAAATCATAACCAGTCCTCATAAGTTATAAGCTATTTTTGAAATCAAGTGGCAACAGTTAATGTAACACTGTAGAATCTTCAGGTTCTTCAGATCTTTCAGTGTTAAATTAGAAGAAAGATTGTCCTCCAGCAAAAGTTTTTTACATTGTTTGCTCACAGGACAGTTGCATTACTTAGATAAATGTGAGCTTTACTTTTTGAATGTAATGCCTTCTTAGCAGTGCTGGGACCATAAGTTTATTATTTAGAAGTTTATTTAGCAGGACTGTATAGCCACATGCAAGTGTCTGTTCCTTGGAAAATAGAGACAGTGTGATACTTCTGTATATACTGTGAGGTTTGAAAGACCTGGTAGTTTTGGAAGCAAAATCGCCTTCAGTATTTTCTCAAGAAGAAATTGCAGAATGGGAAATACTGCATACACTCTTCTTTCATGGCTGCCAGTGGAAAAGTGAGCAGTTACAGCTTCCAATACCAGCTTTATTTCGATGCCTGTAATTTACCAAGGGTATTGTTGAGTGTCTCTGTAAGGGAGCTGAGCTTTCTTTCTAGAAAATCCGAGGTTTATCTTCAATAAACTTTGTGATAGGAACTTACTCTGGAAAAAAGTAATGTAGTCCCTTCCTTCCACTTGTTGTCACTTTGTAGTCAAGGAATGTAGCACCAGAATTAATGCAGATAAATTAGACGTGAAATACAATGCTTTAAGTATGGACAAAAGCTGTCGGATGACTTGCTCCCTACAACATGGCTGAAATCAATGTAGTTTGCTTATTATACCTGTGCAGATAATATAATTGTAAATACTAAGTGTCTGATCTTCCAAAAGGGATTTATCAAAGCATGTGAATGAAAGTATTAAGGTTACTGTCTTTGTTCATGAGCATCCTTAAAAAGTTTTCTTATGCAGTCATCGATATTTTTTGACTTTGGATTTTGTTCCTAACAATTCATTTGGAGAGATAGCTTTGATTCTTGTGAGAATTATTGGGAGACTAAAACCTGAGCATATTTTCCCTAGTGTGACCAGATTGAAATAAGTGGAAAGAATAGCAGGTTTATTTCTGATGTACCTCAAATTTAGTATATCAACATGCAAGAAGAACAATTTTGTCCCTTGGTTTTTCTGTATGAAACTAAATGTCAAGCAAAGATACAAATGGTACAGTGCTGGTGGTTTACATATTGATGGGGTCTTTAATGTGTCTCTGAAGAATTAGTACTTTAAACAATAAGTGGCTGTAGTGCTTTTCTTGGGAATCAAGCAAGAAAAAACCTTCCTGTTTTGTTCCTAGGCATTTAATTAAATATTTGTTTGTTTTAAAACTGTTTTTTTACTCCAGTGTTGTTGAAGCGTTGTTAAGAAAATGAGAGCAGTGGTGTACTTGAACAGCCTCATCTTGGATTACTGAGATTTAGCTATATCAGTGATATATTTCTGTTTATTAATTGAAACATAGCAGCAATTTTAATTTAAAATGCTTATTATCAGTCTTTCCATCCTTTGAGGGATATTAGATAATCTGTGTCCTGCAAAGGGATTAGCAAATGCCAGTCTGAGAATTAAATAATTATTTTAGTGTAAATGAGTCCAGAAGAAACCTGTCCAAAATATGTGAGAAATATGGAAATAAATCCAAAGCTATTGCTTTTGGCTATTAGCTCTGCTCATCAATCCAATGTTTAAAACTCAGAATCTCATATGTAAAGGTTTTTAATATTTTGTGGAAGAAACATCATGTGAAGGACTTTTCCAAATAAAGGGCACCTATGTAGGATAGAGCAACCTCATCTAAAACTGAGCTGTTGGCACTTAACATCAAGAATATTGCAAGAAAAATGTTAAATTCCGGAGCTGTAAGAAAGCTGTGAAGTATAGAAAAGAATGTGGTTAGGATGACATCCTTACAGTTGAATATAATAAAATTATTCTAAATGCAGTATAGCTCAGAGAATGAAACTAATTAAAAAGGAAATAAAACCTAATGGGTTGCCCCTTAAAAAGGGCATTAAAAAAACCCGCAAGCTAAGACATGGAATCAATAGTACACCAACTTCCATAAAAATTTGAGAAACTGAAAAAATGAGGGAAAATGGCTAGCTCTAGATCTGCCCAAATTTTTGTGAAAGTTAAGCTACATGATTCTGTAATAGCAGAATCAGAAACATGCAGACAAGAGAAAGCAAACTGTCACTGTTGGAATAATGCTGTCTTTTACAGAGTTTACAAGTAAATTACTGGTGACTGGCTCAGGGAGTAGCACAGTGGAACTTTGTCAGGAAACAAGGTTCTATTATACAGGATTTAAAAGCAAAAGGCCCATTGGGCATGTGAAATAGAGGTTGTATCTGGAAGAACTATAAGCCTGGGTTTCATCTGGCCAAATGAAAGTGTCTAAATTTAAGTTGATTCTTTAGACTTCTCTCCCTTGCACTCAGTGGTGATAAATGGGCACTCCCAGGTGAATAAACCATCTCATTTTGAAACAGACATCTAAGTTACATAAATTGGGTACTCAAAGTGACCAGTTGCTCTGTATTCACTATAGAACATAAGGGAACTAGCTGAGATACACACACCTCCAGAGTAGATGACATGAATCCTTCCTGAAACGGCAGTGAAAGTAGGCCATGCAGATCTCCAAGTTTTTTAAGTGCCAGGAGAAAAAACTAAGGAAAACAAGTCATGCAAATTGACAGGAAACACAAATGAGTTTATTTTGCTTTTCAGGTCTTATTTTGCTTTGTGTTGTTGGTTTTCTTTGTGTGTTTTTATATTTTTTTCTTTGTTTTTTGTTTGTTTGTTCATTTTCTTTTAAGTCTAGGAAAAGCTTTATGAGCAAATGAAGAATTTTTAAGAAATTGAAAACTGGGGTGTAGTTTCTGTTCCAGATTTTAAAAGAAATATTCTGTTCAGTCTTTTTGGGTTTGATGCATATTACACCTGAAGCAATCCATTTATTCACATTAATTTAAAAATTTGAAGATTTTTAATATGTTTTAAAAAAATTGAGGTAGTGGTTTCAATAACAGGAAAATTATCTTAAGAAACAAGTATTTATGCATTTTTTTATCACTGTAATAATTCAGTGTTTTGTGGAAATTTATAACATAGACTGGCCTAAAAAGACATAAAGAGGTTTTAACTTAGAATGAAGTTAATCACTGGGCTGAAAAAGAGGTACAAAACTTGAAAGAATTTTCCTCATAGAAAAACTTAAGAATTGCTTCAATAAAGTCTTTGAATGAACAAGCTTTTGTTGGACAAAAGATTGTGATTATATTAAAATTGAGTATTTCTTCACCCTTTGAAATCATGCTGCTTGAACTATTGATCCATAAGGCACTGCCTTATTTAAATTGGCATTACTACATATAGTAAGACACTGTGAAAGAGGAATGTGTAATTTACACATAACTTAAATCAATCTAATTTGCAAAATGACAAGCATTTGATTTTTTTTTTTTTTAATATTATAAGAATTTACTGTGTTTTATAGCGAGCAAATTCCTGTCACTTTATTTTGTTCAGTGAAGAAACTGCACATCTCAGTGGCTATTAGTTTGATTTGTTAAGTCATGCCTGTGTAATCATGAGAAGAGCTTTTAAACCTTTCTGTAGTCTCTGGAAACTTTTCTGATAACTGCATAGCAATAAAGCTGCTTTAGTCCTCACATCAGCCTGAGCTTTCCTCACTCGTTGATGCCTTCTTTGTGTGTGGGCTACAGTTTTGGGCATAATGAGGCCATTTTCTTACACTATGACTACTTTTGTCACTTCTTGTAAATAAGATGAGCTGTCTAGAGAAGAACTCTTCAGGTAAGTGGCAGTAGGAAAGACAGACATATTGACTAATGTTGAACTTTCATATAAAATTGAAGAATATTTCTTTAACAAAACTGTTGGAAAAAAAAGCGCCACTTAGATTGTTTTTGCTTTTCATTGAATGGAAGATGTATATTCTTATTTGAAGAATCCACAACAAATTTAGAAAACACCAGATGAGATGAGAACTCCTCATTGATACAGAACTAGGCAATTTCTAGATAAGCATAGTGAGTGATTTGCGTGGTTGCAGCAAAGTGTCAATATGTGAGACTCATCCCTTATTTAGTCAGTAAGTCACTGTGTATTCTGACAGTCCTCCATGAAGACAGATTTGTTTTACTTTACATACAATAAGTTGTTTCCATAACTGTTACTGCAGAGAATTTTGTCATGCAGTACTTTTTTCATGTAGTTTTTACTGTACATTTCCTGATTCAAACTGCATAGAAGGGACAATCAATAAGACTATTAAAAACTGAATATATATATATGAAGAAGAAAATGTAAGTCTTTTAAGTTGTGAGTTCCCAAAAAGAGTTTTTTCTATACTGTAGTTAAATGTTCTGAACCCTTTAAATGTTGTAACCCAAAAAGATGCTAAAAGCAGTCTGTCAGAAAGTTCAGTGAAACACTGATTTGATGATATCCTGTTCAATGCTGTCCTGCAGTACATTTCATCTGTGTGTGCATTTGGTCTGCAATAATGAATGCAAATATGAATTAAAAGAAAATATTTAGACTGACCTTTATATCCCCCCTTCTCCCTGCTTCGCTAAATATTATTTCACGTTAAAATACTTGTTGTTGATCTGAAATAGCAGTCCTATGAGAAAAGATAACTTTTTGCTTAAAGGTAGAGACAGGAGATAAAACACCTGGGAAGCAAATGTATTTAGTTATATCGGTTTGAATTATTCCAGATCTGTTAATTACTGCTAATTGTGGGATTTTTGTTAAACCTATGTTTTTTACATTCATGTTTTTTTAAGTTAGGGTTACTGAAAGATGTTACATACTACAAATTTGTATTCGTGATATATTTATATTCCTCTGTTGTATTATGCCAGCTGTATGAGTGCTACCAAAGCTAAAATAAACCCTGGGATTAGCAGTCCAGAGACTGATTCAAATCTGCACAGATTATGGCTACAAGTGAACTTTCTTGGGAAATAGCTCAGAATTGACACACTTGATGCACCAAGAAAACAAACAAAACCAAGCGCTAAGGACAATGAATTAGATGTATCATAATTTTGAGTTTTGGGGGGGGTTGTTTTTTGTTTTTTGGGGTTTTTTTGTTTCATTGTTGTTGTTTGTTTGTTTGTTTGTTTGTTTGTTTGCTTGTGGTTATTATTGTTATTATTATTTTTCTTTTATTTTTATTTATTTATTTATTTATTTATTTATTTATTTATTTATTTATTTATTTATTTATTTGGTTTGTTTTTGGTTTTGTTTTTTTAATTGAAGAAGTATTTTTTCAGTACCTGAAAAGCAAATGTCACTTTTCAAAAGCACTGTTGCTTTGCCATTTTTTAAGAACAGTATTTAAGAACTGGAATTTACAGCTTTGCTTTTAATTAGTGAACAATGGCTATTTTCTGTCCTCATTTTTTGTGTACCTGTGGTTTTTTTCTGGAACCACTGGTTACTTTGTCTGAAAATTTCCTACTCTAATTTCAGGTCTGAAGCAATGCCTCTCTTGTAATCTTGTCCAGTCTGTCCCTGAATATTTTTGTTTACTATTTGATATGTGCTCATTTTTTATTGACTGGGTTCATGCTCATATGATCTTTGTGTGGAGAAATGAAAAGTATTGCTGTAGATATGGACAAGACAAGGAGCAGAAATTGACCCAGAATTGTAATTAGTGACCAAAATTCCTTTCCAGTTTTTAATTTACAGTTAATGTACTTGAAGATAACTTTGAATCAAACCAAGCCATGTGATAAAATATTGATTGATGTTATCCAATATTTCATTATTTTAATGTTTTCACAGTAAATCCAATCTAAAATGTAAGCTTTCAAATGGACTGCTTTAAAATAGCACATACAATAAAGGTTTAACACATATAATAAAAGTGAAATTTGAATGATTTGAAAAGCACCTTTTCAGGGTGGTGCCTTGATGCAAGAGCTTCCACAGCTGCCCCCTGGATGCCCTGCTCCCTGGCCAGAGATAGTGGGAAAAGCCCTGGCTACAGGCTGTGCTCTGTGGAAGCCCCTACTGCTTCCTTGCCCACAAGAAGCTGCTAGCACACACTGTGCTCTGGTACTTTAAAAAATTTAATCTTAAGAGTGTGTTTTACTTTTATATAAAACAAGAATCATGTTCTAGTTCTCTGAGTTCAACAAAATTTGCAATTTAAGCATGTAAAGTAAATTGGGAAACAGTAATATAATGAGACAAAGTATGGATTCTAAGCCAACCAGTATACATTTATAAATCTGAAATAAAAAGTGCTCACTTTGCAGATGTGATTCAAAGGCCTTCTCTTTCAGAGAGTTCTCTGCCTTCAAAAATTGCTTTATCAATCATTTCTGTAAGTTAGCCTGTAAATCGGTGTGTAAATGAAGTGTTGTATCTGTTTCTCTCTTTTGTTTTCTTTTATACCCTGAACGAATCCTCTACAAGGCAGATTCATTTGTTGTGTAGTTGCAATGGAATGACTGTAATTCCACAAACAAATTGGGCCTCAGTTAGGTGCACTTTGTCATAAATAATCTCTGAGGAGATTGGATTTCTCTCCTTGCTGATGTACTCCAGCTCTATGTTAAGCTCATCGCTTCTTAAAGGGACTGAATTATTGCTCAGTTGAACACCCACCGAGGAGCCCACACTTGTCCTTGTTCTCCTGTGTTGTAGCTGTCTCTTTTCCCTAAAGCATATTCAGGAAAGTTTATGGTGAAAGAAACTACTAGTCCTTTTTTTTTGTTGTTGTTCTTTGTCCCATTTTTTTCTTATTCAACTCTATTATACACAGCTCTTTCAGTGTATATTTCTTCATGATCTGGAAAGAAAGCCATTTCATAGATTGGTTAAGGGCATTTTCCATGCTCCGGTCACCTAACACTCATATTTCACATTCAGCAGTAGGCCCTTTAAAATTTAACGTGATGTCTGTACCAGCTGCAGGAAATGTCCTTTACATTTTCATTTATAAATTTTACAGTCATTTCTTTTGCTGTGTTATAGGAACTGGCTCTACATTTCAAGGTAGGCTTTTCACTATGTTTTTTTAAAAACAAACTGAAACTCCGTGGTTCTGTGGTGGACATTGCTGAGGTGCTGACAGCATGGTAATGTAATTTCTGCCTTTTCCCGAGCTACCTTCTGCAGGCTGTGTAAATGGGTGGAGCAACATCTGCAGAAGTATGGTAGTTCTGTTCTAGAATCATCTATTTCTGATCTGTCATTTTTGTACACAGCCAATTGTACTAAACAGTCTGAACAAGACTTTGTTTAGATGGGATTATATAACTATCCCAATGATAAAAATTGAACTGAATTATTCCCACAGGGTAGCAAGTTCTAAATCTTTTCATATAAGTAGACAATTATGCATGTTTGATAGATGGCATATTCATACTTTGAGTTTCTTTGTATTGGATCTATTTTTCATCTGGAAAAGAACTCAAAAATATATAGAAGGATAGCAAACAATAGTATACAGACTAATTCTTATAAAAAATCCCAGAGTAATGGAATAGCAGAACCCTTTATTGATGAGTTAGCTATTTTTTGATGCATATAATGTGTTTGGGGCTCATTTTGGAAAAAAATGAGACACAGTTCTTGTCTCAAATCTGATCAGGTGAACAGATGCAAGTGTAGGGACAATATCAAGCATCTCCACTGCAGTACAGCATTTAAGACAAAATAATTGAGAAAGCCATTAATATAAATCTATTTGTTAAGCTGAGAATCAGATGTAGCAGGCAGAGTAGTATCTACTCAGATGAAATAGTCCTTCAACCACATTACCCAATAATCACAGGCATTACTTACTAGCTGCACCTAGTTTATAATGCAGTATATCATTAGTTCAGAAGCAATGAAATTCTGTCATGCATCATATATGAACATGTAGAACATGGGTACAAGAGTGGATAAATACTATAATCACTACAAATGGTATGAATGTACTGTTAATAACATAAAAAGAGCGGTATATATAAAATACTTTATTTTTCTTTCTTCTGCCATACCGCACTTCATATAGCTCAGGTTGCATTCCTGATATAAACCACCTCAGCAGCCATGTCAGATTGCACATGGGTGTGAGTAAGTAGAGCTGGATGTAAGTGCATATACTTGTCAGAATTACTGGTCTGGTTTGTCCGATTTTGTGTAGGCTGAAGGTAGGTGTTAACAAAAGAGGCCTTTGATGGAGGAGCTTAAAAAAGGGATTTGAAGAATATGTGGACAACCTATGGTGGATTGGATGGTGAGGAATTGGGCTCAGGAAAGCAGACTAAACACGGTGTTTTCAAAAATTTTATTACATGTTCTTAATCTAAATTTTGAAATGGCAGCAGAGAAAATCTCACCAAAAAGATTCAAAGCTATGGGGTTTGACAACAATGTCCTTGCATAAAAATTGCCACTAAGACAGAAAGGATTGGTGAGAGAATAGCTCAGGGCCAGAACAAGGCCCTATTAATAGAAGTGATGAGTTGGTGAATGTCAATGCTAGCTGAAATGTGTATGGAAATAAAATGATAGGTACTAGGGAGATATTTTTGGATAACTAATGAGGGGAGAGAGTAGAAAATATATAGTGTATAGTCTTGAAAGATTAAGATAATAATAGTTGTAATAGCGATGGGAAAAAGGGCAAAAAATTTGAAAGTGAAGATGGGAGACTTGTTTAAAGTGACAGTGGCATTTAAATAGAAAATATAAAATCCAATGCAGAAGATTGCAGAGGAATTGTGTCATGGGTTTTTTATAGATGCTTCATGTTATTAGTTAGGCAAATACATTGCATAGAGAAAAATCTATTATTGTGAAAAAAGAAGCAGGATGGTTTTAAAAAACCCACTGTGAACTTTTAAAACAAAATTGTATTCATGTGGTACAAAAAGGGGGTTTTACTATTTAAATTACACATTGCAGACATTATTGTAATTGTATTAGTCTTACTACCCTGCAAAATAGTTATATGTGGATATGACTAATCATGATGTATATTAACAAACCAAGAATTAGTTCTGAATGATATATATTCTTGTTTTATCCATGCAGCCTGTGCTTTACATGGTGTTCGTTGAAGGTAACACCAGTTATTTACTTTCTATTGGAATATCATAAAGGTCTTTGTGTCTTCTGTGATGAGATGGGCAGAATCATCTGGTGGAGCAGGACTTGAGAGGAGCAAGTTCTGAATATTAGTTTTCCTTTCTTCCTTAATGTCTTTATGAAACTCCATACCCAACGTATATTTTTCTTCAGTTTCTTCACCGTGCAATATGGATAGTGATAGCTGAGTAGTTTTAATAGGCCTTTGAATCTGTTGATGTGAAAAGTTTACCATCTTTTCTCAGGTGGGTTTATATTATGATACTTTTTTCAAATTTCCTGGTGTTGAAAAAAGGACAGGGGCATATATTTATCTTGCTATGATCTGGGACTTTGGTGTGATTATTGCTGTCTTTTAGCATACATATCTCTTTTGGAAAGTACCTGGCAACAGGAAAAAAAAAAATTACCTGAGATCACTACTGTCAATTTCTCCTATTTAATTTGTGACAAGATCACAAAATTTAGTTCCCAAGTTTTTGACCGTGGATTCTTTAGAATTGTATTTTCTTTGTACTATGGAATATAACTTACATGTTGTCTGGCCACCCTAAAGTTCTGCTCTATAGTTCTCTAGCAATTATGTATAAATTTAAACATATTTGCAAAATTCTCAGTTCTTTTTTCATTATTTTAATTTTTCTGTGTTTTTTTTTTACTAGACTCCTATAGGGAGCTAATATAAATTATAACTTGACAGATGAAAAATTCTTTTTAAATCCAGGCTCAATCTTCCGATAATTTTGTAAGAACATGAACACTGGAGACCTATTATTATTTAAACAATACTTTTATTTTAATGGTAGGATTTTTCTTCTCAATACAGCTAAGTAAAGACATATGGAAATAGTAGCAATAATTCTTTGACTATCTCACACAGAACTTGTGTTAGTGAATGGGTTTATGGTGACACTAATAGCATTCTCATATTTATTTATTGTCTTAAATACATTCTTGAACTGTACTGTAATGTTACATATAACTCCATTGTATTTTAGGCATGTTTATGTTCTTTGCACAGGGAACTGTATTCTTTGCTTTAGTACAAATCTAAACTCAGATTTCTGCAATTGTTTGATAACCACAGTGGGGCCACAATTATGGGAACTACATCATCCATCTAATTTTCTAAGCCCAATTACAAAACCAGTTAGTCTTGGACAATTTCTACTGAGAAATCACCATTATTAATGCTTCTCACTGCCCTGGTGACCTCTCAATGCACTGACTGGTGCTCATCAGCTAAACACGGTGCTCAACGTCCATGCTGAAAGTGTTTCAGCTTTTTTGCCGTTGGAGACTTCCAAAGTGTGAAACACAGATCTGTCATGGTGCCATATTGAACTTTGGGTATGTCTTAGGCTCTCACTTGGCCATTTTAGGCTTTTCATGCCTTTATCTGAATTAGGTACCTAACATGGTTACATTATGCAAATGTGCTGAATGTTTTAAAGAGTCTTTTCCTTAATTCCCTTAGTTACGGGGTCATAATTTTTAGATTTCTCTAATCACAGTAGAAATTGATCCATGGTCTCATGGATGGACACTAAACACTTAATAGTGTGTTGACTATTTCTTATCTCAGTTGATTCCCATGATGCCTGATATTTCCTGCATAATATAAGTAATCTCCTGGATCCTATATTTATAATATCTAAATATTGCACCATTAATACAGTAATATATGTTAGGAACCTCTCTATCCAACTTTCTGTCTGAGCCTCCATATATGGTTCCTTCTTGTGTGTAATTTCAATTAGTGTTGATTTCTGTCCTCTACTGGGGACCAGATTGGCTTTTCTTTCTTTTTTTTTTCATCTAGAGTATCTCATGACCACGTGTGGTTTCTGTTTATAATAGAAAGTATTATGTCAATGTCAGACATGCATAATTAGTTGAATTCATCTCTTGATGATATTATTAAAGCCAGTGTTAGACAGAAAACAACTTAACAGAAGAAAATATATTTTGCATGGATTTCTGAATTTATTTTCATAATTTTATTTTTGGAAACTTTACCATTTAAACTAAAATAAATAATAATGTCATATGCTGGAACATCCATTGCAGAAATAGTACATTCTCAGAAAGATAATGAAGTGTCTACATCTTGAAGCACTTTTTTATCTATATTTTATTATTTTGGAAGACTAGAACTTTTACATAGTAATACCTTTAAGAGTTTCAATTTTAAAATTTTACCTCAACATTTCAAACACCTTTTTGCTATATAATAATTTAGTTTCCTTTTTTGCATATTGCGAAACGTAATATGAATATATTTCAAGATAGAAAAATCCAAGAAACTTCTTTCTTTTCTGTGTCATTATCACTTTTAGTTTTTAAGAACAGGAATGAACTACTTTCTAGGCTTTTCAAGCTGGTTGAATCTTCTCTGGTGTGTGGGTGTTATTAGTATTTTTAACAGTCTCAACAGTTACTAGAGTTGTTTTAATGCCACAGAACAGGGCTTGTTAGACTCCTACAGTACTATGAAATAAGCTGTAAAAATGTCTGGATTACATAGAAAAATTACAAGTGCATAGGCAAAGCTTAACCTGCTTAACCTTACCTGCAGTCTTTATGGTTTTGATAGAATTAACAGTATGATTTTTAATGTCTAAATTTTGCAGATTCAGACTCTGATAATGCTGTAGTACAAGGCAACATTTTATTTGGGAACATTCTCTAGCATTTCAGTCTCTAAAAATTAATTTTTGCTGAGTACTTCTTTATCTTGCCATGCTACTTGTCGCTGTGTGAGGAGATGCTGCTGCAAGTTTGGTGCCTTCTGCTGCAACATTAGTGGCTCCGAGGCAATACCATTTGGCCATTGTGTTCACTTTTAGGCTCTTCCTGTTCTCCCACAACACCCATGCAAAGGACAATTGCATTTGCCTTGATAATAAATGTGACTGTATTCCTTAAAACAGAAGGAACTGTGCTTCAGTGGCTATATAGGAAGCCTGGGATACATATGCAAATGAAGCACATAAAGTAGGCGGTGTGAAATGATCCCCAACTTGAAATACTCAGTTTCTAAAGGTCAAACCCTTAATATGTTGTCACCTTCAATTAAAATACATACTGATGTGTTGAAACAACTGGGAACACAGCATGCTGTTGCTTTCGAAGATAAAATATAGCAGTTCATGGTTCTTTTAAGTTTTGAGTGAAACCACCAGTCGTTCATGAGTATTTTCTTTTGCAGTGCACAGTAGGAGAATCTGTAGTTGTGCATCTGTAGAGACAAGTGAGATGTATGTCTCTTATTTCAAGATTCTGCTGGAAATCAATTGCTGCTGATTTTTATCTGGCAGCTTGCCCTTGGCTCTCTCAAGGAGGTCCCAAATGATCCATCAGGACAATCCATCAGGAGATGTTTGTGGTGGTTGTTTGCACTGGTGACACAAATAGCCCACAGCTTGTAGATAACCTCGGTGAGGTAGATAAAGACAATCTCCATGAGATATAAGGTTTACAGAAACACAAACAGCATAGAAAAAAGCTGCCAATAAGTTGTGACTACTTTGACTAATAGGAGGGAGTGGGGTAATTGGATATTTCATGTGGATTTAATGAAAATGGAGCAAATCACTGAATTACAATGGCAAGTTTTTAATGAAAGTCTTTATACTTAAAGTGATAAGGGGAAGAAAATTGATAAGAATATGAAACAACTCCAACAATTCGTTTTGTGGTTTAATTAGTTGTAGGTTATAGTGCAACCTCAAACATTGCTTGAATTTGGTCAGGGGGTGCATATCCAGTATAACTCTAAACTGATACATAAATATAAACATGTGATGCATCCCATTGAAAGCAAATACATTCTTTCTGTTAATGGTCAAAGTAGGCCAACTTAGCCATCTAGAGAGCCCCATTGGGCAAGTTGGCTGCCATGACTGAGCTGCAGCCAGTACAAGGGCAGACAAGGGGGGAAGGGGGGGCCCCTTGCACTGCAGCAAGACCCATGGTGGCACATCAGAGCTGACTATGTCCACAGACATGCTTCTGGAAGGTCAAATGCATATGAAGGAGACAGGGGTAGCAGATCTTGTGAGTCTGCTTGGGGGGGCCTTATTGCTTGTTTTGGCATTTTAACAAAAATAGCTTGTTTTTATCAGTAACCAAATAATTCTGTCATCTCTATTCCTTTTCCAGTTGAATATGTACATTTGGTCACCAAAATAGTCTAGGAAAATCATCCAGGTTTACTTTAAAAAGAGGAAGGACTCATTCAAAGGTTAATTTATCTCATCCTGGAATAGATAGTTAACATGGGTGGTTTTAAACCCCCTTCAGTGTACTGCCTTCCCCAGTCCAATTAATTAAGAAGAAAACCAGATGTATCTGTAAAAAGAGATAGCTCTCAGTCACAAGATTCTCTTCAGTCCAGGCAAACCCATGATTAACTGTGGAATTTAAATTCTCTCCAGATGTTTCAGTTACCTGTAGTTCAACTTTAGAAACAAAATAATCTCTAACGTATACATTGCATAGACATTGTACAATGAGTTTTAGAAAAATAATTCAGGAGATTATTTTTTTGTATTCATATATCTTTTTAATATTATTTAAAAGTATGAATTAAAAAATATATTTCTTAATCTTCAATCTTCTGTCTCTATATGAAGGCAACATAAAAAATTAAATGAAAATAAATACATCTAATCTTGCATACACATTTCATATAGCTAAGAAAGGACTTCTATTTTCTGTTCCAAGCACCTTAGCCAAAGAAATTTGACGGTTTCCAGGCATTTATGCATAGAAGATTTTAACTCCAAATGAAATTGTTTAATTATAGGTTTTTATCCTCATTCCTGGATTGGAATGTGTATTGGAAGTCTAGCTGAATAGAGATATAGTGGCTTGTAAATTGTTATATGATTTTGGAAAAAAACCTTTGCATTTTGTTTTCTAAAGAGACTTACTTTTCAAGTTCTGCTAACTATTGGTGTGTTGATGGAAGAATCACCTCGCATTGTTTCTCAGAATTTAGAAAATACAGTAGGGCATATAAACCTTACAGACACAGCCTCAACAGATGTGCATTCCTCTCTCATGAGGAATACATTTATTTTCATGAAGTACATTGACAGGTAGATGGATTGAATGTAAATGTATGTGCATATAAGCTTTTCTGTTTCAGTTGGGCAATTAAAACATAAGACGGAATATTGGATTCTTTAAAATTCTTTATTAAAACTGAGAAGTGACAGAACATTGACAAATGTTGGCTTTTGGTTGCATTTGATTTCATTAAGAGATGAAATTGTTGAGACTAAAACTTTCAGAATACTTGGTTTACTTCCATATCTTAAGTAAATATCACTAAATATAATTCTTTTTTTTTGCTAGTGATATTGCCTACAACCAGGGCTCATTAGAAAATGTAGTTTATTATTGATTTTATTTTGTTATTCTGCTTGAAAATCCAGAGACAGAATGTGTCAACAACTTGTTCCTGCTACATCCAAACAACCTCTTTTTGAAGTTATTGTCAAATCAAGAAAAGACTTGTATGTTCATGGAATAGGTCCAGATTAGTTGTTCAGATATTATGGTAAATTGGTGAGGAAGTGTTTTTATTGATCTAATACTTCGAAATGCTCTGTGTGTTTTTCCATCTTATTGTTTTAACTTAATATAAAAATGGCATAATTATTATTCAAGAATCATATATTATAAGTATCTTTTGTCATTTTGACTTGCTTTACTTGGATCTCAGTTGCAATTTACCAATATTATAAGAGCTTATATAAATAGCAATGGCAGAAGATTGGACATTATTAAGGTAAAAATATAAACATTTCTATTACAATAACAAATCAGAAAATATTAATTCAAGGACTCCATACATATTTACAGATTTTCTTTCTAAGTATTTGGGTATCAAATTAAGCCTTGGCTTTAAATTAAGTCTTTTGAAATTGAAGTATCTTCTGAGTAACTTTTTTTCTCATAGGCCTTTTTAAAATTTCAGGTTATAGTGAAATGTTTGCCTTCCTTTATGTAGAATATATGTAATGAGTAAAATTGAATCAGGTAGAAAAGGCATTTATAGTGTAGATGTATTTTAAAGGAATTTAAAACTAGGTACATTATAACCTATCTGTTCACAAGTCACAATTCTGTCTCTTACTTCCAGTCCTGTTACACAGCAGGTGATAAAACTTGGATTATTCTTCTGTCCTCAGAGTAAAATTTCAGAAGTATAGCAGATAAGTCATTATTAGGCATTAAATTTTTTGTTATGGTCTTTCAAACCTGATAATAGTGAGATTTTTAGAATGTGTCTTCTGGACCAGATGTTTCCTGGGGAGGGCCTTCTACTAAAACAGCCAGTAAGAAAAAGTACTTACCTAGTTTTGATTACGAGCGTGTTGAAGTTGTGAGGTTTATCTAGTGCCGTTTATATTTCTTAAAATATTCTTATTATTTATATTTTAAGGCACAAGAGTGGTGCAGATATAAAATATAAAATGCAGAGGAGGCAGTTTTATTGCTAACTAATGTGGATTTCAGAAGCAAGACTGAATTTTGTCAAAATTCTAGGAATGGTGAAGTAAGTCATGGTCATTAGTAGGATTTTGATGATAACTAAAGAAATAAGAAAAAAAGACAACTAAAGTAATTTCACGACTATAAGCCGCACCCTTTTGACTAAAATTTTCCCCCAAACCCAGAAAGTGCGCCTTATAGTCCGGTGCAACTTATCTAATGTACAAAGTTCAGAAAAATGCGATCCCAGAAGTGCGATCTGCGAGCTGAGCTGGGACCTGCAGAAGCTGCGGCCGCACGGTGGGAGCCAAGAGCCGTGAGCCATGCCAGCCGGGGCCCACTGCACAGGGAGGGCACCTGGGGCTGCATTTAAAGGCTACACCAATCTTTGAAAAATGTTTGCAAATTGAGCACCTGCCAGTAATTTGTTACTTTGTTGTGTGCCACATGGCTCCTCGCTGAAAAAAATAGTGCGCCTTATAGTCTGGTGTGCCTTATATGATCAACAAAGTTGCGAAATTTGTTGACTCCCGGGGGTGCGCCTTATAGTCTGGTGTGCCTTATGGTCGTGAAATTACTGTATTTCGTGAACAAAGTTCAAGTTGCGTATAATGAGGGTGATCTGAGTACAAGAAAAAAAGTCTGTCCTAAAATATGTTAGCTAGTTAGATAAAACTGGTAGTTTCATCTACCATTTAGGAAGAATGTACTTTTAAAACTAATGCTAATTCTCATTTGGATGACATTTTAATATAAACAGTTAAAGTGAATCTAATTATTAAACTTAAATCATAATATTGAAATTATTCTAGCCTCTATTGGTATCTCAGTTCCAGCAATATTTAAATTTTGTGGAAAAAAACCCTGAAATAGATTTAATATAGCAAAATGATCATGCTGTGTAAAATGATAGGATCCTAAAAATAGTTTTTGATGTACTGTTACTAACTGAGTACTAAACTACTTATTTGAATGCATTTGTTTGTGCTCTTAGTTTAAAACAGATGCCAGCTGCAGGTTAATCCATGGAAATCTATGTTATGTACCTAAAACATTAAGTCTCCATCAAGCCAAATGAGACTATGTAAAACTTGCCCTCTTAGGACATGAGGTCCTATGAAAGTTCTGATTGCTGCACTGATGAACAGATTTCTTTCAGCCTTTCCTGGATCTGCTGAAAGTAGCAATATTAATAAAAACACCCCAGGCACATGTTTTGGCTTTGGCCAACATCCTTGCTGTGTGCTGAGTCTCCAGCAGGCTTCTTGCTAATGTGTTCTGCATTTTCAATGCTGATAGCCTTTGATGGCTGTGCTGTCTCATACTGCAGCCCAGCATTCTTTTGCCTGGGGAGATACACCAACAATTCTTAAAAATTGCTAAAAGGCTTTTAAAGAAGTGGTTTTGGTGAAAAACTGATTTATTTAATATAAGACAAATTTTAAAACACAAATCCACTCATTAACAGTTTTATAACTCAATCATTCATTTGAGAAGTGGTGCTATGCTAGGCTTTAAGTGTCAGGTGTAGACGGTGTCAATTGCATAAACTGACAAAAAGAGCTATTTTTAAAATATCTATGTAATTTAAATGGGCAAGCTGGTTTATTTCTTTAAGCCTTATAAATTCTTGAAAGAAAAATATAGACTTGAAATTGCGGCATTCAGCATTCTGACGTTTTCTGTTCACACATGTTCTTCAGTGCATAATAACTTTATTTTCTTGCGGAGTATATAAACCGAGGCATGGCCCCCAGCAGTAAGGCGATGAATGTTTAAAGCATTTATGAATAAAACTACATCAAAGGGTAATTAGGTGATTATAATGGTAATTTCTTTGAGAGAGCTAATTTAAAAAACTCTATTACTCGCAAGCTTAATTATTTTAGTAATGCCAACATGTTAGCAACCTCAAATTTGTTGCAGCCAGCTACAGTTAAAAAAAAAAAAGTAGGTATGGAATTTGAGATTTCTAAGTCACATCCAAAAGGAAGCTTTACTAAATTTTGAACTTAGTAATTTTCTTTTTTAAATACTTTTTAGCTTATAACCAGATATTTAGAATTTTATAATGATTATCTGCTCTTGTGCCATAAGTGAATGCCAGAGTATTTTGATGTGTTGTATGGTAGTTGCACAAGTATCTGCTCAATGTTTTTTCAGAGGTGAAAGGCAGTGAGGCATCAGCTTCCATTGACAACCTCTGTTATAACTGGTGTTGTGAAGGCAGGTCTAATTTATATCTTTAGCTGGCCAGTATATTGCCACCTCAGTGCTGCAGAAATAGTGGGATGTATGCAGTTGTTGCAAGTTGATGTTTCTTTGTGACATCACCCTTTAGTTATAAGTAAATGAATAAAATAAGTTTTTGCTTATTTTTTAGAGCTAAAGCTTAAGCTCTTTGCAAACATTTCTTCATATTATTATAAACACTTCCCTGATATCATGTCACTCTGATAAACAGCAAAGTGCAAGAGAAAAAAAAAGTTTTCATGGTTTCCATACCAGCACAGCTTTGTCATCTTTACCTCATCTAAATTAATAAGTAGAATTCCAGGTTGTCAATCTACTTCAGTCAATTGTTTGTTGGTGATGCCAGAATTTCATTACTTATTAAAGAGTTCTCATGGTTCTATAAACACTGTTCTTTTCCTGTTTTCCCAGTCACAGATAAAATCAGAGAAAACACAGTTTTGTGATACTAGAGCATCCTTTCCTGTCTGTTCTAAAACTGTAGGAAAAAAAAATTAGATAGCATTTCAAGAATAATATTTAAATTTCTGATGCTTATCTATTTAAGCCATGATGAAAGAAAAAAAAAGTAGCATAGAACAAAAGATTAATTTTTTTCTTTCCCTTGAAATCAGTATCAGCTTCTTAGATCACCTAATAGAAAAAATGTTGATATCCCATCTTTTCATTTTGTGATCTGATGGTAACACTCTCACTGATGTCAGTTAGGGCCATGATATTAATATGTAGAGAACATTCTACATATTGTAGAGAGCATTGAATTCTTTTTCCATGAAAATTCAAGGAGTGAGAGAAGCACTGAAATCAATGTGTAACAGCATGTATTACTTAACTCAATGTGATCACTGATAACTATTTTATAATGCTTACATTCATCCATTCTCAAAAAGGCTGTTAGCTGTATCAGCCTAGTAAAGTGATTAAATATTTTTTTTTTATTTTCCTGTGATTTTCATAATTGTAGATTGCGTATATCAGCAAAAAAGACTTCATACCTTTATTAAAACCTCAGTATCTCCATTTATGTTTATAACGTTAGAAACATAACATTGAAACCTGCAAGTTGTGAAGGATAAAAAGTCATGTTTAAATAGAGAAACTAAATTACTCCTTCCAAGAGTCAATAAAACTGAAAAGCATTCACTGTAAAAGTAATAAAAACTTATGAGTCCCATTTTATTAAAACTACTATCCTCTTTCCTGATGGAGCTGGATTACTTAAAGGATAGACTAGTGACATTTTATGTGTAGTATGCAAGAGGTTTATATCTAAGGTGAGGTCTCCTGAAATTAATATAGTCATTATTACCACTAGCTGAACTAATCATTTAATATTTTTAACTCTTTGAGTATGCACATACCTTAACTGAGCCTTAATGAAGATGTGTTGACAGACAAGGAAATAAAGAAAAAAGGATAGTGATGGGTAGGTGGACACTGATTAAGATGGAAGAGATAATGGAAAAGAGTCAACCATTGTGTATGAACTATTGGTATGAAAGGAAGAAGAATGAGGTCTAGAGGACAAATGTTTCTCTTGGTTCCAAAGAGAAAAGCACAGGAAGTTAAGAATAAAAGTATGTGTCATCTGACACTAGTAAAAGTTCTTTTTGATGTGATCAGACACCTGCCACTCAACTGAGTTTGCATGGCCAGGTTTTGGTAGCAGCTGTCCATGCCAGCTGACTCCAAGATGGGCGTGCTGCTGGCCAAGGCTGAGCACATCCCTGGTGGGGATGGTGCCTCTGGGATAACAGATTTAAGTGGCAAAAAAATCTTGCTGAATGGCAACTTCATCTGGAGAAAGTTGCAAGACTGTATGTGAGAAATAAGTCTTCAGACAGCCAGGTCAGTGAAGAAGGAGGAGGAGGAGGAGCTCAATGTGTCAGAGCAGAGGTTCCCCTGCAGCTCCTGGTGCAGACCCTGGTGAGTCAGGCTGTCCCTCTGCAGCCATGGAGGTCCATGGTGGAACAGAGATCATCCTGCAGCCATGGAGGTCCATGGTGGAGCAGAGATCATCCTGCAGCCATCGAGGTCCATGGTGGAGCAGAGATCCTCCTGCAGCCATGGAGGTCCATGGTGGAACAGAGATCATCCTGCAGCCCATGGAGGTCCATGTTGGAGCAGAGATCCTCCTGGAGCCCAGGGAGGACTCCACTGAAGCAGGTGAATGCCTGAAGGAGTCTTTGAGAAAGCCTGTGCTGGAGCAGACTCCTGGTTAGATCCATGGAGAAAAGCCCATGCTGGGTCAGTGTTCTAGGAGGCCTTGTGACCCAGTGAGGGACCCACAGTGGAGCAGTGTGTTCTGAAGGACGGCTCCCTATGGAGGGGACACACACTGGTGCTTGGGAAGAGTGTGAGGAGTCATCTCCATGAAAAGGAAGGAGTGGCAGAGACTGTGTGTGATAAACTGCAGCCTCCATTTGTGGTCCTCCTGTGCCACTGAAGGAGAGTTGGTAGAGAATTTGGGAGTGAAAGTAGGCCCAGGAAGATGGGAGGGGTAGGAGAAAGGTCTTCTAAGATTTGCTTTTACTTCTCATTATTCTATCTTGATTAGATTGGTAACAAATTAAGCTAATTTCCCCATGTGGAGTCTGTTTAGCCTGTGATGGTATTTGGTGAGTGATCTCTCCCTGTCCTAATGTCAACCCCTGAGCCTTTCATTGTATTTTCACTCCTCTGTCCATCTGAGGAGGGGAGTGATAGTGTGGCTTTTGTGATCCCCTGGCATTCAGCCAGGGTCAGCCCAGCAAAACTGCTGGAGTAGTCAGAAGTTTTCTCTTTCAGGCATTCAAGTAATGTTGTTGTAAACTACACATTATAAAATATTGTGGTGTATATAAATGACCAAAGGAAAACAGCATAATTCTTTTTGATCTGCTTGTGTACCACATAACATGAAAAACAGAAAGGTTTCATTTTTCCAATGAATTGAACTGCATCACCAGTTCTTCTTCAATGGGATGTTACTCTTTGACTGTAAAACTTAGAAGCACCTTCTTTTAAAACTCTTATTATCTGTAAATAGAAATACAGTAAGACAAACTGAAAGAAGACTGTTTTGTGAATGTGCAGCAATTACTCAGAAATTAGAAGTTTGGACTATTAGTTAGCCTATATTGAATTTGTTTGCTGTTCATTATGAACTCTAGCAAATAACTGTCTATGGTATACATGTTGTTTTTGAATAAAATTGCTTTTCTTTTAATTGAACGTGATGTAAACAAGCAAACATAAAAAAGAGAGACATTGTTTAAAACAAGTTAAACAATGGCTTAAATTATGTAAATGTGCATTTTTATTTGGCTAAAGGTAAAAAAAAATCTCACAAAAATCTGGTAAATTGTTGAGTCTTTTATCATTGATTGGTACAGGATTTCTTTTGCTATCAGAAGATCTTAGAAACTGTCTTCTGTGTCTTTGAACATGTAAAAACTTGATGTCATGAAAGTAATCTTTAGAATCAGTTGGTTTTCTGTCAGTCCAGTTTGTACAAGATGAGCAGTAGGAGCCATCAGATAAAAGACAGTTCTAAAATGCAGCAGATATTCTATAGATAATAATGAGATTCCATTTGCTCCTGTCTGTATCATTTAAAATCAGAGTAAATAAGCTCAAACAGACAGTTGTAAGAAAAGCACCTTTGATATGCATGTCATTAGAAGTATAAAAGTAAAGCTTTGAATTACAGTCATTTTACGACCATAAGGTGCACCGGATTATAAGACGCACCCCCAGGAGATGGCAAATTTTGCAACTTTGTACATTATATAAGGTGCACCGGACTGTAAGGCACACTTTTTTTTTTGCAGCGAGGAGCTGTGCTGTGTGCAGCAAAGTAACGAAATAGTAATGGAATCGCACAATTAAAGGGTTTACTGGCACGTGCTCAAATTGCAAACATTTTTCACAGATTGGCGTAGCCTTTAAAAGCAGCCCCAAGCGCCCTCCCTGTGCCGGGGGCCTCGGCACTCTCGCCTGCCTGTGGTGCCAACTGGCGAGGCACGGCTCAGGGTGGCCACGGCTCGCGGCAGTTTGGGGTGGCTCGGGGCTGCCCGTGGTCTGGGTTGTCTCGGGGTGGCCGCGGCTCGTGGCTCGGGGCTTCTGTGGCCGCTCACTCCCTCCCTCCCTGCACGGCTCACGCCGGGCCGGCGGCTCCCTCCCTCCTTCCCCGCACAGCTCGTGCCAGACTGGCAGCTCCCTCCCTGCTTCCCCGCATGGCTCACGCCAGGCCGGCAGCGGTGGCCCCCTCCTTCCCTGCGCAGTTAGCGCCGGGCTGTCGTCGTCAGCAGCATGTCCCTCCGTCCCTCCCCGTGTGGTTAGCGCCGGGCTGGAGCCAGCGGCTCCCTCCTTTCCTGCTCAGCTCGTGCTGGACCGGTGGCAGCGGCTCCCTCCCTCCTTCCCCACGTGGTTGGAGCCGGCAGCATCGGCGGCTCCCTCCCTCCCTCCCCACGTAGCTCGTGCCGGGCCAGCGATGGTGGCTCCCTTCATCGCTCCCTGCGTGGCTTGAGCCGAGCTGGAGCCAGCGGTGGTGGCTTCCTCCTTTTCTGCTCAGCCTGGGCCGGGGCCGGCGGCTCCCTTCTTCCCCGTGCGGCAGCCGGGGCCGGCGCCGGCTCCCTCCCTCCCTGCGCGGCTCCTGCTGGCTGCAGCCACCCGCTCCCACCCCTCCTCGCGATTCGGCACTCCTGCAGCACCACCCCCTCATTGCAGCTCGCACTTCCGGGTTTGCAAATTTCACAACTTTGTCCGTTTTTTAAGGCGCACCGGACTATAAGGTGCACTTCTGGGTTTGGGCCAAAATTTTAGTCAAAAGGGTGCGCCTTATAGTTGTGAAATTACTGTATTTACTCAGCCTTTTAAAAAATATTTTAACCCATGAAAAATACTAAATACTGTTTTGTTTGAAGGACGGTAGGAAAATCTCCTCTTTCTGATTAAATAAAATTTATATTGAAATTATTTTAGTACTCACATACTCATGGTTCATTAAAGATAAAGAAAACATAGCTAAAATTTATCATCTGTATCTATTCAACCTCAAAAAATTTGTGACTTAAGTGTTCTGTCGGATTTATTTTCTTAATGTGGATCATTAGATACGTCATCATGAAATTGGTGATAATATTTAATGTTATTATGCAAAATTCACAAATATTTTCATTAGCTGATACTCTAATTTTGAGTCACTTATTATTGGAACACACAGCTTTGTGATTACAGCTAAAGTCCTTTAGTAAATGAGGTATAGCATTGTGAATAGGTCAAAAAATAACTTAGTAGTAGTTAAAAGCAAAGTAAGTATCTCTTTAGATATAGAATATTATTTATGAAGTGAGAAATTTGAGATAATATTTTCATGATATGAAGGATTATGGGCATGCTTCAGTATAAAAGCAGCATTTTCTGAAAGTTAAATATAATTAGGTGAATCAGATTGTACTTTCTAAATTCTGGCCTTTGCTTTTGGATATATTCTGCTGATGGTAGAAACCCATCACAGTTTAAAGTGATTCATGAAATTAGGTGTTAAAAAGAATAGCGCAGTGACTTATGGTTTAATACTTCATTTGTTCTCTTGGTGAATTCAAAGGTCAATACAGGATGGCATGAAATGAAATAGCAGATGAAAGCAATGGTCAAAATGGAATAGTTTGGGCTGCAAGGTGTGGAATCAGTTGTTGGCTAAGGAACTACAACAATAGTGGCGGGACTATATATATAGTACCTACAGTTATAATATGAGGAGGAGTCATCTGGACATTAGTAGAGCTGGCAAATATTGTTCATTTCCAGGAATTCTGTCCACATCTAAGGGACAAGACCTGCTATGGTAATGATAGCAAAGTTTGATTATTTGTGTCTTGAGAGACAGGATGAGTATCCTTTCCTCCAAGGTGCTTTTTCAAGTGATTGATTGTCCATATCTAAGCCTGTTTTTTATGAATGCTCTAGAAAAAGCACTGTGATGTGTAGCTTTCTGTTTGTCAAAGCAGAGGGTCTGTGCTCTCTTTTTTCTCTTTTTGCAAGCCTCTCATGCCTTTGACAGGCAATGCTCATCAAGGAGTTTCTATCCAAATTCTGACTTTCGGAGTGAACAACTTCTTTTTTTGCTTCCACTTCAACCTTGGGTTTTACAGGTTCTCTATAGTACTAAAAGCAATAAATTTGTTCCAGCATGGTCTGGCAGTATGTAGGAGCCACACAGAGTTTCCAGGAGTGGGCAGAAGAGCCAATTAGGGCTTTTATGCTGGGGAAGACAGGAAGCTGTTGAACAACATAATATGGGAGAAAAAGATGCTATTTTTGCTGATATTTAAGGTTTTTGAGGTTTCTTTGGTTATTCTGAAAATTATTAGAAAGTAGGGCTAAAAGTTGAACTTGAAGAATTATCCTTTTAAATACTTTTACATCTACTTAAATTTGTGGACTTTTTGTTCAAATAGGAGAGGAATGTGTGTTTCAAACTCTCTTACTGTATAGACTTCTGGCATTCTCCATTTTGCCATTGCTACGTTGTATTTTACTGTCCTTTTAACACTGATGTCTTCTACGTTTTCCACTTTGAACTAAATGGAACATCTTTGGGGTTTTCTGTACTCAGGTTTCACACAGAGCTAGAAGCCAGGTTTCCTGGAAAGTTACAATACACCCCTCTAGGCATCTCATCCCTGTTTTCCCACATTTTGCTTCTCCTTGGCGTTATTCTAAGTTCTTTTCTTTGCCAACTGCCACAGCAGTAACTCCATGTCTCTCCCTGCTTTGTAACTGCTATAATACTTGTAGTTTCCATCTAACACACTGCATAATACCCACAGCCATGCTGGGAATTCCAGCCCAAAGGGGAGGAACTAAGACATGGCTCCTCTGACCTCAGCAAAATCCATGTGGAACGTAGAATGATTCTAGTTATTCTGTAGTCTTCTCCCACAAGGGTGTTTAATTTCAGTGTCTCCCCTGCTGCTGATTTTCCTACATTTGCAAAGCTTAACATGGTGAAACTTAATACATTGACATTTCATACTCCTCTGCTAAATTAGGTGAAAATTGTTCAACAAATTAAAAGAAAATTTTCAGACAGATAGATCTGTGAAGGTAGGTAATGTAATCATATGAGACTTGATTTCTTTTTTACTTCATGAATCAAATGATATCTATCTATCTATCTATCTATCTATCTGTCTGTCTGTCTATCTATCTGTCACTTTTGGCTTAGGTTTCTTCAGACTGAAAATTCCCCAAAGCTACAAAAATTTTCTAGGGTAGTTTGAAGACATAGCTACCTTGTTACGTTTTTCACTAAACATTTTTGGCTGTTGTCAGGCCAGATACTAGTTTAGGTTAATAATACTTATTTGCTTAAACTAAACTACAATGGAAGTGGTAGAACAATTTTTTTCCCTTACAAATTGGTTAGGGGACTGGTGGACAGATAGGAAAAATTATGTAATTGTGTGATGTTTGTTACTCTCTTACTCTGTTGGATCTTGAGACCAAATCAGCTGAATTAAGGAACAATCAGAAAAATGCAAGGATAAAAGGGGTGAAAACAAAACAGGACTAGAACCAAAATCTACAGATAATGCATGAGGCTCACCACAAACTAGAAAGTCTGGTCATCTGAGTAGAGAGCTTTCAAAACTGTTTTGTTATTTCAGTCTGTTAAAAGCCTTTTAATAACGATAAATGTCTAGGCAGCTGTTTTTAATTTTTGAACGTTTTGTGAACAATAAACACCATTCACAAAACTTTGGTGTGATAGGCAAATTGTTCCCTCTTTTAGCACGTTCTACTATTAATGGAAATGATGGGGCTAACTTATGGAGTAGTTTATTCTGTTAAAGAAGTATCTTTTTAGAGCTTTTTTGATCGTTTTATTTCTCAGCCATTTCATACGACAAAAACATTTCTTCTATCTGTGTGTTCATTCACTTTATCTTATTTTTTGACATTGGTCTCTGTTGTGATTGACGTGGGCATATTCTTAGATTTCCTTTGTGCCTAAATATAGTGATACTGCCTGTTCTTAACCTATTTTCCCAGATTATGCCCTTGTAGATTCAGATTCACTTTGAAGATTCCTGGAGTAACTCTTCCTTTAGAATTAAAAAGTTGGCCTGTACTCATACTTTGCTCTAGTTATTGAGTGAACACCAGACAGTTGTACTGTATAGTAACTTTGTGGTGCTGTCGTTTGCTATGTATTTTTGAGTAGTATGTGTAGGTGACTGTTGTCTTTATCTTTCAAGTGCATTTGTATTATTGTCTTCTCCATCTGAATGCTATCTTATCTGGGAAGAATAATCATAATCTTACTCAAAGTAATAACTTTTTTTTTAAATAATACTTCATTTGAATATAATAGAAATTTGGATGGATATATGTTATCTTTTCTTGTCATTCAGCATTCATCCAATAAATCAGATAGAGACATAATTCCCTACTGAAGAAATTCTGCACAAAGAGAAAATTTAATATAAACTGAAAATCATGCTCCCTGGTAAGTAGTTGGCACAAATATTAGTTATAAAATAAATTAAAGAAGTCTTTTCTCATCTACCTCAAGACTTTTACAGACCTATAAAATTATCTTTATAAATCTTTCTAAATCCCTATATAGAGCACATCTCTGTAAAATGTGTAAATCTAGAAACTCTAAATCTACAAAAGGTATAAACATATAATATTGAAACATTAATAAAATGACGCTTGATGCACAATTCTAGTGAGCTCTTGTGCTTCCCTGAGAAGGCGAGAGCTTTGAAGAGAATCTGCCTTGACCTTCTCTTTATAAGGTGCTCCTGAATAAGACCAAAAAGGTTTTAAAGTCATATACCCAGCATATACTCTGTAATTATTTTATTGATAGAGAAAAAAAAACCCAACCAAACACACCACATAGATAGCTTAGGCAAAACAGCATACACAAGGTTTCAGTACTACTCTTTCCATGCACAGCAAGTAGGTCTTTCATTCATGATTGGTTTCAACTACTCCTTGACTTTATGGAATTAAGAAAATTTTGAATCAATGTCTCTGATCCTTACTGATTTTCTTTCTTTTCTGATGCCTGGCTGAATGTGCCCTACTCCCTTGGCATGCTCTGCTCTGCCATATTTTTTTGTCTTGGGACCTTCTGTTCCTTAATGCTCACTTGGCCACTATGATGGCACACTCTTCTCCTAGCTCCATATAATTTTATCTGACTCACTCTGCTTGAAGAGACAAAGTAGACTATTAAGAACACACCGTATATTAGGTCACAGCTGTCACAGAAGCCATAATTTACATAAAAAGTAATTTAAAAGTATAAACTTTAATGTACCAGGGCTTAAGTCCTGAGAAACTCATCCCAATATGTTTTCTTAGAACACAAGAAATATAGCTCCATAGGCATTGAATAGATTTATAACTCAGCATAAAGTTGCTGATTCTAGTGTAATTCTTTATTTTGGCATAGTAGCAATAAACGAGTTCAAATAAATTCAGGGGGTAATTACAAGGAAAAAAAGATTATCAGCACACATGTTACTGAAAGTTGATATTTAGAAATGTCCATTATATGACCCAATGATTCATGTATATAACTTGACATATTGAGATTAATCTACCACAGCAGTTTTTATCTCTGCAAAATTTGGGTTGAGAACAACAGCTTTTGATGTCTGAGTATAGTTCTTTGAAACTATATTAGAACAGATGAAGAGCACCAGTGTTTTTGGTGTCACAATATGTGGAGCATTATTTACTGAATCTGTTACAAGGGAAAAAATCTACCCTTAGCAGAATGCCCCATTTATTTGTACCATATCACTAACAATCAATGAAAACCCAACATAAATAAAGCAGAAAGCATTGCAGATGTTGCATTTTATGGGGTTCATGTTTGGTTTTTTTCTTTCAAGTAAATGAATTTTAATAAATAAGGATCTTTTTTAACAGAATAAAGACATAAACAGTGTTTAAGAACAAAACAAATTCACATCAATCTGCCCAAACTGCAACATATGGAAGAAGCATCATGTGTTTCTTCCCCTGGTGAATCTCACTTCCAACAAATGGGCTTTCGGGGAAAGTCTGAGTCACAAGTTACATTTGTATTATTTTGTTTAATATCTCAAAATAATTCATTATCCACCCTCCAATAATTCTGATGACCACTTTTCTACCTCTGAAGATTTTTGGTCTATAAAGCATCCTGAGGCTATGAGCTTCTCATGGTAATAACAGTTGTACTAATGATGTTGACAGTCATTCAAAGTCATTTTGAAGTTTCAATATTTAAATTTAGACATGTCTAAATTTAAATATTGAGAGATTTTTTTTCTCCTGGACTTTGCTGTATTTTTTGTCCTCTGGATCAGGTTGTTTTAAAATTTGTTTATTTATTGATTTATGCAAATGTCTGTGCAGCACAGTAGAAAAGCAATAAGCAAAACTCAGAAAATAGCTATGGTCTTTTTAGTGAGTGTTAGTGCAATTGTGCTTGTCCTTAGTGTTGAGCTAATTTCCTGTCTGGCAGGCACTAGCAGTATTTCACTTTTTCATTAAAAATAGAGAGAAGGAGAGAGAGAGATATAAAAGAAAGTAAATTAGGAAGATGTAGTAGATGATATAGATTACAATACTAATTGATGCAGTGTTGTAACATGCCACTGGGATAGTGTATAAAGCCTTCTGCCTCTGAAAACTGCAGTTCAGCTACTGCTGTTTGGGTATGTAAACAGTGATAGAATTTACTTTTTTTTAAAGTTATTTGATGGAATTAAGATGAGAGGAAATGATCTTTCAGTTATATGAACTGCTCACTGAAACTACCAAATATCAGTATGTGATTCCTTCCTAGTAATTTTCCACTATAAAATAGGAAGCAAAATGAATTTTTGTCTTACATGGAAATGGCTGCTGTCAAGATGCTCCTCCCACTCCCTTCTAGCAAGTCACATTTAAAAATAATTTATCACATATAAATTGCCATTCTCAAGTTTGTCCACCATCATGTTTTGGTTTTAGGACAAGCTATTAATGAGGTGCATTTCTTATTTTACGTTATCTGTTTGCATAACTGTTTCTGAAGTAAATTTATTAAAGGATGAGAATTTCATGTAAAGCCAATGGTTTTTCACTTCTATGAAGGTGAAATGTGCTCAGGAAGCTCATTTCATTGTGAAAATATGTGTTGTAGCAGTCAAATCCCTTTAACTGCTGGCCACTGCCTTCCTTCACCCTATTCACTTACTACTCTCTTTGAAATGGTTCAGTTCACATCAGATGCTGAATGAGCTCTTGCAGCACACTAAGGGATCAGGAAGCTAACCTGGCCACCAAAATAAAAGTGCCTTTGATAACTTAGCATACTGAAAGTTCTCAGTAATGGGCCTGATGGGCATCAAAACCAGAAAAAGAGTAGGGAAGGGTCCTAACTAAGCCCCAGCAGAGTTAGCTTTGAGGCACATCTTTGATATATATTTGCTATTTACAGTTTAGATCTGCAGCCCAAACACCGATCTTGGGCTCATCCAGGAGGTAGTGCTATTCAAAAACTTATCTTTACCTGGCAATGGATAGCACTGTACAAAAACAGGATTTAATTGATAAGGGATGACATCCCTGAATCAGTTGGTGGTAAGGAGAACTACAGGAAACCCAAGAGTTAGTTTGCCTCATCAAAAGCAGAAATGCAACTGAGAATGGATGATCCACAGCAAGCTTATACCAAAAAACAGTGTTCATTTTGTGGAAGAGGTGGGTCTTTTTTAAAAACATTAATCTAATTTCTGGGTATTTGTTTAAATTGCATAGAAACTTCCCAATACCTGGAACAGAAAAATCACTTTGAACTGGGATCAGAATGCAAGATAGCTATCAGATATGGTATTGCTTCATGTTTCTGTCGCTGAATTTAGAAAATAGTGCATTTGGCAGAATGAACTAACATCCTTTCACTTGAAAATTTATCAAGTATTAGGGGTTCACAGGCCCTACTCGAGTCTTTGCCCATGGTTTGGCATTCAGAAATAAAATAGAGATGAGGGACTTCCTATCAAAAGCTTAAAGTCCTTCGCTGTATCGTGAAGCTGAAGTCCAGTGCTTGGCTTGGAAATTTACTTGTGTGAGATACTGGTTAGTGACAATTGCCTCATGCTGGCAACTGTTATCCAGAACTTTATTGGTATCCATGCTGAAAATTTGAATTTTTCCACCATTTAATTTTAATAAATGTTATAAAAGATAAGTGGCAACTTGGAAACAAACTGTATAAAATTTGTGTGTTTTCTTCATGCCAGATTGCTTTCATTACAGAGTTTGGTAAGATACCCATTCTGTTCTAAGTATCTTGTATCCAGCCAGTTTTAGCTAATTAGTAATTCCTGTAAGTATGTTTTCTGCTATCAGGAAAACCATATGTTTAGGGACAGTTTTGTAGTCTTGAAAACTATACATGTTCTCCAAGTGCTTCTGAACTCTGGGCATGACTATCGATGCATTTATGTCTAGTGATAAATTTTCTATTGTCAACCTCTTTTTGGCCTAATGTTTGTGTCAGTAAATGAGGATAGTATTTGCATGATTCTACTCTATTTTGCTTCAAGAAGTACAGATTTGAAAAGGTGAATTATAGGTGATTGCTTTTATGTCTTAATGGTGCCTATGTAGGGTCTCATTAACACTCACAGCATGGAAAATTCCTGCAGCTACCCTACAGAGCACTGGAAAACATGACTGCTGGGCAGGCTTTATTGTTTATGCTTAATTTTTCTAATTTATTCTCTTAAAGGGTATTTTTGCAACTTCCATATGACAAATAAGATACCATATGGGAAAAAAAAAAGAACTGGACAAAGGCAGCAGGAATACTATTTTCTTTTATTTATCACAGGGGTGTTTTTTATGATTTATTTTGGGAATGAGGTTTTCATTTTAATTGTATTCTTGTGAATATTTAATTTCCAAGCTGGCATTTGGTATATTATTAGAACAGCAATCAGTGATAAAACATCTTGTTGCAATATTTGCACATGGGAAACTGAATTATATATGTGTAATGAATATATATATTTTATTGCAGAGTTGTTTTTTTAAGCTATAGCATGTGTTATACATGTTCTTATGAAGTTATTAAACTAAATCTAATGCTACTACTTCTTGTTGATATTTGAGGCCCATTTTGTAAATTTGAACTATTTACTTTAATTAAAATTACTCCTTTTTAGAACAAGAAGGAAAAATATTTTTACACTAAAAAAGGGCTTACTTCTTTCTCCTATCAGTAAGAAACAGGCTACACCCTGCAATTCAGTGGTTCAATGTGTATACATTAAGTGGCAAGGCAACCATTTTCTTCATTACATATCATAGTGCTTTGAATTGTTACCTATGATAGAGTGTCTACCCCTATCTGTCTTGAAATTGTATTCCTTGATGTTTAGCTGGAAGAGCTAAATGGTTTTCTTGTGCTAGAAGTGATGCTTTTGTTGCCCTGTGAAATAGCCAGCACAGTGGTACAGCAATGTTGGGGCACACATTACCCTGAGTGTGTTCTGTGATCGACACCAGTGCATCCATTCGTGAGCTGGGGAGTTGTACCCGGCAGCAGAGCCACTGCATCAGCCACAGCTTTTTATGTAGGTTGCTGAAAACCTCTGCAGCATAGCATACACTGACTTCAGATATAACCTTATCTTTTATAAAGATTTACTACTAGAATATATTGGGACTTTTTGAGTAGAAGTTTCTTTATTTTTTTGTAAGAGATAAAAAAAGGAGGCAGAAAGAAGGGTGCAGACAGCTTTGGAGATGGTCATATTCCTTCTCAAGAAAACTGGAAAGTCTTGTGTTGATGCTAGCTTAAATCTTTCTTACTTTGTTTTCATGTTGGAATTTTCTGTTTTAAATTCTAATATTTGCATGAATACTTGTCTCTCTCTCAAATGTGTACTCTTGAAATGTACTGGTTGTTTAACTGATTGTTTTTGTCTGTATGCATTTAATCAAATAACGTAACCAAATTGTGAATAGTTCCTCGTGAAGGTTCTTCATTCAGTGTTCAATATCATGATTTTGCAGATATATTGTTACTAGATAATGTCACAGGACCTTTACTGACTGAATGTATGTGTACTTCTGTAAATAATTATGTATCTTCATACATTTACAAACAATATCTTTGCCTATAATTTTTGTTTTGATTTTTAAATGTCAAGTTATTTGGCTTTAAAAAAAAAATAAAATAACCCCGCAAATTTCATATAAATGAGAATTTGGAAACTAGAAGTTGCCATCTGTTGTTGATACCGTGAAAATGTATGTGAGGAGCCTTTTGATTCCAGGTATTCCCTTTGCACTAACTCTTAATGTTCCATCTTGTACGTCTTGAATATTTTAAGGGAGAGAGCATATCAAACAAAGATCTGCCAGAATTTTTAAATTCTGGAACTTGTGACTGTAGTACAATGAAGATGAGTCCATGGACTTAACATTCTCCAGGAAATTAAAACATCTGTCTCTGTCTGCTCAAGAAGCGCAAAACTAAATGTTTTTTGTGCCTGAATCACAAAAAATACAAAACAAAGAAAAAAAGGAAAACAAACAAACATCTCAGATAGGTTCCCTAAGTCCTCTAGTCCTCTTTGCTGTTTTACAGCTTGCAGCACTCTGAAGGGATCATTGTGCTTGTCATAAGGACATTTGCAGCATAGAGCAATTAAAAGATAAGGTTCTGTGGTCTCTCAAGCAGAAGAGACTGTGAAAGATGTGACACTTGCAAATGATCCCTGTTATTGATCAGGGCCTTCCAGGAACATTTTAAATATTCATTGCTTTAGGAAACAGGCATTTTGGTGCTTCTTATTTAGAGAATAATTTCTTAAAGTCAATGTTTTGTGGTTAGAGAAAAGATGATTCTAAAAAAAATTCTATCCCCTCCAAAAAGTGTATCGTACATTTGATGGGTTTTTTGGTTCTTGCTGGTTTTATTTTTCTAGCCTATATTGGTATATATAGGGCAATGACTGTAGTTTCTTTCTTTATATCTCGCTGTGTCTGATGTAAAGCTAGCAAGCTTTTAAAGCTCAAGGCAATATACACTGAAATGAAGGTGGGTTGCTGCCACCTAAAACACATTTGTTTAATATATTTTTAATTGATTCTGCCATCATTTTTCCCTTATTGGTCTGAGGCAATTAAACACTCTCTTACTTGGATTCTTTTGGAATTAGTACTCTTTTGTAATCTAATTTACTGAATATATTTATAATATTTATGATAAATGCTGAGAATAGCATACATCAAAAAGCTTTATTTCACTCAGTTCAAAGAAGTGTTTACTGGTGTGAATTTAATGGAGATTTTATAGGTCTGTAATTATGTAGTGATACAAAGTATTACTAACCAAGTGTAGATAATGTGGTTTTTAAAAAATGCAACAGTTTTCTTGACTTCATTAGTTTAGGTGTGCCACATCTTAAAGCCACTCAGCAGTGTTTGAAGAATTGAATTTTGCCCCCTTGAGAGCAAAGATAAAATAGTTTGTTTTTTTTTTTTTTTTGCATTCATCTAATGAATTGTAAAATCTTGCTGAAGCAGAACAGCTGCTGTTCCCTGTCCTCCCTCCCCTACCCACTGGCACCATGGCCTCTTTTATATGAACTCACTGCTGCAGCAACAAGCCAGATGTGCTTGCCAGTATCCCAGCCTCTGCAAATGTCAGATGTTTGTACCCCACACCTTTGCACAATGGAAGGACCTTGATAAGAAAAGGACATAAGAGGTGCTTCACTCTGTCCCTCATCACCAGGCAGCTCACTGGCTGCTTAGCATCTCTCTCTTTGGGCTATGAGTAAACTACAGGAGAACAACTACAAAAGCCTGTGTCCCATAATGTGCCCGCCCTTTTCATTACACAGCGCTGTGCTCTTGTTAGGGAGGGTGATGCTTCCATGCTCTCCTCCTCAACGTTTTGTTGCCTTTATTAGACTGACAGTGCAAGTAATGGCTTTCTTTGATAATAGCTAAAAATAACTCTGGGAAAATATACAGCCCGGCTCTGATTCCCTGGGAATTTATTAACAACATAGCAACTGTGGATCCTTATTTGGAATTAATTAAATCCCTCAATTTTACATTTGCCAGGACAATGTTGCTCATGGCTATATGGATAATTTACTGGTACCTTAAGTCAGACAAATTTCACTCTTAGTAGGCAAATTCCTATTTTACTTCTTCCATACTTAAATTTAGATCAGAATAAATTTTGTGGTCTCTAATGAAGAAATACTCGGTGGATGCAATTGTTGATTTTTTTAATGATCTGAGGTTTGTGTGAGATCAGCTTTTAAAATAAAAATTTAAATTTATTTGGTGTGGTGTAGATTGGCTCTTCTAGGAAGATGAAACCAATCAGGGCTTGGAAGAGTGAGGTGAGTGAAGAGAGTGAGAGTGTGAAGAATTGGCCAGGTTTGGGAACAGAGATACAGTTCGGCAGTTTTGGCAGCGTAAGTAAAATATTTCAGACATTTTTACTGATGGCTTGGCTAGGAGGCATGTCTAACAGGGAATGGTAGCCAAAGGGGAATTGATCTCTGTATAGAACTTGGGCTACCTAACCAGGGAACTATATATTCCTCTAATGTTAATTTTTTCAGGATGAAATGCTGTTCCACCGAAGTCAGTGAAAAATGTTGACCTAGTAGGTTTTTTTTTCCTTGCATATTGTAAAGATCTTCTATAGAAGGCTGTGATCTAACCTGAGTGTACCTTTGATATTTTACTGTTTCTGTCTAGCTGCTTAGTTTCCAGCTGTGTGTCTTGGACTTCTTGAACCATGCAAGGATTAAATATACTGCTTGAATAGCAAAAGTGCATAGAGAGGTCCCTGAATAAAATTGCATGCTATGCTTCTCATCAATAGTGAGAGGCATTTCATCTTCTTTAGAATTCATGCTTCAGTCATATGTAACTAACCTTGATTTTAGTGTAGTGAACCACATACTCACCCATGTAGCTTGTTTCTCTCTAGAAGTGTCATTACTTATTGATGTTTCCCAGCATTAGGTCTGACAAATGAGTAGGAGAATATTTGGTATCCAGAAATAAAGGCATGTATTCCAAAATGTTAATTAAATTTAAAACTTCATTAAATGTTTTTAGTAGTTTGCTTGTGAACTACTTTTTTGGAATGTGTGTTTTCATTCTTTATCCAGATAGATTTAAGCGAGCTATATAAATTCTTGGATTTAGTAATCTTTAATTAGTCATTAATTTTTCAGTCAGTGATTAGGGTTTCTTGATTTTTTTCATATCTGCTAAATAAAAAAAGATAAGAAACTATGGTGAAATAGTTCTAACATTTGCATTTAACAAGACTGATGAAATGAATTGATTCTTGGAACATTTTGATTTGTAACCATATCTACTAGTTCCTGGTGTTTCTCCCAGTATTAGTGAACAAAAATAATATGATGCCATAAATACCAAAGGCTCTTGTTTCCTTCAACTAACTATATATATATATTTAAAATGCAACTTAAAAAATGAAGAAGTTTTAAGTTTGGATAAGAGTAGTGAATGGCTGAGAAAACCTTTGTGTAGCTTCTTCCTGAAGCTTGAGCTGAAAACCCAAGCCCTTCAGGTAGGCAAAATCTGTGAAAACTGATGGATGTGTATATTAAAAATGTCTGTGCTACACTGACAGGTTACAAGGGCTTTTAATGACATAAAAGTTTTGCTTACATCTTCATAGACTAAAGTGATGCTGAACTGGAAACGAAATATCGTGGAATGTTGAGGACTTGGGCATAGAAAGCCAGGAGCATCTGTCAGTGTTTAATGGCTGCACATTTTCTCTCCTACCCCTCTGCCTCCATTTGTTTACTAGAAGGATTGAATGCTCTTTAGAGATTCTTAATTAAGTTAGAAGCTTTTTTAGGCTTTTATCTACACTGTCTCCTCAGTGATGGTGCCACTCAGTCTACTTTTATGTAGGCTGAAATCTACAAAGCTGGTAACAGGATTTAGATCCACTCTGTCCAAGCCAGCAATGCTTGGTGAGGGTGGCAACTCTTGTAAAACAGCCTAATGCTTTCAGGCCAAAAGTGTTCTTTAAGCTATGTGATATCATTATTCTGTCATTCCCCCACCCCTTCTTCTGCATTTTCACTAAATATAAATTATCCAACATGGGCTCAGCTATGAGAGGAAAAGGTTACATTTTTTAATTAAAAAAAAAAATGTGAGCAAGAAAATGGAATCCTGTTGTCAGATCTCACATCTGTGCCTATTGCATATTGTAGTGCTGTTTGTTTTGATATTCAGTGGTTCTCTGATCAACAAATTTAGTTACAAATATTCTGTAAAGAGAGCTTGAAATCCCACCATTATCTTTTGAATCTGTGGCAGGCATTTTTTTACCTGCAGGCTGCTTGCTCATGTGAAAGCGAGCACATTTTACATTTAAAAGCACTTCAGCTTTTTGCCTGGAGTGAGTTTCTCTTGCAGCTGGCAAAGTCAGGATGACCTCAAGGCTTTAGGAATAAATATGTTTGCTATGTTTTCATTTTACTAAATATGGAAATTGATAAACATAAAAATTGTCTTCTAATAAATAAAATACAAAATATGCCCCAAAATAAAAACAACCACAGATTAAAAATAACTTATGTCTGATAACACTATCTTTATAATATCATGTAGCAGATGTAATTTTTTAAAAATCAAATTTATGCTTATAAAAACTGGTTGCGAGTCTCCAATTGTTAACTCGGCCTAATTTCTCTAGGTTTTAGAGCTGCATCTATAAGCAAAAGCACTCATGGATACATGGCCAATATTTTTGAGGTTAAGATTTTAATATGGCCTATTATGAAGACAGCAAGATAAAATTTAACTGTTCAATCAGCAGAGAGTAGTGTTTATGTAGTGAAGTTTGCTATTTTGTTGGGCAGACATAGTAATCGAATCAAAATTGATTTGATTGTGATTGATGGAGGAAATGTCAAAAAATGCAATTAAGGATGAGAGGCTGTAATATTCTTTAGAACATGAAGCACAGTGTTAATGTAGTTCATATTTTCCAACACAAAAGTGTGTAGCATAGATTCCTGGTCTTTAAATTTCCATTAAATTTTTGTAGCATCTTTATGGAGTTTTTTAGAGATAACCCCATTGATGTAATTGTGTTGCATAAATTTCATTCAAATATTTTCAGTGTGTTGTTTTTGTTTGAATGCATTTTCAGTCTTCCCATCTATTCTTTGTTTTAAATAATAAATTTTGGTTTGATTTAAAGTGTGTAATGATTTTAAACTTTCATAAAGACCATTTTAGAAATCTGAGCTGTCTGGTAATTAAATTACTTCTGATATTGATTAGGTGAGTGTGCTTGACTGTTAGAAAGCTGTTTTCCCTCTAAATTCTATTGATTTAGACAGCATACCCTAGACAGTTGCAGTGGACTTCATTTAGTGTTGCAACATGCAAAGATTCTAATCTATTATGCTTAATAAAGTATATTTTACTTATTAACTTTTTCGTCTAGAATAAATATTGTGATTTTTTTTTAATTCAAGTCCAAATCATATTTCTTCCAGTCTTCTTGAGTTCTGAAATGCCTCTTTGAGGCAACTGAGTTTCTTTAGGTTCATACAACTTATCAAAAATAATTTTTAAATATACCACTGTCTTCAAAAATATGTTACAGCTAGTGGTCTGAAGTACATTATGCAGTGTCTGTACTAACATGACTATGCTATCTCAGCAACTGAGCACATTTAGAACTATTTTAGGCATATTTTGGATACACTTTCAGAAGAAAATTACTTGCAAAAAATTAACACTTCAGGTTTCGTTTATCCATATTTAATATGTATCAAGAAAAGTAGATTGTGTATCTATAGAAATGAGTTAATTACTTAGGTTGTATTTTTAAAGTGAATATTTAGAGCCAAATGGCATCTTGCTTTTTTGTCACAACATGTAAATCAAGTTTCTTAACAAAATTCCCATAAAACTAGCAAATGTGAGGTACCAGTTTTTGCCCTTCAGTTTAACAACTTGCTAGTCATTCTGAGGCATATATCAGCATGGAATTTTGTAGTATCTGGTATCTAATCTTTGTGTTTTGAACACAAATTATAATGCCAAGTTTTTAAAAGCAGTTGAAAAACAGTTTATTAGTCCCAGCAGGCTTTTTTTAAGCACTGAGTTTTGTAAAAGGGGGGGTTCTTTAATGAGCCCTTCTGCATCTTTGTTTATGCACATAGATTAGATGCATTTAAGAATTTGCTTAAATTTTGCTTAAGATTTGTAGAATCAGAGAAAGGTCATGAGCTACTTCTGTAGATCGTGTTTCCAAAATAGCCCAAATAACACACAGAAATTGTAAAACTAGAAACTTAAGTTGCCATCTTACTTGTTCAAGTCAAAACAGATATACATCAGAGATTTTTAAATAATGCTGATAGCTTTGTCTTCTGGCATTTTTGCTCAGGAGTTGATTGGACAAATTCTAAAGCTTCTTTCAAGAGTATGGTAATGTTATAACAATCAATTACTTTGATTCAATTTTTTTGTACTTCTAGGGAAGTAAATATATATAGAGAATTGTGTTAAGACTAAAATATTGTACAAGGACCATTAAATTAGAGAGTACAGGAGATTATCTAGGGCTTAATTGGAAAAATGTCACTATGTTCCTTTCACCTGATAGTGATGAAAAATCTCTGGAATTACTATTGCTGCTTAGATCTCTTTACCTTTGACAGTGGTGATCTTTCAGCTTATGCATTTCCATTTCTTACACCTATATCCATTTTTCATTTTCTCTTACATGAAAGCATAAAAGTTGGGGATTATTGGTGTAGTTCTATGACCATAAAAGTTAAAATATTACTGATAAAGAACAAATAAGGACACAGAAACTCAAAAACTGATTGATGTAATGAGTGTTTTGCTTTCTCAATGACTTTTTATCATTATTATTCATTCCAGTAATATGTATTTTGAAACAATCCCCATGCATGTAAAATTCACGGGGGAAATGCTTTTATTTTGCTCTGCTTCACTTTCTTTCTTCAACTCAGAAGTGCACCAATGTCATACTAACTAAAGAAACCCAAACACATGCATGCCCAAGCTATGCATTTTTCTTGTGGATCTTTATTAATTTTGCAATGTTGTGTGCTGATTTCATTGTTGTGTTTCCAGCCTGTAAAAACAATTATATGAAAATGTTCTTGTTTCTGGGATGATATTTATTTCATGGAGTCATAGAGTAGTAGAATGGTTTGGGTTGGAAGGGACTTTGGAGATCATCAGGTTACAACTGCCCCCTTCCATAAGGCAGGGAACCTTCCACTTCCATTTATTTCTGAACTTATTAACTGAAGCAGCAGGTCTTCCACAGCGTAATGCACTGTGGTCATATCAGCAGGACTGTGCAGTTTGCTATTCTCAGCTAGAGTTCTGTGATTGATTTAATATAAAGATCACTGAAGGGCTTATATGCTCATTTTCAAGATAATGCTACATTACAGCAAAGATGCAATACTTCAGTGAAAGACAAGGAACCTTCCTGAATCAGATAATATGATAGTTGGGTAGTGTTGTGTGAAGTCTTTTCTTATTGTTGTTACAACAAAGAAAAGAAAAAAACCAACCAACCAAACAAAAAAAAACCCTGCTTCCTTAAGGTTACGTCCTCTTTTATATATATGGGCTCTTTGAGATTGTAAGATAAGGGTTTGTCCCATGGTAATTGTGCATCTCTAACATGGCAATGATTATTATTTCTAAACACAGGATAAGATAGAATTTAAACATTCAATAAGTAGAGAATTTACCCTTCTGGTATGTGGAAAAATACTATTTTTATCAATGTCTTTGATTTAGAAATACCCATTACTGAAAAAGTGTAGTATGAATGACTGTCTTCTCAGAGAAAAGAAAGAATATCAGTAGTAATGGTTTCAGTTTGCAAGACTAGTTTCTACTCTAATGATGTGAAGGTTTACAGTGTAGTGACCTATAAAACTGGCTCCCATCCAAACCTCCTGTTTCACAGTTGCTACTGGACTGTTTGCCTAGCAACATACTTAATGGACCCGTAGGGAATTTAGACTTAGAGCTAAATGAGTGTAGAATGCTGAAGAGAAAGACCAATAGTTTAGGTATAGGAAAAAGGAAGAGAAAAAAGCATTTTGTCTGACAGAATCCTGAAACTGAGACATTTTGCACAGAAACAGCTGATTTCATTTGCTTTCTAGAGATGTATTAAAAAGTTCTTACTGTAAGGGTAGGAAGGTAAACATCTCTTAATTTTATTATCCTAAATATTTATCTTATTTTTCTTATTTTTTATTTTTTATATCCCCTCACCTGCTCAAATGTAATGGACTCAAATGAAAAGAACATTTGAAAGTAAAATGAGGGAGACAAAAAAGATTAAAAAAACCTGGCAGAAATAAGGAAGGGTATTTCTGTTGATAATGTATGTCCTTGATTCTGTTTGTCAGTCTTTCAAGAAAACTACTATCTAATAAAGGTTTTCTATGAACCTGATTGTTTAATTAAAAAGGAAGAAAAATTTCTTTAAATGTTTTATGTGATATCTTAGGTGATATCTGAGATACAAATCAAAACAGAAAGCAATTCTTTATATGGGGAGGTAGTACTTTTAGACAGTTGAAATATAAATTAAATTTTAGTTAATCTTTTTTCTAAATCTTCCTCCTAGATGAAAATCTAAGTTTGTTTTTCAAAAGACATGATCTCTAATTTTTAAAAAAACTTATTAAATGAGAGGTTTTTCAGAGTTTCAAATAACAGATAGTGACAGATATTGTTTGGAGGTCTTTTGCATTATTTTTTTTTCATAAGTTATATTAATCCGTTAAACTAAAAACCACCTATTTTATTGTGAGCTATTGACACTGCATTATAACATTGAAACAAAAGGTTCTCCAGTTTTTATTATTGCAATTAAAAAATATACCGTTTGAACTACATGCTTTAGTTCAACAGTAATTTGAGCTCAGGGACTAAAACTGTGTGATTTGTAGGATGTGAGACTAGATTATGGCAGTAATTTAGCAGTACTTTGAGAATCTATTAATATTGTTGTAAGATAATCATCAAGCTCATTCCATGCAGGAACAACTCAGTTACAAGGCAATATTATTTTACATGCAGTGCTGAAAAAAGCCTGTACGTAGTACTTCAGAGTTTTGCTTGGATCTGAAAATTGGCTGCGTTCATTAGGCATGGAGTCAAAAGGCAAAAATGCCTACCCCTCTTGTATCTTTGTGTCCTCTCTCCCTCTTTAATATCTTTAATATCTAGATTTCCTTATGAGGGAGCCGGAAAGAATAAGTGGGCAACCTGAGAAGATTATTTATATTACATTATGGATTACCCAGGTTTGGTTTGTTTTTTTTTTTTTTTTTTTTCCTTATGGATAGTTGAGAACTGACTATGATTGAGAAAGGCTTCTCCCTCAAGAGTTATTCCCAGTATCATAAATGTGGAAGTTATGCCTTAGATTTATCTTGTTTTATTTGACCCTTTGCACCCTCTCCCCAAAAATTTGCTTTGTTTGTTGGTATTGATTTGTCTTAACATGAAGGTAAAGTGGAGCACCTAAACATTCTGTTCATTTTAGTATTTTAATTGCTATTATCTGGGAAGGGTTACCTAATTTATTATCAAGAATACACCTACTGTTGAATCTATTTAGCTAAAATATCTTACTAGAGAGAAAAAAAAATCGCTGAAATAGTAAAATCATACAATCATATAAAATGGAAATGACCTTTCAGATCATTGAATCCAGCCATTAATCCAGCACTGACAAGTTCCCCACTAAACCATGACTTTTAAGTGTCATGTCCACATGTCTTCTGCATAGTCTCAGCGATGGTGACTCAACAACTGCCCTGGGTTCCAATACTTGACAATCCTTTCAGTAAAGAATTTTTTTCCTAATATCCAATTTAAACCTTTCCTGGCACTCCCTGAGACCACTTCCTCTTGTCCTATCACTTGGTCTCCTCTACCAAGCAACAACACCCACATTTTTTCCCATGCTAAACAATCCTCAGCTGCTCCTCATAAGATTTCAGCTCCAGACTTTTCACCCATTTTGCTGCCCTTCTCTGGACATGCTCCAGCCCCTCAATGTTCTCCTTGTACTGAAGGGCCCAGACCTAGATGCAGCACTCCAGGTGTGGCCCCACCAGTGCCGAGTGCAGGGGGACAATCACTGTCCTGGTCCTGCTGGCCACACTATGGTTGATACAGGCCAGGTGCCATTGGCCTTCTTGGCCATCTGGGCACAGCTGGCTCATGTTCAGCTGCTGGCTCATGCTGGCTGTCAAACTGTAGTCTCGGATCCTTTTCCATTGGGCTGCTTTCCAACCATCTGCCCCCAGTTTGTAGTGTTGCATAGGTTTGCTGTGACCCAAGGGCAGGACATGGCACTTCTCCTTATTGTACCTCGTACAGTTGTCCTTGGCCCATGGATCCAGCCTGTCCAGATCCCTCTGCAGGGCCTTCCTACCTTCTAGTAGATCAACACTCCCACCTAACCTGGCATCATCTGCAAACTCACTGAGGGTTCACTTGATCCCCTTGTCCATATCATTGATAAAAGTAGTGTTGCAAGAGTCCTTATAAAAAGTTTTCAGCACTTGATGACCTAAATAAATAAATAAATAAACATTCCTTCTGCTCTTTTTTAAAGTTAGTCAATGCTCTCTAATATTTTTATATTCTCAGCATCATGGAGAAAAAATCCTCTTCTGCTTTCTATAAACGCTGGTAACTAGGAATACACTTTGGAAAAATGTATGCTGAATTCTGAATTTTCTGGTATTTTTGAACAGAAGGAGATTCCATATCCATGTGCAGGAAAATGTATTAAGTGTGGCTGACTGATAGTTTAGTGTGTCTGCAATTGTTTTCTTGAGAACAATATATAAATATATTAAAAATCAATTTTTAAGCTTGTAGGATAGAGGAAAATGCAATGATTGGTGGTCCGAGGTAGTCTGAATAATTTAAATATTGACATAAAGAATTCAAAGAAGTCATATGATACAATGAATTAATAAATTTTTTAGAGTTGTTCTAGGGAAGGCTAGGAGAAGCCCGGTCAAGCTATGAACTTAATTTTAACAGGATGGTCTCCACAAACGTCTACAAATGAAAATTAACCTGTGATTAATTTCCAGTAAATTTATATTAAAACAAAAATCTGGATTTTGTTTCTGTAAGGCAGCATCCATTTTAGTGATTGAATTTATTTATATTTAGGTTAATCTACCTGTACATAATCCCATAAGAAAAATAGGTAATTCATGAAAAGTTTGCAGGAAATTAAGATCGAAAACTTCTACAACAGCTGAAATTTAGTAGCACACAGAAAGTGTTTTTCACATATTCTGACTTAATCAAAATGTGACAGTTGTAGACTGGGGTCACCTTTTGCTTCTGTAGTTGGTCAATCTGCTTAGTAATAAAATACTTCATGGAAACAAATAGATTGTTTTCTCACAAGAATTTTACATGTGATTTATTTCCTTCATCAGATGCTTTTTCTCATTTAGCTGTTCTATATAATACAAGAGATATATAAATAATTTACAGTTCTAAAATTTATTGCTCTAGTCTTGACAATGGTGTATGGCAATATTGCATCTTATTTTGTATCATAAATTGCTGTGCCCAGGAGTTGCAGAACAGAGCAATGGTGATGGCTTTAGTTTATGATCACAGAACTAATTTCATGTTACTGTTGCAGAATAGTCTTTTTTATAATTTCTTATTTCTTGTTCAGAAATTTTTCTTCTTTTGATATTCTAAATCTACTTTCTTCCTTGTTAAAAGGATCAAACAAGTTTCTTGAATAACCGCAGTTGTAGTCAGAACAGAAAAACAAGGTTTGGCCTTTTGCTAGATGCAGGTAGCAAATACAAACATTTCAAAAATTTTGAAGATGATGGAAACAGTTCAAATGAAGAAAAATTACATAATGCAAATTTTATTATCTCAGAAGAGACAGAGTAGATCTAAATTTTTAAATTATTTAAGAAACAACCCAGACTCATTGCTACAGTAAGACTTTCTCAAGATCAAGTGACACCTTAATTATTCCCAAGGAAATGTGACAGGCTCCATTAAAATTGCCTTATTATTCCCAAGGAAATGTGACAGGCTCCATTAAAATTGCCTTATTGCTATTGGTTTTGTACAGATGGTACTTACATATATACTGGGATAGTAATTTTAAGATTAGGAGAGATCGGATAAATAAATTAGTAAAGCTGAGAAATTTTTATTTAGTATAAAAATTCAGTATCTAAATTAATATCTTATTATAATATTTGGGCTGTTTTGGAATGACACTGTTGAAGAAGAGAAAAAAATTATGTGTTATATAAAATCATTTTAATGAGAAAGTATCATGGAAAATGGAAGAACTCCAGAAAAACAGCCAAGGTGAATAGGCAGACTAATGGAATGTAAAAATTCATTAGTAACAGATGAATAAAGAAGTAGTAAGCTGAGTTACTCGAAGAGTTCCTAAGTGAATTCATTAAATTTATTATTGCCATATAGTCAGGTAGAATGATGGATACAGAGAGAGATTTTCTTGAGAAGAGGGATTTAAAAACTGCAACTATTTCATTGGGTCAGTAGATGAATATAAACGTTCTCTGGAGAAGTGTTAAAAAATAATGATTGTTACAAAGAAGATAATGAAATTGTGCTGGTTGCTGTTTCTGGAAACACAAGAGCAAAGATAACTTTGAGAAATTAAAAACCCACAAAATTCGGAACTCCATAATTACTAATTAAGTTTGTCTTTTCGCATGTGTTTTTAACTTCTGGAATACAGGGCATCACTGATACTGAGGAGAAATACTCAGCTATAAAATACCGTCTTTATTTGCTTTTTCTTCCTGCCTTCTGTTCCAGGACAAATTCTGTCAAGTGCAGATATATTGGCAATTGTAAATAAGTGGCCTTTAGCAGACATGTTCTGCCTGTGTGGCTCCCTGATCAAATTGAAGCTGTGTCTGAGTCGGTGTGTACTTAACCATGCACTGGAGGAATTGATAAATATACATTTAATAAAGCATAAATGTCATTCCTTAGAGGAAAGCAAGAACAAATTACATGCATACTAGGTGGTAAATATGGGGGTGTTTAGCACGTGCTATTTATTAATATAAACTCCTTAGCAAGAGCTTTTCTTTTAAAAAGTGATTTAAAAGAAAAGATTTTGACCAGATTGGCTAGAAATTCCATTAAGTTTCCTTGTCTTATGAAAGGCAGTAATTTGATTTCATGGTAAGAGGACTATTTGTGTAGCCATTCTGCAATAAAATAGTCATTTTGTGAATATAAATAAATTAAACGCATGCTAAAGATGCAGAGGGATAACTCAGATCAATTCCCAAGATAAAAACCAAATACAACCATATTTTTATGTCATTTTGATAATAGTAGACATCAGGGTTTTTTAAGTTTTCCTATACCTCTGTTGTCTTATGTAGCCTTTGAATGTCATAATATCAGAACAAGACAGAAAAGATTGAGGGAGATTTATAAAACACTGCTGGGCTTGAGACTCATTCTTTTCAAAATAATGTCTTCCTCTGGATTAGTTAATTTTAATGCAAAGTCTGAAAAAGTTTAATAAAATTACTTCTTTATTTTTAATGTGTCTGTGTTGCTTAGCTTGCATATTGATAGCTAAACTGATACCACTAAATTCATACCTTTGTGGAGTTAAATTACAGTAAAATAGTTTTCAAAGGCTAATTCCACTTTTGTAGCATCATTGCAGGTGGTATAGAGTGTAAGGCTTTTTGAGGCATTAATTTTAGACTAGTAATTAAAGCAGTTATTACTGTAAGCCATGTTACTAACCTTTTCAAACTCTCTAATCTAGAAAAAAATCTCAATTCTTCAGTGTAATTGCAGTTACTTTGTTTCTAATATAGGCCATTTTTACCTTTCTTGCTCTTTTTCTCTTGCTTGTAGAAAAATCTTCTGACATGCTATGATATTGATATCTTGGTGGGGGAAAGAAAAAGGTATTGCATGGCAGCTTAACTGACTGTAAATATAAGAGCTATTGTTTTTTTCAGTGTTAATATTGAATTTAACAATCCGTGAGTAACAAGTACTTGCATATTGCCCAAAATACTTTTCCAAGCTGCATATAGTTCATAAAATGCTTTTAGCCAAAGTACATCAGTTTTTTGGGTGTGTGTGAAATTCACCATTTCCTGATTTTTAGGAATGAGAAATTTATTTAGTAAGGTTTTCCATCGATAACGTTGCTTGTGCATTTATGTACTCAGAATCTTTTGAACACTTGACTATCTCATGTTGAATATAGTGATGTTTGATTTCTACTCTGAACAGAAGTCAATGGAGCAAATGATGCAGCCACCATAGCACTCCAGTTCTGAGTTTATAGGCACTTATATGCCTAAGTATGTGCTAAACTTTATTCTACTATCAAGTCTTAAAGTCAGTGATAGCTAGATTAAAAAAATGTGAATGTGTGGTTACATATATTAACCTTATAAGCATAATTTTAATGCTTTTAATCTTTGTTGATTTTGTTGTTTTAAATGAGGGCTTCAAAGTTTTAACTTCTGTTGTTTGTAGTAGTTACTGGTTATTATAGTAACAATAATGTATGCTACAGGAAATATGCATCTGCAATTTTTTATATATAATAAGTAGGGAAGGGATTGTGAATGACTCATTCTCCTATGAAATGATCAGGAATCAATCCTTTGGCTTTAAATAAAAGGAGGAAAACAAGTATGAGCTAACTAGTAGCTCATAAAAATTGTTCAGTGTAACATCTTGAGGCAATTAAAAACATGACATTTCTAGTACACAAAATTTGAATAAGCAGTTGAAAATATGGATCTCTCTCTCCTGTTTTTAACTAGATGCACTATATTGTGTTGCACACGAGGGAAAAATATCCATCTACTTTATAAAGCAGTAATTCATGCTGAATGGATATGAGCAGTCATTCAGTGAACAATTGATTTTACAGTATTGTAAACTGGGTTGGAAACTTGGGCATTCATTGTGCTATATGCAATTAAAATTTGTATATAAGGTTCACATTAAAGTGGCTGTTTTATTAGGAAAATATTTTAAAAGTGACACTGGACCATCTTAAATAGGGAAGATTTCTTTTAGCAGTATCTACAAAGCAGTTAAAGTGTGAAATCAGTGTAAGAGTGAAGTATATTGAAAAATAATTTTTTAAAAATTACAAAATAGTTTGACTTTCTGTGTTTAAATAAGAACTATGAAAAATCTTTAAGAGCTTTGATATTTCCTAATGTGAAACATTTAATAAGTACTCTTTATAGTTATTATTTTGACTATAATATCAAAGTCTCAAGCTATCATAGAGTTAAAAAAAAAAAGAATTATAGGAGAGTTTTGGTTCAAAGGGAACTTTAAAGGTCATTTAATTTAACCCCTCTGCAATGAGCAGGAACATCTTCAACTAAATTAAGCTGCCCAGAGCTCTGTCCAGCCTGATCTTGAATGTTTCCAGGGAAGAGAGTTCCACCACCTCTCTGGGCAGCCTGTGCTAGTGTCTCACCAAGCTCATTGCAATGAATGATCAACTGAATTCATGTTTAGTATGGAATTGCATTAAATAAGTTGAACTTACTAGTCTGACTAGTATGGACCAGGAAGAACCTGAATCTGCTCAAGAATGGAGATTTCCTTGTCACTTACCTATCTGATACTTTATTGTGGAATTAAAAAGTAGATTCTGTGGAGGTGACTACACAAGTCAAAGCCTTTGAATAAACACGGAGTTAAATATTACAAGTTCTTCCATCATTAAGAATTTGATAAAAGGAAGGAATTACTGCTTCTGTAGCATGATTCATTTGTTAGTTTGAGGAACAAGGATTAATGGAGACCTATATGACTCAAGATTTTAGGAAACACATGCTCTAAATATAATGAAGTCATTGCCTCTCAAATTTTCCATTCAGTTTCAGAGGAAAGCTAAGAAAATACCAGGAGTAGGGATGAAGGTAGAGTTTTGACTGTATGCAAGGGTTTAAAATTTGGCAAGTGCTTTAGGAGAGGATGTCAAGATTATGGGCATCAGCTGTAGGTATAGACTACAGAAGTAGTTAAAGAAACTCACTAAACTGGCTTTTTGTGAAAGGACGACAGCATATTCAAGTCTATGTGTTTAATTATTGTTTTAAATGAAGGAGCATAATAATATCAGAAGGTAAAATGAAAATAGCTGCTTCTAAAAAAACGCTGATTAAGGTGTGGCTCTCCTGAATTGGCTCCTTAGGACATTTTGACCCTGGTTGGTGCTGTCAATTTGAATGATTATTAGGATCTCGAAGGTTGTTCACTTTAGTAACAGGCAATTCTTTTGCCTGTGGTCAAAAAGCAAATTATTTCAGTGGTGTTTGAAGTCCTAGAGAAAACTAGTCAAAGTGTTTGTCAGCATATGTAAGCCTACCCCTGATCAATTCTTATTGCCTGTGGTGGTGATGTTGTGTGAGAATTTATTTTGTGCTGTACAAGGGAAAAAATGCGGTTAAGCTTGGAAAAGTTCTCTAATTAAATATTTTTAATTAGAAGCTATTTTTAAACTAGAAAAGCACTTATTCATATATTGTGATAGTTGGATTAAACTAGTCATCATCTCAGATATTGTTACTTAGAATGCTTTCATTGATAGGATAAACTTTGAAATTGTGTTAGAGATGCTGGATCCTATGAACTTCATGTTGCTGGCAGGATTTTTTTCTTTAGTCTGCTACTGTCAACTTTGATGCACTGTAGGACTCAGGGAGGGTCCTGTCCTGATGCCATAAATAAGATGTTGCTATGGTTCGGTCTACCACAGTGCAGCCAGTGGTGAAGCTAAGCATACAACCTGCACAGGCAGAAGCACACACCATGCAGCAGGCACACTTAACTGACCACACAGATAACACAGAGAGAAAACAGTTTCTGTATCAGCACCAGCATAAGCACACAAATGTGAACATCATGGATAGTCAACTGATGCAGGCTAGAATTTGTTATTGCTCACATTCAGACTCATCCACATATACAATCAATTATTCCACTCAGAATTGTGTCTCAGTGTCTTACATTTTCTATCAATAAGAGCTATAGATCCCTCAGACCTGCAGTCCTTCTGTAATGTCTCATCCAACAGAGGCTTCAGTTCAGCCTAGTGTTCTGTAGTAGATTTTGCACACCCACATACACACACACACACAAATTAGACAGCATACTTACACAGAAAATAGTTGGGACTAGAGTTTAATAAAACAAACAGATTGTGGTGATTAGGTACAACATTTGGCCAGCAAATGTAGTGACCAGCCACTGGCTTACATGTGTGGCCCCTTTTTTCCTTATGCTTTCCTTGCTTAGAATCATAAAATGGTTCAAGTCAGAAGGGATATTTAAAGGTCTCCTAGTTCAATCCCTGTGGGCAAGCTTATCTTTCACTAGATTAGGTTGCCCAAAGCACTATCCAACTTCACCTCATTTGCCTCCAAAGATGGAGAATACAGAACTTGTCCAGGCAATATGTTCCACATAACTTTTTGCCAAGGTAATAGACAGCCCTAGCAGAGAGAGTGTGTTCCAGGATCTGATGGTCACCAACATATGTGAGCTAAGTGGGGACATGAAGGTTGGAGGCAGTCTGAATGGCAGTGATCATGCATTGATGGAATTTTTAGTCCTGAGGGATATGGATAAGGTATACAGTATAGTTAGGTCCCTAAACTTTAGGAAAGCAAACTTCTAGCTCTTCAAGAAGATAGTCAATAGGATTCCCTGTGAGACTGACCTCTGGGACAAGGGAACAGATCAGAGCTGGCAGGTCTTTGAGGAAGTCTTCCATAGAGCACAAGAAGTAGAAATGCCCAGGAGCATGAAATAGGACAAGGAAGGCAAAACACTGGCATGGCTGAGTGCTGGTCAAAGTAAAGGCAAAGAAGCAAATCCACAGGTAGTGGAAACAAGGACAGGTAACCTGGGAAGAGCATAGAGGGGAAGGTCACTTGTGCAAGGATGGGCTGAGAAAGGCCAAGGAGAAGCTGGAACTGAATTTGATAAGGCACTTGAAGAATAATAGGATGGGTTTTTATGCATATGTTAACCAGAAAAGGAAGGTAAAGAATGTGTAAACCTCCTGATAAATAATGTTGAGAAACTTGTAACAGCAGAGGAGGACAAGGCTGAGGTACTCAACAACTTTTTTTGCCTTAGTCTTCAATAAAAACCTCTCTTTCCATGCTTCTGGGACAGTGGGATGAGGACTGAGGAAGCAAAGTCCCTCCTCTGTAAGTAAAGATTAGGTCCATGTCCACCTGAAGAGCCTGAAGGTGCACAAGTCCATGGGACCTCAGAAGATGCATGAAATGAAATTTCATAATAATTCACAATATGCAAGGAAAGATTTTCTGTCATAAGTTTCATGCTTTTTTAGAAGAGAGATTGGGTTGGTTGATTAGAGCATGGTACTAGGAATGGTAAGGTCATGGGTTCAATTCCTGCATACAACATTGATTTGAGTTGGACTTGGTGATCCTTGCGGGTCCTTCCAACTCTGAATATTTTGTGGTTCTGTGAATTTGAATCTCTTTCTCATGTTCATGGATTTATTCAAATTTTTTTACATTTTAGAAAAATAGTTGCTGGTTATAGCTGATTACTCATACCTGTTAGTAAAAAAAGAAGGAAAAACTCATATTCAGCTTCATCTGCTGTTCTCCATTTATACAAAACCATACCATTTAGATATGTCAAAGAGCATTATAATGATAATGGTAGAGCATGAGGAAAGGCATGTAAGAAATTCCTAAGGATTTTGTTAATAAAGTAAATATATTTGAATTAAAGTATGGCTGCATGTTCAAAGAGTATGGAAATAGCTGTCTGCATTAGGAATATATTTTTAACATTTGGACATTTGAAAGGCCTAAACACCTACTGAAATTTTAGCACCTCTTCAAGTACTCTTGGAATCATTAAAAAAAAAAAAAAAAAAGTGAGACAATATTCCTGTGCAAAATTTTGGAGTAATTTCAGGCAAAATTTTTTTGCTTCTGAACATGTTACATTTCATGTATAGTTTGGGGAAAAATTCCTCTGCAGAATTATTCGGGTTGAAAAATAAGTCATCTTTTCAACCTTATGCTCAAACAGGGTCAATTATGAATCAGATTATTTTGCTTATAATTGTGTACCATATCTCTGCAACCTATTCCAAAGACTTTTTTTCCTCATAATTATTTATTTTTTCTATATCTAGTTGAATTCGCTTCCCCCTGACTTCTGTTTTAGGTTGCTGTCACTCTTTTTCCTGCTGTGCGCCTCAGTAATGAGCCCGATTCTCTCTTCTCAGTAGCCACCTCTTAGATACAGGAAGGTTGCTACATATTTTTCTCAAACCTACTTTTTTCCTAGGCTGAACAAGCCCAGCTGCCTCAGAATTTCTTCTTAGGAGTAGAGCTCTGGCTCTTGACATTTTGGAAACCTCCTGCTATGCTTGCTACAGTTGATCAATGTCTCACATGGGGCTGGGCAATTAGGGATCCAAAATTAGACACGGTATTACACAGGTAGTCTAACAAGTGCTGAATGAAGGGGCATTCTTTTCCTCAGTCTTCTATTAGTTTCATGTTAATCCAGCCCAGTATCCTGTTAGCCAACTGCTTAGGAACTCCAGGTCATTCTCAGCAGAGCTGCTATCCAGTGAGTCACAGGTTGGTACTCACTCAGGTGTTAGTCCACACTAGGTGCAGGACTTTACGTGTCCTTGCTGAATTTCACGTCAGCCTTTTGACTTAATTCTCCAGCATTTTTTAATTCCTCTAAACCTCAGCCCTGTGGTTAAATGTATTGACTGCATTCTCCAAATTAGTATTGTCAGATTGATAAGGATTTTGTCTCCTCCTCCGGGTCATTAATAAGCAAGTTAAATCTCAGAGTAGAACCCTAAGAAACACCACTTGCAACTGTTCTCAAAGCAGTACAAATTGTTGACCTCTACCCCTTGAGTGTGAAGTGATGTTGTCCTGACTACCATTTCTAGTACTGTGTATTTATCACTTTTGTGTATACAATCTATGTGGGAGTGATACTAGTGTGTCTTTCTGTTAAACTGATAATGTCAAAAGTACTTGGACCGGGGTTAGAAAACCCTTGAAGGGTTTCACAGCACTGTACAGACTTCCTGATTCAGATCCCTCCAAATTGCACCACTGGGGCAGCTTTACTTCTAAATATATCATCAGCGATTCAGCGGATCAGATTTATTTTAGATACAGACACCTAGTTGGCTTATTCATTATCTCTTTCTTCCTTGATGTCACTGACTTTTCAGTCAGTTTGCTAAGAGTTTTCAAACGGGTTTTAATTTTTTGTTTTCAAAAAACTAGGTTTCTGTTACTGTATTCTGAGTGACTCTTTTGCATTGGTCATTATTTTAGTATATAACTTTAATATATTAACTTGACTTTTATAACTTAATTTTAAACAGGATCATTCTTGTCTTCACTGTTTTCTCCTCCTAATTTAATTGACTTTGTTTTCTTTGTTTTTTTCCCTCTGCTCTTGGTCTTCCCTTTTATTTTTCTTCAGGCTTTTATTCTATGTAATGATTGGCTTCTTTTTGGCAGGATACACTTGCTTTCAACATCATTTAAAGCAAACTCAAATACCTTCCAGTGTCTTTCATTGTTGCCTTTAAATGGATTTTGTAGTTAATCCTTCAGAATTAATTATTTTTAAAGAACTTTGAGGCTTCTTAAAAACAATATGTGATATTGCTTTGGCTCTGGTAATATTTAGAAAAATCACAAATCTTAATTGGTTATTAGTGGTATTATAATTGATACTGTTAAGCAGCTCCTGGACCTTGAGCTCTCTAATTAGGAGGCTGTAGTGTCTCCTTCCCTCTGAGATTTCCTTATGAAAGTATTTTGTTTAATAACACAGGGTTATCAGCTTTCAGTTGTCTTCTGAATGAAACCTCCCAAATGAGACTGTCACTGCCTTCTGCATATTAGCCAGAATTTCCCAACATCCTCTTTGTCATTGCTTAAGCACTTCTTTTCACCTCTAATAAATATTTTTGCTCTTGTTTTGCAATTAGTATTGTAACTTTTTCCTTGATTAATGATCATAAGGTGTGGAAGTTATAGTTTGTCCCCTTAGCATTAGCTTTCTTCTGTACTAAATATTTTTGGCCAAATCAAAGCACATATGTCTGCTGTCTTCTTTTGCTTCCCCATTTTTGTTAAGTCTTGTCTTAATAATATATATATAATTATAAATTATAATTTAATTTATGTATATATATATATATTTCATTATATCTTCAAGCTCACTTGTTTTCCTTGAGTTTTTTTTTTATGTCTTTATCCATAATTTATCTTAACTTCTGATAATACTGTGATAATACTGTCACTTCTTGTTTAAAATTTGCTTGACTACTGGCTAGTCTATTGCTACGTTTAATTATTGTGTTTCCAGGATGGGCTGATAGACACAGTGCCTTAACTTGTTCCTTTTCTTTCTTATACCTTTTTTCTATCCTACTTTTCTCCTTCATTGTCTTTAAACCTACTTGTAGCATATCTTTGTTCATTCAGCTTATTTTTTCTCTTATTTACTGATTTGATCATGTTGCAGACTTGTTCTTTTAGCAGTTTTGGCCTCTTTGGCCACAGTTTTACAGCTGTTTTCTGTTTTTTTCTAAAGTGTTTGTTCCATCTTATGTTAAAATTGGTATTAACCATTCACTTATCTCCCTTTGAGTATCTAAAGTTTCTCATTTTTCCTCATTTTTACCGGTAATACTTACATGGTCTGCACTGTATTTGTCAGCAAAATATGAAGGTTTCTAATTTACCATTTTTAAAGTATTTTTTTCTTTCTTATATTTTGACAATTTTCTGAATATTTTTGAGAAAGATTTCACACATTTGTTTAAAAGGCAAACCCCTACTCATCACTAAGTCATCACATTATACATAAAATTAGTAATTTTAATGTAAGTGTTCTAGCAAGAAGCATTTAGATTATTTATACACAACCAATGTGGTGAAATACAAATTTTGACAAGAAAAAAAGTAGAGTTCTTTGCTAGAATGATAAAAATGAAATGCTGATAGTGGGACCACAATATTATACTGCACACAAGAATAGAGAATTTTCATGTATAATGTAACTGAAACAAAAAAAAATTCAAATTAAGGAGACAAAAGGAAGGAGAAGACAAGTTGAAGCCTAATAGATTCTGTAGGATGGTAACTTATAGTTAGAGATGAATAGCAGGAGCAGACTTTTGAAAACCTTTTTGGTCAGGTGGGGTAAGAATCTGAGGTAAAGCTATATTGTTTGTGGTATCTTAAAGTCATTTGGAATATATTGTACAGTATATTAATATCTTAATATACAGACAATTTCTTTGCTGGTTTAATTTTCTTCACTATCCAGAATTTCTTTGATGGATGTTGAATTATTTAATCTTGAAACAGATGCTCTCCAAAATATATTCTATTCTAAGCATTTTAAATAAATAAAATGTTTCTTTTCCTATTTTGTCTTAATTAAAAATATATGTAATGTTTTCAATTAAATGAATGCTGTATATTGCATTTATACTGTCTTTAGTAGAGCTGTTCAGATGAAAATTCTTGAGGGCTCTCAGTCAGGTGGATAGGTCCATGTGGCCAGGCTTTTGGTCATCCAGGGGCATACTTTGTAATGTCCAAACCACTTTAACAGGTTGGAGGCCAGTATCTGTTAAATTCAGTGGAAGTTACACACCTAAATGCTTTCACTATATGAAGAAGTACTGGTGGGTAGTTGTCTACCTCTCAGTGTCGTAGAGAAAAGATTTACAACCCTTTGACAATATATTTCTATTTCTTTTGTTCTAAATCTTTAGTTAATTGCAGAGGTGTTTAACCCTTGGTGTATGTGCTTTGGTGTGTTTATTGGTATATGCTTATAAATTTTTGTATGCTTTTGAAAGGCTGGATGAATAATAAGATTATTCTCTTTCTCTTTTCTTTTTCTAATAATCCAGATATGGCAAAAGCTACAAATAACTTCAAATTACTCTATCTGATGTGGCGGACATCCTCCATTTTAGTCAGCTTTCCTAAGATCAAAGGGGAGAGAGGGAGCTTTAGTTATCATAAAACTATTAAAGCAGAGCTGACTGCTGAAGTAGATTGGGGAATAGAAAGCAGAGTTTTCATGGTTGCAATTTTCCTCTTACTGCATTTGAAATTTGCCTTCAAATCCATATAGCAATTCAGCTTTTTTTTTTTTTTTTTTTTGTTCTTATTCTCTGGGGGTTTTTTTCTGCCCTGTCATTGATAATTACAAAATGATAACAAATATCATAGAGAATAATAATCTAGAAGTAGTCTAGGAAGTAGTCTAGTTCATGTGAGGCTGGGTAAAAGATGAAGTATTAATAAAGTAGAAAATAGTTAAAAAGGCTGCTGCAGATGTAATTTTGTGTAAGAACAAACAGTAGATGATTGCTGAGTGAAGGAATGGAAAGTGATGGGTACAAGAGAGGTTGAATTTCTTGGAAGGTAGAAAAGGCAGTAATTTTTAATTGGACTCGAAATGGCCTGAAAGGCAACAAGGTGGAATTGGACATGAACATTTATAAATGTTGTGACGTTGGTCAGACATTGGTCAGTACTACTATGAACTGTCAAAATGAAAGTCTGCAGGTCCTGGCTATACAGCTCATCCTAACTTGAGTTAAGAAATCCCTTTACGTTCCTGTAGAACAAATGGAATTGGAATAGTGGTGTGCATGTGCTATATATTTTAGGTATTGATAGTTTCAATTGTGCAAGCAGGTATTTTAGGAGAAAACATTATTTTGTATTTTGGAATATCCCGTGTAACACATGGATATTCAGTATAGCACTTAGTTTGCTAAAAATGGGCATGCACTTATGAATAACTTCAGAGCATGAGTGAAATAAATTATGTAAGACTTTAACATCCCATTTTATATTAATTGTTAAGGTAAGATTAATCTAAGAGACTATAGTTGATAGTAAAAATTTAACTTAATTCATTTATTACCTGGTACATAAAGAAAAACATAGCTGATTACTTCTAATTTAATGATGTTTGTTCCTTTACTATAGTGAGACTTACTCTAAATGGTTGGGGGTTTTTATTTGGCATAGTTATTGGGCACTTTGCATTTAATTTAAGGTGATCGTTCTGACTTTATTTGTAGCCACTTTATGGTCCATTTAAATGTTGGAATATTTAGGAATAGATGATTTTCATCATCTGTTTCTGTGTCCTATGAAATCATTCCACCATTATGTCAAAAGTGTGTTTTAGCTGTCTTTAGTAGACTTCAGAAAGTAACCCACTTTCTCCGGTGTTATAAAGTATTCAGCTGTATGTTTTTAAGTTTATCTGGCATTCATGCTAAAGATAAACAAAAAGAAGTTATAAATGTTAACAGCACAGAGTAAAATTTCATACAAAAGAAAGAATGTATGACAAGATTCTGCCCTCAAAAATTATTACCAACAGCCATCTCAAGGAACCTGACTTGTGCTCACATGCCAAATAACAAAACTGTAAACTCTTTGACCTGTAAAATGTAGTATATGAATGCTGAAAGGCTTTCTTTATAGAATCTAGGTCTGGACTGGAAGAAATGTGTGTAGATGAAGATACCAGCACTAAATTTAATGTACTTTTGTGATTCACTAAAGCATTATGGCTGTTTGGAGCACAGTGTGAAATTGTCATCAACGTGGATAACGAATAATAGCTACGTAAGGGTGAGGCAGATGGGGTTGTTTTCCACTTATCCAAACTGTAATGTTAAAAAGAATATCAGCTATTTTAGGATCAGGAGTAGGCCATCTGCCCAAATTGCATGCCCTTCCAGCTTTATCTAACTCCCATATTTTCATTTGAATGTTGTTGCATTATTTCTGATTTGTTTCCTCATGAGATGCTTCATCTCATTACCTGATCACCTTTACAGTTAGGTTTTTCTCTAAGAATACCAGATCTTTCTTTGATAGTTGTATTTCACTATTCAAATATTTTGCCTCCAAGTATTATGTTTCATAGATAATTTTTTTAATAAGTCAGACAACATCTGTCCTTACTGGAAGTGTTGGAAATGATGTGACAGTCTGGGAACAATAGTACCAGGAAATATTCAAACAACCCACAGGGAGCATGGAAGGGAACAGAGAATTTGCATCAAGGCAAAGAAAAGGGCTTTGGGAAAAAGAGTCTAAAAATAATTGAAGCTCAGAGACAGAAAGATAAGCAAGTGAGAGACATCTGTAAAACGCATTTTTTTAGCTGAAAGAGGAATTTAATTTCAGCTTTGTCTGAAGGAAAGAATGATGACTTAATAAAAGGTTTTGTTGCTTTGAAGGTACTTCAATACATCTGCAGCTTTATATCTCTCTAAGAATATTGCAGTTGAGTAGGTAAATGCTCAACATATTTATTTAAAGTTTTACCTGATTGTTTAAAAGAATAAGTCTTTTGAACATGATGTCCAATTGGCATAACCTTCTGTCTCTTTTTTGTCACCCCAACTGTAGAAATGAAACACTATTTACTGTAACCACAAAAATAACATAACCGTAGCCAGTCACACACCATAGGGTCAATTTTCATTATTCATTACCAGTTTTACTGTATGCCTATGCTGTTTACAAAAGTTGCTTGTGCATTTTGTCTTGGAATACTGAAGTGCAGCTAACCATGGACAGTGTCAGTTTTTTTCCTTTTCACACTGCCCTGTAATGGAAACATTGAAAAGGACACAACTCCTTTTGAATTTTTATTGAAGATGAAGTGAATAGCTCAAGTCTCAGTTTCAAAGCACAGTTCTGACTAGATAGGTTATTATTGTGTATTGTAACATTCCAATCATGCAAAGCTTGCCAATTTCAGTAATATATTGAATTTGTTCATCTAAATGAGTAATTGCAATTGTCTTATTTTCACAAACTTTGTCATCTAGCTTAATTTTTGTTCTCTATCTTGATTTCATGTTTACTGAATGTTTAGAATATCCTTCTCTTGTTTTGATAATGCGCTTTTTTTTTTTTTTTTTGTAGTTTAGCATTTTCCCTGAGTGTCTATGTAGTCTTTTCCTGAGAAAATTGGTTCCTATTATTTCCAGTGGTATTAAAGGAAAAGCTATTCAAATTACACATTTGGTACACCAGTCAACTGACCTACCAAAACCCGTATTCCAGAAAGATGTGAGGGGGTTTTTTTCCTACCTGGTAGGCAATACCAGGATCTTTTTTTACTCTGGATATATTTCTACTCATCTGGTTTCTGACCTCTACAAAAGCTGCATGCAATTGTTAATATTTTTTCAGGTATGTTTTCTAATCTTTAGCATGAGGTGAATTTTCAGTCTCTTTTTGGCTCTTTTGGGTTGTATTTAATGGCTGTCTCCTGTATTCCATTTTACTAATGAACTTTTCATACTTACTGTATACTTTCTTCCATGTAAAATTTCTTGTCTTGTCAGTGCCACACATCCACTCTATTCAGTTCAATAATAAGAATTATTTTCTTCCTTATGTCTGACAGAGTATTGCTTTTCAGTTTATTTTCTCCCAGCTCTTCTAGAATTGTCCGGTATGTGAATTTATTTTCTGTACCATATAGCAACCTTTTTCAGAAATGTCTCTTCTAGCTTCAGATAAAAAAGAATATCTTATAAGATTATTGTTGATCATTGTGTCTTACTGGCCAGCAGAGGATTAAGGGAAGAATCTCAGTTTCTATTTTAAGTTATCTTGAGGTCACTACTTCAAGCTACACAAGCAAAATAAGTTTTATTAGAGAATTTTGTAAATGGAAATTTCTTTTTAGGATATAAATCGAACTATTTCTTCCAATCTCTTATCTAGGTTTTATGGGTACTTTTTGGAGTTATGATTTCACAGTATTTTAGCTAAACTAGAAACTGAAATATTCCTATATAAGATAGCATTTGGCTGTGTTAGCTGGTGAAATTTTGCAATTTATTTTTTAAATGACAGCAATTTTTTTTACCAAAAGGTAAATGTTCAATCTTTTTATGAATAAAACATTATCTTTCAGACTAGCAGCTGATAGAAAAAAGTAATATAAATTAATCAAAAAGTTTTTTTCAGTATTGTATTTTGGGTATTTCCTAGCTAGATATTTCAAATACTTATGTTTGCCTCTCTCTTTCATTAGTGGTACATTTCAAAATGAAGTTTTGCTGTCAAATGCAAAAGAAAAATTAATCTATGTCTACTCTTTTCTCATTTTCTCATTCTCAGTAAGTACTGCTTCTAAAGCATTAAAGCATTTTAATGCATTCCTGAGAGAAAACTATGAAACAAATGAAAACACAGGTTTGTAACAATACTTTTCTGTGTCTGAGGAAATTAAATATAAGTCCTTATCAGTTTCTTCCTCCATTAAAGAGAGTAAACATCCCAATTAAAGAAATGCATGAACATTTTAGCCTTATGCCTTTGTGTAGGAAACAAACAACCTTCATGTAAATGAGGAGATTATGAAAAGGCATACTTTAGCACAACTAAGTTATTACTTTGATTTTTTAAGAAATTCTACTCTGCTGAAAAAAAACCTGCTGTTACTTTGTTTTGGCATGTTTGTGCAAAAATGCAAGTTGATATGCAATATGCTATTAAAGGTAGAGGTGGAATTGGTCTAAAGACTTCAGGCTTATGTAGGATATCTGTAGAAGGAATATGTTTTATATATACCTACACAAGAATTCTACTGCTCACCTGTTGCTTCTGTGGGGATTTTGACAGGAAAAAATATCTTTGGTCATGAAAATGGCTAATATCATGGAGATGTTTCCGTGTAGAGATTAAAGATGTTATGTTCATATGGATGGTGGGTCACAGTACTGCCATGGAAAGCATTGTCATGCATTCTAGAAGAGCCTTCTGTGTTGTAATAAAATTGTGTAATATAGATATAATGAAATAAAGATCTGCAGGCTCACATGTTGGTAAGAGAACAGAAGTATTTTACACTGATACATAAAAGTGTATAAAAGGATCAAAGAACTATTCATTAACCAATATCCATGCTGAAATCTAAGTGTGTTTACGTGGACTCCTCTCCAACATCCCTTTTGCCATTATAATGTTCTTAGAGTAATTAAAATTTGATAAAAAAACAATCACTAAACTTACATTTCTGTTCAAAACATTATACAACCTAAAATGAGCAAAAATAACTTTTGTGCTCAGATTAGCATTTTAATAGGAGAATATGTAAAGAGGTATTTGGAATGTGTTTGTTTATTGTCAGACAAGAACTCCCAGAATGGTGGGGTGTTTTCTTTAGAAAGAAACAAGACAAAAAGTATTTTGATTTTAATCAAAAATGTATTTCCTCATTAAAAAAAATTCACATACTCACTGTGTCTACTCTACAGAATTTTTCCATTTCATTACACCATATGCCAACCCTAGTATACCTGTTCACTGCAAAAACTCGTGGCTATTTTGTGTAATACAGCACAGGAGGAGGTATTGCTCAGTTCCACTACTTTTATATAATAATTAAAAAAAAATACAGAAAATGTTCTTGGCTACTTCCACTGTATTCCAGACTTGAAAAGTCTCATGAAAGTTCTAGAATATGAAGTTAGTTTTATTTGGTTGGTAGAATACCCTCAGAAGCCAGTTAATTAAAATTCTTCTCTTACACTGAGTCATATATATTCCATTTGTTGGCAGCAACAAAGTCCAGGAACCTAGTTCCTAAGAGAAATACCTTTTTCTTGTTGCCTTTTTATTCAGCACAAATACAGTCATGTGCTTTTTATTTCAGAAATTAAGTGATATACTGACATATTTAGGACATATTTGTTGGTACACCTATTACAGTTGCTTTTACTTCCATTGCTGTGCTTTTTTCTTTGCCCATGTCCCAAAGAGTGATTAGAGGAGGATAAAGCTCATTGAGTGAAAAGGATTGTTTCTTCAGGTAATTCCTTAGATAGCTGTGTCCAGTGCTATAGTTCATATCTTGAGAGATGCAGCTGTAGAGATATATCACAGAGATGATTCCCAAAAGAGCACCAAGGCAGGCAAGGAATCCTATTATGTTGTTCTTTTCATAGCCTTTCATTTCCAAGTCCAGTCCTTTTGTGGTTACATTGACACATTGTTTTCTATTCTGAGAATAGATAGTGGGAATGTCTATACAAATTTTGTATTCAGTTGATGGATTTAGATGTGTAAGATTATATACTTTTATATCAGATGGTATTCGAGCACTCTGTGTAGCCCGGGAGTCTCCAGCTTTCGGAAAGGCTGTCCATCTAACGCTGGACTTCAGAATTTTAGAACTTGCTTTCCATGAAACCAAAACAGAATTAGATTTTATGTCTTTTATTTTAATATTTAAAGATCCATTGTGTTCCTGAGGGAAAGAGCCATCCACTTTAATCATGACTGATTTTAGGTCTGCCCCAACTAAATTTGTTGCTATACATGTGTATAAGCCACTTTCTCTTTGTGTTACATCACTTATGTCTAGCGTTCCTTCAGAATGAATGTAGTACTTATCAGAGATAGTATTAGGCAAAAGTTTGTGTCCTGATGGTGTTATCCAGTAGATTTCAGGTTCTGGTTCTGCTGTTGCTCTGCAGTGCAAAGAAATATGGCTGCCAGCTTTTAAATCCAGTGTAGATGGAAAACTTTCAGGAGCTATCAGGGGAAGACAGATTTCCATCATTTCCCGAAAGTGTATCTGTCTCACATTCTGCCCTTGGAATTCGGGAGGGTCTACACAAAACAGGGACTCTGGCTCCATGAAACGAATGTTTGTTTTATTCATGTTAATCCAGCGGATGACACAGTCACACCTAATGGGATTGCTGTGTATACTGACTTCCTTGAGGTTGGGCAGGGATTCCACTGTACTGCGGTACAGGGCACTCAGCGCATTGCTGTTGAGCATGAGCGATTCCAGCTTGGGAAGTCTGTAGAATGCATTGGGGTGAATGTATGATAGCCTGGGGTTATTGGTTGCTTCTATTTTTCTTAAGTCTGGCAAATTATCAACAGCAAGACTATCTATAGAAATCAGTTCAGGCATGTTATTAATTCCTAACTCTTTTAGGTGCAACATATTGCTAAAATCCCCTCGCCGTATTCTGTTAATGGGATTCTTATTTAGATCCAGAAATTTAAGATTTGTAGCCTTTTGAAGAGCGATGTGGGGCACCCTAACAAATCTGTTGTCATAAAAAGAAATGCTTTCTAGGTTGTCAAGGCCAGCCAAAGCATTATCTGGTATTTCAGTGAGATTTATACCCGCTAAAACTAGGCTGCGCAGATTGCTAAGAGGCTTGAAGTTCATGTCTTCAATTCTGATTATTGGGTTTTCTCCAATCATGAGGATTTCAAGATTAGGAGTAGCTTCAAACCACTTTCTGTTGATCACTTGCAGACCATTTGAATTGAGATGAAGTCTGAGAAGATTACTGAGGCCTATGAAAGCTCCTGGTGCAATCACAGAAAGCAGATTATGATTAATATAAAGCTCTTGTAAATTGTTGAGTCCAGAGAGACATTCTTCAGGGAGTTCAGTAAGTTTGTTTTCTTCAAGGTACACTGAAAGCAACTGTGGTATCTTTCTAAGATTAATACTGGTCACTGAGGATAAATTGTTCTGAGATAAATCTAGACCAGTTAAATTCACTGGGAGGTCTACTGAGTGTTCAATTTTTGCAATATTATTAGTTTGTAGAAGTAGAACTTGTGTGTCAGCAGGCAGTATGGCTGGAAAATGAAAAAGGCCTAAATCATTACAATCCACAGTTGGAGCTTCCATGTAGACAGACCTGGGGGTGAACCATGGTCTGATTTCACATATGCATGACTCTGGGCAGTCTGCTTTTCTTCCTACAGCTTGTAGTAGAGCAGTGGTAAATAGACCAAGCAGTAAATTAATTTTGAGTTGCAGGTCCTTCATCTTAGCTTAAGTGTTCGGGAAGGTAACAGACCCTTTAGTATTCCACAATTATGGTCTTGGAATTCAGTATGACCTGGTCAATTAATAAAGCACAATCTTGCATTTATCAAATGATAATCATGAAGGACTTCCTTCCTGAGGATAAGTGATAAATTTGTAACCCACTTGTCCAGTAGTAAGAAGCATTTTGTGGAAATGAAGGTCACTTTGTCCTTGATGATATAAAATTGATGGGCTTTGTGAAGATGAAGTATGTATAGATGGTCATAGGAGATTAAATAATTCATTTATTTAGTAGTATTAACTTCAAATCCCATGATTGATTAGTGTTTGCAGGAATGACAGGATGACCTAAAATACAAGAAGAGGAAATAATTAGTATAAGAAACTCTAAAGTTATAAATTAATTTAGCTATCTTTTGCTCTCTACTGTTAATTATTGCAAGCAAGAAAAGAAAATGACTGTGGTGTCTGGAGTATTATAGTGGTATCCAGATAGCATAAATTAAGTTAATATAGTAATATGTCTTTACACTTTTAGCTTGTCATACATCCAGTGGAGCATTGTTCTACAGAAAGATGAAGATCCACAGAGTATAAAGCAAAATATATCATAGAGATTTTTCTACATATTTTATCCTCCTTTAAAATATTTTCTCTTTCAGTTATCACTGGAAGCAGACTAACTTCTCTTGGCTTTGAAAGTGTAAACACTAAGAAAAATTCTAAAGAGCATGAATATTTAACTTTTTTACATAAAGTTTGTAACTATAAAGAATGTAATTTATGTATAATCAAAGAGAAATTGAATGGTTGGATTAATACACATTCCTAGTGACATTCTTAGGAAAACCTCTGAGATATTTATATAGAAATACATGAAATTGAAAATCCACAGGTTTAATAATTTTTAATACTTTTTGTAGCTAGTGTTTAGAAAGAAAACTTTTCCCTTTTCTTTAAAGTATTATTTAGAAGGATATATGCACCTTATAATAAATAACTTGTAATCTTGGCAAATTTAAGCTAATCACTGGCTTTCTTATTCCGGCTTCAATAACCTCAATTGCAAGGAATATTAGCAAAAAAGTGTCTTCAGAGTGTTAAGAAAAAAAAAATTACACTGGCAATTACTTCTTTGCTCTATAGTTCCACAAGAATCTGAAGTCTGTAGACTGACTTCATGTCCCAAATTATAGTAAGGACTGAAACCTTGTAGCATCAATGCCACTTGCAGCATCAAATGCGTGCTTCTCAGATTTTTGGTATATACTTTGTTTTTGTGGAGTAAAATAAATCCAACTTTGACTGTACATCTTGTTCCAACACATGTAATACAAAAGGTTTAGTGTTTTCTTATAAAAGTAGTACACATTCACTACTTAATTTACTTCAGAATACAGACTTTACACTTAACTTCATACAGACTTTGTTTCTTAAGACTGCTGTGCAATACACATTATGCCCTTTCTCCCCTTGCCTTTAGTGTTAAAATTCACATTGACATTGTTTCCAAACCATAAGATCAATGCTTAATTGACATTGATAAATAATTTTGAAATTGCTGCTGGTGTAGATAGAGAGAATTTCAAAAGTTAAATGTCAAGGATTTGGATTTTAGGTGTCCTTTCCAGGCCCAGGAGGATTTGACTTAGTGACCACTTATGCATTCTGTAATCCGAAGAAGGTGTTTGACTGTGTGAAGTAATATAAGCATTGGGCCAAGTTGAAGTATGTTTGGCAAGTCTTTGAGGCTGTTCTTTGTGTTATGTGCATTTAAGGACATTTAATATTTTATTTTAACATGTAAGTTTATTAATAGAGTGAACAGACAATGTGTGAGATAAACATACAGAAAACATTCTGCTGTTTTGAGGATCAATAGTATGTTTTTATGTACATGGCCCAGTTTATACTAAAATACTACAACATACTGACTGAAATAGTAAAAATATAATCTGTTCCTTTGTTCTGGGAAATGAGATGAGGTTTGTGTTACAAAGTTAATGCCTGCAACTTGCTCTGAAATTTGCTACCGGGAGGCAAGATGATACTCCTATGTGGAGTACTGTCACATTTACCAAAGATCTTAGTAGAAATTATTGTATGCCAAATACATAGTTGTAATTGTGTAAGGGGAAAAGAGGATGGCTGTGGATGATACAATTCCCCCCAAATTGTCTACTCCTGGCCCCTGGAATTTACTATAATAGATAAAGTCTCCTAGATACCAAGGCTGAGCTGAATTCCTTAAGAATTTGGTCACTCTCCTATCACTTTGGAAGACAATTGGCTAGAAATTAGTTTTTGTAATTGGTCAGTTCACCTTTAGAACTTTTGACTTAGATTGGATGCTGTCCAACTTTCTATTGGTTGTAGTTTCAATCCTACTTGAACCTGTAAATATGACTGTTCCCCCCTTTGTCTCTGGGGATCTCTGCTATACCACCCTTTGCATGAAATAAAATTCTTGTGGAACGCCTCTTGTTAAGGCCTCTGGTCTTTCTCTGCTGGCTAATGTGAGCTGCTGAGAGTCTGCTGATCAATACCAGCTCTCCCAGGTCCTAGTAAAACACCTACCAGAGACAAGATAATAGCTTACAGATGGCCATGTGGGGGAGAAATTTTTTTTTGTCATGTTCTTGATACATATTCTTGAAGCACATTTCATAGTGGCTATTGTATTTCCAATTGGATTGTATATTAAAGATGTAATTTTAGCATGACAAATACAGAATGTATGCTTCAAATAATTGAAAGATCATTGAAAATCTTACCTGAATTGTAAATTAATTGAGATTCAACAGACTGCTACTGCAGATATTTTATCTCAACCTTTTGATCCCACTATGATGCTCAGGGACTTCTGCTCAGTAGAGGTACTTGTGAAAGCATTCTGGGGAAGTGTAACAATACAGCTGACCTGGTTTTCTGTCCCTCCCTGGAAATTTACTATTGGCCACTGTGAAACATAAAATATGGAGCAAGATGGAGTTTTCATGTGTGTCCCAGGCACCTGAGAGGCTGTACCATTTAAAGTACATAAACTACATTTTTGTACACTTTTAAGCCAACATGCTCCATTTATATTCCTGATTTTATATTCTAGTTTCTATGGGATTCTCACACCAAAAGTAAGGGCACCAGTGGATATTTCCATGTAATATATATCAGATAAGCTTTCTGCAAAAGGAAGCAGAAAAAAGAAGAACTGAGATCCAGGTTGAAATTCTGCTTCATTATGATTTAATATGATGTCCTTTCTATTTCTGGTGAATGCTTTAGCTAATAAGTCACCAGCTCAAGCTCATATGGTGTTCTAGCATAAATCTTTCTTATTTCTTTGGTTAAAGTGCTTCTGTCTTGTGTAAAATATTCACTGAGTTGAGTGGCTTGAATAACAGATTGTAGAATAATTTTGACACTTCCACCCTGCAGCTATCATTTCAAAATGTTTCAACTGAGAAAGACTTTTTGTTTAAAAAAGTGGCATATCTATGTATTATTTTATATAAAAATTGTTTTTAACTGTAATTCTAGATGTGGAATAAAATAATGTTTCTGGGATGGAATGGACTTCCATGGTTGCTTATGAGATCATACAATCATAGAATAGAATATTGGAAGTTAGAAGGGACCCATAAGGATCACCTGCTTCTGGCAGGACAACCTAAAACCAAATCATATGACAGTAGTACTCTTCACATGACAGAGTACATAAAAAAGCAATACATTACAACAGCAAAAGTTGTATAAAATGGTTTGAGTGGCATAATTTCTTTTAATTCTTTGTTTATAACAGTGTTGTAGTGTGACTCAAATATGCATCTTGACTAAGAATATAAGAAAACATGCTGATGTAACTTTTCCAGTCCCATTTGAAGCAATCAAGCCCAGAATCAAGTTAAGCAGTATAATGGTTTAACTGGTTGAATTGATTATGTGTCTGTGTGTATGTAGCTAATTTCCAACCTCAAGGTGTCTTCAAATCATTCTGAAGTGAAAAGTGAGCTGTCATTCACTGTAATAAAACAAACAGCAGCATAAACTGTATCCAAAGCTCAGTTTCCTTGAAGAATGTGGTGTTACAGAGATAAGCGTATTGGAAAAAAAAATTAATTTTCTGTTACTTTCAACTTTGGAATGCATTGATTCCTTTTCTTCATTAATGTACCAGTAATAGTAAATACTGAATAAAAAATGAATGTAAATTCTCTTATTAGCAGTGTTTTTCAGAGCTTTTTAATGTGTTCTGGTGCTTTAAAGCTGAGTGCTTTTTACCATCTAGAGTTTTATGTGAAAGTTATGTATTTTGAATGTCCAGTTTTAAAGGTGCTAATATAAGAACAGCACAGAGACCCTGAAAGTTTTTGTTCTCTTTCTTTGAGTAGTATTTAAAGTAACAGGTTTACATACATAAAGGTTTCTGTGCCAAGAAACCATTTTCTTTCTTGCTTTAAAAAAGACGTTGCTTCAAATAATGCAAGTATGTCAGCATTAGCTCTTTCTTAGTGGATTTTGGTGACCTCTCAGGATTATTGATGTGATATTCTAAGCAATTCTTAGAACTTTTACTCTTCTTAGAACTTTCTCACAGAGAAGCTTTCTCACAGGTAAGGCTCCACAGCAGATTTTCACCAGTAAGCTGAGGTGTGGGATAGATGTTTCTACACAAGCAGCAGGAAGACTGTGCATCATAGGTTTGGAGTCTTTGATGTAATTCTTTACCCTGCTGCACTTATAAATCTTTGTGTGCACTCTGATTGTACTTTCCTCATCCAGATGAAATAGTATGATTTGCTTCCAAATGTCTGCAAATAAAAAAGTTAAATATTTTATAGCTAATAAATTAGTATTCCTTACTAGTGCTTCAGAATTTTTGTTATTGTTTTCATGTACTACAACTTATGTACTAAAACTGCTTACATCTTTGTGAACTGATTATCTGTTCTTTTCTGGAGGTCCATCCCTGTTGTCACTCATACTTAGTGCCTTACTAAACATGGTATGTCTCTTGCTTTTAAGGTATTATCTCTTGCTTTTAGAAAAATGTACCTGAGGTGTGTGACTTTTTGCAACCTAATTATTTCTTATGTCTTAATTGGTTTTATTTACTGCTTTTGACAGCTGGAGACTTGATTTACAAGAGGGTATCACCATTATTTGAGCTGGAAAAGACATTCAGGGAATGAATAAACTGAGCAACATTTCTCATCACTGGAGCAACAGACAGCTAAGAACCAAGTCAGAGTGGGCAGAAAGGAAAAGAAACACGTCAGGTTTTGGCAATCATTCTTTTCCACTTCAGCAGTTAGAGAGACAGTGATAAAAACTAAAAATGCAGCAGTTACAGTGCAATGTGCCCTGCTGGCAATAAGGCAAACAGTGCACTTCACAAGGACCAATTTAGAGGTGGCAAGCATTTTGAAAACACAGCTGTTCATACAAAGCTACCTTTCAAACACATCAACTGAAGGAGCACTTCTCAATTCTTGTCATTATATACACTTTGAGCAGTTCTGTGGACAGAAATCTGGAAATGTCATTAACCAAAATCTGAGTGTGAGACATTCCATAACTTACTCAATTTTACTTACGGCACTTAAGGGGTTTTTGGATTTTCTAAATGTTGGTTATGGAAATATATAGACTGAAGTTTGAACATGTAACATCTTTCTGATAATTTTATAAGGCATTTTTTCTGTTTTTTTCATGGTAAAAAATAAACCTGAAAAAGTTGCTTCCTCATGGAACTTTTTATTACACTACAATTAATAAAAAGATGCAACATCTTATATATTTGACACATTTCATTAAAGCACTAAAAGTTAATATAAGAGACATATTTTAGTAACAGAATTGGTCTTGAAATAATATTGATAGAAGTAAGATATTCTAACTGATCTGAGAGGATTCCTGAAAATTATATAGGCACTGTAAAAATGGAAAGCACTTCTGCTAGCCTATGCACTCTCTGGAGCAAAGCATTTCATTCTGTTTCTCTTTACAAATAGTAATTAACAGTTCTCTGTAATGTACTCTTAATACATTATATTCCTACATGTTACTAAAATATAGGTCACACTGAAAGACAAATGAGGATTTTCTAGATATTTTGTGTTTCTGAGGTGTTCAACTTGGGCAGCTGAAGTGTCAAATGTCTTAGGATGAAAATCTCAAAAGTGCGTACCTAAAATATCAGGATATTTGTGAAAAAATTGGGTAGGGCTCTTTATTGGGACGTTGACTAATTTTGGAAATCCACTTTACTTTTTTCCTAATGATGGATTTTTAGAACTTCAAACTGGCCCAGAATAGCATTACATGCAAGATGTAAAAGAAATGGTAAAGCTGGTATTCAGCCCTAGAAGTAATTGGAATTATCTGAATAACTATTTCAGCATATGTGTTTATATTTATTTTTGAACTTGTTACACCTCCTTTTAATTTTTCTCCTTAAGTGTAATAAATTTGCCTGAGGGAAAGCCACAATCTTGGAATGTTTAATATGTCTGTAAAACAGGACACGTTCTTATACCTTAGACCACTACAAGAATGACAAGGTTTTATAAATAATTAAAAATTTTTATATCATTGGACATTGTGTGATTTGAGGTTACATTAAGATACAGATAGAGTCAGAAAAACATTATGATCAGCTATATTTACATGAGATTTAACCTTTCTCACTGAGTCTGGATTACTATTCTACTTTCTTGCTTACTGTCTCTTAATGGAGTTCAGCAGATATCACAGGAATTATCACCATATACAATTCATTAAGATCCTACTATAGTTCTCATCCCTGTATCAATCAAAAATTACATTCCAGTATTTTGAAAAACATTGCAATCTATTAAATCTTAGAGCTTAGAAAACAGTATTATGAGTATATGTGATAAAAGTGAAGATTAAATGGAATGCAAAGTAATATGTATATAATTTACTGTATATGATATTCTAGAATAATTTTTCAATGGATATAAATTAATATTTAGCAAAACATTTTTTTAAAGGAGAATGGAAAAATATTTACTGGCCAATTTAAATGAGATTACCATCACTGACCATGGGATGGCAGACAACTTTGGGACTACCTATAAAAGTAAGATGTTTGCCAATGAAAATCAAAAAGCTTAAAAGAAACAGTATTTTTGCTACCATTATTAATATGGTGTCAGCAGCATCACTGTGCATTGGAGCTAAAGCAGTGGATCAGGACCACATCACCTTGTGTGTCGCTGCTAAACAATACCATGATCTTTGCTCCATGGAGCTTCAAATTAAATGCAAGGAAAGGGACAACTGATGATTCAGACAGATAAGAGAAAAAAGTCACTGTGGCAATTTCTGAATATCTTTGGGTCTATTCTTCTCCTTTAGCCATAGTCTAGTAGTTTACTATCACGATCCTGCATTACTTTTCTAGTCTTTGGCTTAGATTTTCCTTCTATTTTTCTGTCTCTCATATGCTTTTCACTTTTAATTATACACTACCTAGTCATTGAATACATCTTTACATTCACAAATGTCACAGCAAAAGATGAAGAAAAGTTACTTTGATCTCACAAAGGAATTAATCATTTCAGTAATTACAGTTAACCACCTATTTTTTGCTTCTCTTACTATAAAGTGCACAAAATATTTTTTTTAAGTGAGCAGAGATTTTAGAAAGTTATATTTATATAACAAGAGGATGAATTTCAATGGAAGCTACACATTTCTTTACCATTTGTATTTTAACTTGTCATTTATCTTCTAATTTTTAATATGGCTTTCCATATCCTCTTGCAATACATTCAATGTGTGTCCATTAAACTACATATAATTTTATGTACTTGGATGAAGAAAAAGAAACTTTAAAAAGAACCTGATTTTATTTCTTCTTCCTGAATCATATATTGCATGTAATTCTGATGTTTTTATATAGAGATGTAACACATCGCTAGTATGACATATATATTTTCTAGTTGTCAGAGGAAACAGACCAAAATGTTACCAATAACTCTTCAAAATACTTAGATCCTTGTTGTAGTTCTTAGCCTTAGACAGATTTCACTGTGCAACTTTTTTTATTATCGCCATTATCAAGCAATTTTGTACAAAAATTATGGCTGCAACTTAGGAAAGTAATATGTTAGTTTAATTTAGATTTATCTGTACATGTTCAGCTTCTTTTTGACAGTTGTCATGTTAGCAGTGGAGAAGCACATATTGGCAGTTACCTAGGCACATAGTTGGCAAGAGAGCAGTCACGTTCTGGATGTGGGTGCATGTACCCAGCTACCAGATGCTTCTAGCAGATGGCCAGAACTAAAGATTTCGGACCAGTTTTGGCGTGATTTTCTAGAAAGCTACCCTACAGATTCTGAAAATCTGTAGTACATTTGAGTAGTAAAAAAGCCTAGCCAAAATCCAGCAAAGCTACTGGCAAAATCTGCTTATGTTTTCCTCTGGGGCTCCTAAAATGTAAATATTACAGTAATTTCACGACCATAAGGCGCACCGGACTATAAGGCGCACCCGCCGAGAGTCAGCAAAATTTGCAACATGTAGATCAGATAAGGCGCACCGGAGTATAAGGCGCA
>PYHW01009762.1:3050779-3071631 GCA_013186435.1 Turdus rufiventris
CACCGGACTATAAGGCGCACTTCCGGGTTTGGGGAAAAATTTTAGTCAAAAGGGTGCGCCTTATAGTCGTGAAATTACTGTAAATGCCTAAACCATAGAAATAGGTGTGTTCAGATATCTATAATAAAGACAGAAACAGTAGTAGCTATATTTACCACATGATATTTTCCTTAGGAATTAATTTTTCTTTTTTTTTTTTTTTTTTTTTTTATCATGGGGGAAAAAGGTCACTGTAATAAAACTAGCATAATAATTTTAGGAGTTACAATTTCTGTTTTATAATTTGTCAATAACAGAAATTTAGACTTGGAAGACCTAAATCATGTACTTTAAATTGTTGGTCTTTAATGGCAGCCTCTGAATATTTAGTGAATTCAGCTTTTAGTTTATTGGTTTATTTATGGTTTGCTTGGGACATGGTCACATCAAGGTAAATGCTTTTATAATTTTTTTTTTTTAATTATGTCCAGTGTGCATTATATTGAGTATCAACTGTAATAATCCAAAGATATAAATGGGCTTAATGAATGCACTTATATCAGCCACATTCTGCTACAATGGCAGCCAATAATTGATGTATACTTAGAACGTATTGCATGAAATTTGGTTTGAGATACATGAAAGGAAAACATTTATTGCTTATCATTATAGTAAGCAGAAACTAAAAAACAAAAAGTGGGGGTTTTTTTTAGGTGCCAGTAGTGGATGAGATTTTATTATGTCATGAATATTGCTACCAAATTACAATGACTTGCTTTTTTATAATTGTGACTGTGTTGGGTGATTGCTTTCATTCAGAGCCACCTGGGGAACCAAGGTCACAATGTATTGTTCAACAAAAATGGATTTTTTTTTTTTTTTTGGTAATTTTTTTTGCTTGAGGCAGTGTAGAGAAATGGATTGATAAAAATTAATACTTCAGGATGCAAGGACTGACAATGCATAAACCAGAATATTATTGTAAAGATCAGGAAATAAAAGCTCTTTTTCTGATGGACTTTATAACAGTGGGAGTAATTCAGGCATACTCATAAATTGCAAACTCATAAGAGATTCTGCCATATACTGGTTTGATTGCAGAAAGTAGTTGGGTTTGTATTTAGTTTTAATTACAGTTTTTGCTCAACTGAGCATGTCATTAATAATATTATGTTAGGGGTTTTTTTTATGTGATTCTCAAAACTAATGCTATATTTAGACTTAAAATTATGAGGTTTTTTTGCTTTTATAACCCATTTGTTTGCTCTAATCCACACTATATGTTTACCGTGATTCCCTTTTTATTTCCCCAGAAATACATACATTAAAATAATGATATAATCTTCTCAAGATTTACTTTTTAAAATAAGACTACAAGAAAGACCATAAACACAATATAGATAAACAGCAATACTTACAGTTTAATATCATATTCCTTCTATACTGTGTGTCATTACAGCAAAATAATCTTATAGTTCCTGGTCCATTAACTGAATCCTCTTTCAAGTGTTTTTGATTTCCCCTCAAAATTAAAAGTTTATTTAAACCCTTTTCAGAATGTATAGCTACAATACCCACTGATCCCAATCCGTTATTTCCCAATGTATAACTCTTCTAGTGTTTTACTTTTATTTTAAAATAGTCTTTTAAATTTTGTCTGAAGTGAAAGATTGACTCAATTCCTTAGTGTTTTGGCTCATTAGCATTGAACAGGATTATTTCAATTATGAAACTTACAGTGATATAGTCACATCTTGATTTTGTATTTCTTTCTTAGCTGTGCAGAATCTATCATCTTTGCATCCCTTTTCTGAATTTTGGATGTCAAATCTGGCATCAGCACAAAATCTGACATTCTGACCTTCCAAAGAATTTTGACCAGTATTTATTGTTCAAGAATTCATGCCAATCAACCAGATTGCAATCACTGCAATCAAAAGTTTGCATTAGCTTTTCCTTGACACGCATAATTTCTCTTACATGTTTTTGTGATTCCTACTTATGATTCCAAGGCTTTGATAGACATATCTGCTGTAGGTGCTTATACAGAGACATGTAGGGACACTACCTCACATATTATGATTAGAATAATGGAGATGCAGAGATGTATTTGTGCAGTGCAATGCCTCTTGCTATGGAAAAGTTGCTCTTCCGACTAAAGAAAAGGCAAGTTTGAATTAGGATGCTGAAAAGATGCTATTAGTGGTGATTATGGAACATCTTTTTTTATCACACTTATTAAAGTGGGATGGGACAGATAAACCATTTCAATCTGTCCTTCCAGTTTGTCCTTCCAAAGATGGATTGGGCATAATTTTGTAATGATGTTATGCCAAATCAATCCACATTTTTATTCTAAGACATTTTTTTAAGCCTGACTTCAGCCTTCATGTTTTCAGATAATGGCATGATTGTCTTTTTCAGCAGTAAAACAACTTGAATAAGTAAAGATAGATCTTGCAATAGTGTGATATTTCAACAATGTAAAATGACAAGTTATGCTTTCAGAGTCTAGTAGTAATTCCTGATTCAAGGCTGGAAGTCATCAGAGTGATTACCAGAAGTAAGGAGAAAGACACGGTATGCTTTCTTACTCATAGGGGTACCACCGGCACCAGAAGGCCTGTGAAACAAAAATTATGAGCCCAGCAGATGCCAAAAATCTTGTTAGCTTATTGGTACAGGTAAGAACCCTCATAGAATGCTGTATATAGTGCTGGTTACTGAGGTTCAATACAACAAATTGGAGTTAGGGCAGAATCAGTTGGTATGAGGAAAATTATAATAAATTTTCTGAAAGAAACTAGGGAAATTAAGGGTTTTTGATCCGTAAAACAGGATTAGATTTGTTGACAGCAGAGGAGAAAGAGTTGTTAGTTCTTTGTAAATATTTAGTACAATGACAAATCATTTACAGCTAGATGAGGAGTAGTTATATTTATTCAGTAAGTGTGAAGTTGTTTTTCTCCCTGTATGTGCATCATAATTCTTGAAAAATACATCAACTTTGAGGGGCCATATGAGGATTAATTGCTGGTGGTCTGTTGAATTAATAAATGGTTCTCCCCAGTTAATTAGGAGTATGTATGGAAACTAACTGGAACTAATTGAAAATACATACTGACATGTATGGAAAATAATTAGGAGTATATATAGAGAAAATATTGTGAGCAAACAATGTAAGAGTACTTAGTGTCCTAGGTAAATTGTTTAGAAGCATAGAAAATAGATAGAAAATCTCTAGATACATGCTGAAAGTGAGGACTTAGGTTTGGTTTGGTTTTTTTTAATCCTACATGCAATCTGCAGTATTTAAAATTACATTTGTTGCTATAGTTGAGAAGAAAAATATGCATATACCATGGAAGAGTTTAAAGCAGGTATTTTAAAACTAGGTACACAGCATCCCTATAGCATTTGATTGATCATCTAAAAAGGAGATTAAGAGGCTGAGTTGTTTCTCTAAAAATATTAATGGGTTTCTATGTTATGGCAGTGCACAACATACTTTGAAGATAATTCACTTGATGGAGTTAGCTGATGTAGTACACACACCTATACTATTAAAAGAGAATTAAGGGTTAATATGATTAATCATAATATAAACAGGTAAATGAGGATAATTCAACTTTGGTGTGTGGCTTTGTTCTGCCAGTTCTTATACATGTGAACTAAATATATAGTTTAAGTTCTCTTGTAGTGTAATTATCCTTCCTTCAGGCAATAGCTGTCACCTTGTTTGATATTATAATGATGGAAGTTATAAACCACCTGTCCGTCTCCTTGCAAATGACTTTGTGTCCTCTGTTAATGAGCTATGTCACCTTAAGTTCCTTTAAAGTTCCTAATACAAAAAAAAAACCAAAAAACCCCAAAAAAAAAAAACATGGAAAGGATTTGAAGATCAGAATCCAAAGTGGTCCTTAGGTTTGTTTAAGTATGCTTTAAACTGTCCTTATCATTGTATCCTGTTATATGTGGGAAATGCAAATTTTGAAAGTAAATCCAGATTTGGAAAATGGAGTGTGGAACACTGAGTTTTCTAATTCCTAATTTTCAAATCTTAACAAATCAGGTTCATTTTTCACTACTCATTGTGGAGAATTATCCAGATGTATTTCTGAAATTTCAGTTCTGAATCTCTGGTGCCATCCAGTAATTTTCAGTTGGTTAAAGGTTGAGATCATTCTGTGATTAAATGAATAGGCAAAGCATCACTTATGAATGGCTGAGAATTTGAAAAGTCCTGAAAAAACTCCCTTGAAGGTGACAGAATGTTTTTTTCAGTCTCTTGGTATTCATGAGCAATAATGTGAGCAACATCCAGGGAAGATGAAATAGCATTTGAAAGTTATAGAAGTAATGAGTAGAAAGTCGAGTAGTTATGAGGTGGAATAGCTTTGTTTGGCAGTCCTTCAGGAACAGGCTTTTAGGACTTGCATTTCAAGCAGTAAGGAAAAATACCCTAAAGGCCATAAAAATGTTTGGCTTGAAAATTGGGTTTTAGTTTCATTGTAATTCCCAAGTTGCTGTAAAAAATTAGAATTAGTTGCCTTTTTTCTACAAATACTTATTTTTCAAGGGTCAATTAAAAAATATTTTAAACATTTTTTGATAGTTAATAGGAGCCTATATTGGAACAAAATACTGAAGATTTATTGAGATGTGTTCTCTCCAAAGATGTCTCGATCATTTTTAATGTCCTTGAAGTTTATAGTCATCTGAACACAGAAAACCAAGAGTCACGAGACTAATGTTTTAATGAAAGATGAAATTTCTAGTGCAGGTTGAGACATAGTTACTTAGTTGCAAACCCCTATAATTAGCTTGAAAGAAATAAAAATGGAAGACTACAATTACATGTTGATAAAGATAAGGTGAGGCTTGGTATTCCTTCAAGCATTGTCATATAGTGATCTGCACCAAAAATTTTGAGCAGTTTATTAGTAGCTTAATCTATTACCAGACCCTTTTTTGTCAAGGCAACTCATGCTTTGAAGTCAACTGTTGTTTTGTTGAGAGTTAGCAAGATACCTGAATGTTTCTCCGGAAGGATTAGACATCCTTTCCCTTATGACTGTCCAGGATGATGACCTAATAAATAAGATGGTACCAAGGATGTTTTGCTTGTAGCTAATGCTCAATGTTTGTGAAGCAAAATGCTAACTGTTAGCTATGTTTAATTAGAAAGCATTCACAGTTGTTTTATTCTTAGGCTGAGTAATCTCATTTTAATACTCTGTAGCTACCAAACTAATAACTAAGGAAATGGTAAAATGATGAAGTCCTGATAAGTTTCTTTTTTTTTTTCTTTTTTTTTCTGGTCTTCCAAGCTATTTTGAGGGTTTTAATTCTTTCAGGAATTGCTATTAGACCTCCCCTATGTCAGAGAATACAAATTCTATTCTGTTAAAGCAGAAATGCTTCTAATCATGTCCCCAAATACTTCTCTATATATGAACTCAATTTCTAGAAGGAGGGGGAGGCAACATTTCTCTCTCTGAATGTGTAATAGAATGTAAAGAAAATTTCAACAAACTATTTTTGACAAATGGGAAGGTTTGTTTTGATTTATTTTGTTTTACTCTATAAATAAAATAGTAGATTATACACAAATTTGTTCTCTGAAATCCAATGGAAAGATAAATCAGCACATTTTAGTGAAAAAAAAAATCTTTCTGGTTCATTTGCTTAATTGTGAAATAACATATTTTTCAAGCTGTTATTAAGGTTTGAAATGATTAGCCTTCATTAGTTTGGTAATTAGTTTAGGCAGATTGTTTTGGAACAGGCTCATTCCTATCTTCCTGCTATTGAGTCTCTAATACTTTTGTTATGAAAGTCACTCTTGATGAATTTTTCACCATGGTTTTAATTGCTTTCTCTTTTAAAAATAATAATAGCTAAGCAGCATGAAACAGAATTTGTTTCACTGGAAGAAAAATCCTTAGTTCCAGAGGCTAACAATGCTAGTTTAATATTTTAATGTTTGCAAGTGTTAGGCTTCCATTCTGTGTGTTAAGGAAAGAATTTTCTGGGGTTACAAAACTATACCAGACAAATACAGGTAATTCTTTGGGACTATCATGCAACATACTTCTAAAGCAACAGTTGCTATAATAGTCTTTGTTATACATACTGTTTAAATTTTAATATTCAAAATGAATAGCATCAGATTTCAGTGACATCTGTCTGATATGACAATATACATGGGGGCACTGACACACACTGCAAAACTGCATCTATTTGTCCATAAAGTAGACATCTTCAGTAGAGTTAAAAATAAAATTTCATTGCCTGGCTGCAGGAAAAGATGATACAGATAGAGCATTCTGCAGTATGGGCATGTGACAGAATCCAGCTGAGGTTAATTGTGGTCTCATTTAATTTTGTGCCTGGAAAATATTCGGAATGCTTATTGACTGGAAATCAACTTAAAGTAGCTCCATGCATGTCTCCCAGTCTTTCACATCCTAATTTGTGGGATGCTGCTATGTACCATGCATTACATTCATATACTTCCTGCCAGCCAGGTTCAGAGTTTAGAAGAAATACATTTGGTAAAAAGAAATTATCAAAGTATTCATAATGACTATAATTTTCTTTAATATTTTAATTTTTTAAATTCGGTCTTCTCAGTTGCATCTAGGAAATACTAGGAATTATAAGGAATTAACTGCTTCCTTAATGGATAGTATTCTGAGCACAATTTAAAATTATAATATAATATTATTACATTTAATTGTTGATAATGCTGAAGGGAATAAGTACAAACAGGTTTTGTCTGCTAGAGGCACATGGGAGAGTAACATGAGGACAAAGACAAGGGTTGGGGTTTTTTCCTACTTTGAGTTGGAAGAAAAACCAAATTGATGTTAACTTAATTCTAATTCTGATCTACACAGTGATTTCTAGTACTTCTCATTAAAAAAAAAAAAAAATTAAACATTTGTTGCTTTGTCCTTTGAGGGCTTTTTTCCCTCCGCTCAGACTAAGGCTCTCTTCCTAATGGCTGTTTGGGGACCCACGTGGTAAGAATTAGACTTCTCACTCCTTTAGGCCTGAAAGAGATGAATGAAGCCAGCATTTACAGTGCCATCAACCTGTTACAAGAGTTCAGTGTTTATAACACATAACCTGAAAGGTCTCAAATTCTAGGCCAAGCTCCATGTCTCTTAGGGTTATCAGTGTTTCCTACTTTCTGCAGTGTTCTGTCATATGCAATAGATTTCATTTACCAGTTCTTGATTAAAGTAGTTAACTGCAAGTTTTTTCAACACTTTTTCCCATTTAACCAGTCTGAAAAAACATAATAGTTCATATTTGTTATTTGATATTCTGAGTTTATTGTTACCTCTGTGTAATACTCTGTGTTGGAGGTGCTTTCAAAGTAAATAACTCACTTTCCATAAACTGTTGCTTATGAACTTTGTTGAATCCAAGCCAGAATATGCTTTACAGCTGAACAATTTCAAGTAATAGACTCAGAATTCATTTTACACAGCTTTTTCTGTGAACACAGATTTATTCCTGCAAACAAATTTGAAAAGCAGGGAAAAAAAGCAAATATGATTCAGACTGTCTGGATTCTAAATGCAATGTAACTTTTGCAAAAATCCTTAGCAATTTTCTCGATGTTTATATTTCTATGTTATAGACGTAAGTTCTAAATATGCCAGGAATACTTCTAGAACTACTTGTAAACTATTTATTGAATTCTTAAATGCAAAGAATTTGAACAAAATGATCCAGTGCAGTGGCTTTTTTCTGCTGAGAGATGCTTTTTATGTCGCTTAGGAAAGTCCATTAATTCCTGAGGGCTCAGTTGTGTCTGGTTAGGCATAGATTGTAGAATTGTGTGGTGATGAGCTTTATTTTCTAAGATAACCACATGGACATAGAGTGCCTCTGGGGCTTAGGCTTGTACAGTCACAAAAACCTTATCTTTCTGAGATAACCACATTGACCTACAATGCCTCTGGCTGTGGAAATGGTGGATTTGAGGACAGGAACTTCAAAAAGGATGTCTCAAACCTCATTAATGGTATGAAAAGCAAAAATCATCACAAGCCACTCTTTTGCATGTATGCAATAAGATTTCTGACTGCTCTTTCCTCTCTGCCTTCTCTGAAAGATCTAGCCAACAATCAGGTCAAATTTGCATAATTTTGTTTCTAGTGTTAAAAATAAAAAAATAATTTCTATTAAACCAAAGCATATCCTAATAAAGAACCTACAGTTCAAGAGACTATGGTGTTTCATTGATAAGAAAAGTATTGCACAGACAAATCATCTGGAGGGTTCATTGTAGACATAAAATTGTTGCTTTCTCATCTTGAACCAACAAGCCTATGGTCCTAATATTTAATCAGAGCAAGAATGGCATTTATTGAATCTCACATTCACTAAGTCTTGAATTAAGGTGACTTACTTAAGAAGGCAAATAAACTGCAAAATAATTGTATTTTTACATATTTTCCTTTCATTAGTTTATGTGCTTGTGCTTTCACTGGAAGATGTGCTTGGGGACTTTAACCATAGAGTGACTTAAAAAAAATTCTTTCTGTCCCTTTATCACGTATATTTAATATGCTTATTTTATCTGTTTATCTACCAAGACCAATATAAGTCAAACCAAATGCAGGATTTTATTTAAAAATAAAGAGAATTATTTTTAAACTTATACTATTAATAGCTCAGCATTTTTTCCCCTTGAAAGCATACTTAAAACAGGTATTGTTTATATAAGACCTAAAGCAATTAACAGATGGAGAGCTAGCACTGACTTGAATGCTTACATACAGATAGATTGTACAACATGAAGCCTCTGTGCTGTTGAGTGTCTTTGCATATCTGTACTGTGTGCCTAAATGTAATGAAATGGCTATAAATTTTCAAGACTTGGTGGAAGATTTGGTGCACTCACATAACTAATCTGAATGTTTCTTGGTAGAAATTAAATTTTATTTAGTATTTTGACTCTACTTTTACCTGTAATAAAGGTTTAGATTACAGTTTGTTGGCATTTACATCCTTGATAATTGTTTTGCATCTCACTATAAAAACCGAGGTTGAATACATGCATAACATATTAGAACTGTCATTAAGCAAATGATTCCAAATTAATGTTTTGCCTCTCTATGCTATAGAAAACAAATTTTCCCCAATTAATTTACAATTGATTACTCTATAGTATGTCCCAAGGGAGTGCAGAAAGGTCTGTTTATATGTTCCCTGCTATTGTGTTTCTGTAGTTTGATTAAAACAAGCATCACAAGAATCCAAAAGGAAGCATATGCTCATAGCAGTAATGTCTGAGGCACTTTTAGTTTGAATACTTCCCAAAGCCTAAATACAGAATTAGCCTCTATTAGTTTACCCTTCCAATCCAAGAGGACTCTGCCAGATCTGTTCAAAACTTCTAACCTGTTCAGGAGTTGTACATGTGCTCTTGTTTTGCTTGTCAATCTAATGCTATAATTTCCACTTTTAGATACATGCCAAAATCCCCATTCCTGATAACCACAGGAAAAAATGTTTCTTTTTTACCTGGGCTTATTTTCTTCTGCTAAGATGTTCCTTAGCTTTTTCATTCTTTTCAGGTATATGATGATTTAGAAGAAGTCAGCAGAGATAAGTAAAACAGGCAGAGCCACATTTACTGGTTAGAGCTTGTGAAAATAGCTAGCAGGAAGAATATTCAAACATACAAATGCTTATTTAAATTCAAAGACTTTTTAATTTTTGATTATTCTGTTTCAAGTACAAATTTAGAAATATTTTTATCTTAATGGGCAAAATCATGTATTTAGAATGGGGAGTTGGGATGTCACGAAGTATTTTCCTCTATTCTATTTAAAAATATTTTCATGTGGAAAAAAAATTACTGGAAAATGGGAAAAAATCCTTAATGTTGACCTATAAATTATGAGTTCTGACTTGGTTCCAGTGCAGACTGCTTGGATAAAGGCCTAACTCTAGGACCAGGGGCTGTGGCTCTCCAGTAGACACACAGGCTCCTTTCCAGGCTTCAAAAGTGCATGTCAGAGCTTCCCTTAAGATGTGTTCATTAATGACTAACATCAGTTGACTCCCTTTTTATCATTCTGGTTATTTTGTATTACTTTGCAAGATGTTTCATGAATTATATATGGCCTAGACATGTAACAAAGAGGTCTGCAATTTGTGGAGGGAGGGCATATAATTAATGAGCAACTGCAAAATCCTTTAATTCTTACTTTGAACTAAATCTTAGCCTTTAACAGATTATGAGAATTTGAGATCTTCATAATGATTATCATAGAATTATCATAGAATCATAGAATAATTTGGGTTTAAAAGGATGTTAAAGATCATCTTATTTCCAGCCTCTCCCACCATGGGCAGAGACACCTTCTACTATACCAGTTTGCTCAGGTCCCTATTATGCTTTGGAAGATGATTAAAGAAGTTTTGAAAGCTTTACTTATTTGCTAGAGATGTCTACTAGAATTGTAATAAAAAAAGAAAGCAGAAAACAACTATCAGGTTGGACAGAGTATACATTTTTCTCCACACAGCTCCTAATCTTTGTTTTTAATTTGCACATAAACCATAAAGAAAATGAGTTTTCAAAGTACATACCATACTTCTTCTTTAATATGCTTTCTTAAAACCTTCAGAAAATATCTGCACATGCTGGCACATGAAGTTGTGGATTCTCTGTGGTGCTGAGAGATCCTAATAGAAGTGCACAATATTATTCTGTTATAGGCTGCTCTGTACCTCAGAAATAAACTGAGTAACATGTGGCAGTTGCTAGGGTAACCAATTTTTGCATTTTGCAGAAAAAGTCCAAGAATAAAACACATGTAAATTGGCAGTGTGGAAAGCAGTATCATATACCGTCTCATGTTCTCAATTTGTTCTTTATGGTTTTCCTCTATACTATTTACATAACAATGAATAAGATCTGCTTCATCTCTTACTTTGAATATCCCATACACTTGTATTTTGCATGGCTATGAAAGACATTTAAGCATTCAACTGCTAAGCTTAAACTGGTTTTTGTCCTGTCAAACTATCTAGATTTACTGTCGATAAGATATAGCTGTGGTTGCTGTAAGTGCTGATGATGTTTGCTGTGTGTGATTATCAGGGCATGTAAACAGAAATTAAATTGAATTTTAAAAGTTGTCCTTCACACTTATATATGATTTCCTGTAATTGTTCAAATTATTCAAATTCCATTAAGCATCTATGTTGAATATGAGAGTCTGAGTTAAAAGCCAGCAGGCGTTTGGAAAGACAAGATTTTCTTGTTCTCACAAGAGTCCTATTTAGAAATGAACTGGAATTCTTGTTAAAGCAAACCTTTCTGTTCTTGTTTCGGAAAATGTTTGTTAATAAATTCTCCAAATTACTGCATAATGAGAAATGCATCCTTGTTACAAGAAGAAATAATTTTATAATGAATCATTAACATTTTGAGTTACATTCAAACACTTAAACCCAGTGAATGCCAACAAGCAGACTTTGTCTGGCAGATGTAACTGTCATAGATATACATAGTCTATAATTATTTTGTTGAAATTCTTCTTCTAAAATTTCTTTATTCTTCGTGTTTTTGAATTTAGAGTATTCCAGTGCTAGAATGTTTACTTAGGGAGTTGATACAGTACCTGATAAATATCTGTAAAATACTTGATATCTGATAAATACTTGATAAATATCTGTAATATAATTTACTTTTTTCAGAAACGTTTTTCTTTAAAAACATTATCATATTATAGCATTTACCCATGCTAAAGAATAAAAATTCAACCTGTCTGCATGGGATGGTTCCAATACAAGAAAAGTGCTTTAAAGGCCTTCCCAGGCCTCCCTTTAAACTTAGTACTAAGTAAATCTCATGACAATGATTTTATGCACATGCAGAACTAATCATATGTTACCCACTGATAAGATTAGAGCAAAGCCTGGAATTTAGTGCTGCAGTTTATTTCTGTCCTGCTTTATACTCCTTGGCTTCCGTGAGGTTACAGGTAGTATTATTGTGTGGTTCTAGCTTGTTGTCCTTTGCACATTGTTTTTTTCAAAACTAGGTCTTAAAATGGTGTCAATTTAATCATTTGCAAAAAGGTACTCTAAATTTCAGGCAAAGTTAATTGACCAAGCCATGTTTCTTAAATGACTGTTAGAATACTTCGATAATCTTGATATTGGAGTAAGTAATCTTGATATTGGTAATAACCATGGAAACTCAGCATAAATAATACCTTCAAAGTGATGAGTTTTCTCAGCAGAACCACTTCTCATGAAATTCACTACAGGTTTAAAACATGTAAAGAATGATCCAGTTGAAGTATATTCACTACATGAGCTAAAATACCACTCTAGGAAGTTAAAGCTGAAGTTTAGCACTTAATATAAAGTGGTTATTATGCTAACTCTAATTCATGATTGCTAATGCTGTATTTTTGAAGCTGTGTATAAAACTGTAGTGTATTCAGTCCCAGATCTGTGGAAAATACTGAACACCTGGCTGAGCAGAAATGCGGAGATTGCAAATTAAGATGGTAATGTTTCAGGGAATCGTGCTTCTCTCTTCCTAGGAAATAGTTGCTTTCTGTTAACTGAATAAATATAGTGTGTTATTTTAAATTTTTTAAACAAGCCAGTAGGACATTTAAACAATTTTTAGTGTCCTGCTGGGATTTCACTGAGTTACTCTTCTCTTGGTAGGTAACAGCAAAGCAAATATTGCCTTGTGACCAAATGGAGTTTTATTTCCTTTAGCAGTCCAGCAGACTGTCTGCCTTTTCAGAGTTTTCAACTCAAGACAGCTAGCTCAGAGGCCAATTGAACAGTGCCCTTCACCTCTACTAACATCTAAATTGCTCTCATCTGATGCAGTCGTACCAAGACATCTAAGCAGGTTCCGATGACAGTGGTGCTGTATATCATTACCCAAGGCAGTGTTGGCAGAGAAGCCTTGAGAGGGTCATCATGGGATAGTCAAGTGGAAGGGACCTAAGGAACTCTTCAGTCCAACCTCCCACTCAAAGCAAAGTCTGCTCTTATGCCAGACCAGCTTGTGGGAGGTAAAAATCAAACTGGAGCTTGTTACCACTTGTGAATCTTGCTCTTTGATCATTCCATTGAAAATAGATCATGGTACATTCAATATTGTACTCTGACATGCCAAACAAAATGTATTTTAAAGCAATGCTAATGCAAATTTAATTTTTTTAAATGGAATTGGACATTTTCCTCAGCCCTGAGCATTGATTATTCTTTATTGTTAAAAAAAAAAATTACATTGAAAGTAATGATGGAAGTAGATGACTTTAACAGAATTTACTCAGACTTTCTGAAAGTTTGGCTAACATCTATGTGAGAGATTAAATAGTAGTATAGTGGATTTATGCCACAACTTTTAATATACATACCACTGAGTAGTTGTAAATGCGTAGTCTACAATCTCAACATAATTATTATTGTTTCCCTGCCATATTTGTGTCAGGCACAGATATTGTGTGTTTATTTAAACTTTTTATCATTTTTTCTTCATCTTTAATGTTTACTGTACTTGTTTGTTGTTGCTAGGATTGACATAATGGCATACCAACACAAGATGCTTTTTGAAGAACTGATATATAAACCAAATTTAAAATGAAGTAAAGATTACAAATACTGAATCCACATTCACCTAAGATAAATGAGATTTTTTGTTTCCTTTTGTGAATTTTTATTAAACCTCAGAGGCTGTCTGAGCAGTAATGAGAATAACATTTAAAACCCAGCAATTTTATGTATTTTCCAACTTTTAAAAGAGAAAAGGAGCTCTTCAGTATGGAGCAGAAGGCCAAGACCTACAAGTATGCAAGTTTCAGATATGTGGATCTATATACTTTGCTAGAACTGAAATGACCAGAGATCCTAAATGTACTTAGTAGTTTGGACAATATATGGGTAAGATTTTAAGATTTCAGCATTTAAATCTTTGTATGTAATTTTAGGTATCTATTCTAGTTGCAGTTCACTGTTAAATGATATCTGCTGAAGGCAATATTAAAATGCCTAATAAAGACACTTGGGATCTGCATTGCCTTGAGTAGCCTCATTAAAAGGACTCTATGCACTAATATCCAAGGTGATTGCTTCCTATCAGAGAGAGTGTAGGGTTTGTATAATGTGTGTCCCAACGTGCTTATTATCCTTGGGTGGAAGTAGGAAATGCAGAAATATTTCTGTGCAGTTCCTCAGATTGACTGGCTCTTCTTTCTGCCCACGAAAGAGCTCAGCAGTTTGTCTGCTGCTATTGAAAGACAGAGTACTTTTCCTTATTTTCTGGAGCTTAGAGTTTGGAGTCTAACCCTGGAATAGTATGATGAATATCCTTTTTGTCTCTTGTTTTACAATAAAAATAAAATGATTGAAAGTGTGTTTGTCTGACAAAATATTGATGACTGGATAATCTATAGCAAAGCAACATTCAGAAGAATGTGTTACCTGAATTATACATGCTGGGTGAAATTGCTATTCAAACAAACATTTCTAGCTTAACAGATCATTATATTTGCAATTACCTCATTTTGTGTTCTTTCACCTCATAAGGATACCTCTATGAACTGGTATAATCATTATTAATCATTCAATTTCTCTCTTGAGTTTTAGCCTTGTGTTGGGCTTACTAGCAAGTAACTGGCCAAATATATTAAAATGAAATGGTAAAATTACTGTATTGTGAGAGTGTGATGAAATAGAGGCTCCACAGTCTCAGCTATCTTTTGAGAAAGTTAACATGGTGCATCTGGTGTAAAAAAGAAACAGATGTTCAGAATGGTGTAATACATGTGATACAGTTAGGATATTTTAGTGTTATACTTAGGAGGATAACCTAAGTAACTATGTTTTGTTATAAAGTGATATTAAATAGGAGTTGTGCAGATAATGTCCCTCAAGCTACAGTGGTAATGAAACACCACTTGACTGTAATTATATTTTTCATACCGAAAGGCGCTTTTTTATTTGTTTAGAATTTGACAAGAGAAAATACTGTACTTCATAAATTGATTGATTCAGAACATCCTTTTGCAGTGCAGAGGGAGGAAGAATTTTTACAGCATGGCCTAATTTCTGTATGGAACACACAAAAGAGAGCAGTTTAGTATTATACAGCGGGTTTGAAGATGTTGTTACACAGAAAGGAGTTTTTTTCTGGAATACTCAGCTCCCATGTGAGTCCTGACCAGAGTGGGCTCTCCTGTCTCTCAGTTCCTTCCATAGCATGCAACATGGAGCCAGCTGGGGTGAGGAACTCAGCAGGTAATTCTGCACTTTGGTGGAAACACTGCACTCCGCTGCACTGCACTTGGGTGAATTAGCTTGCTGTTAAGTGTCATCTGCAAAAATTGCTGATGCTTGACATGACCTCTAGAGAAAGCTTCTTTCCAGAGGGGAGATGAAGTTCAGTGACTTGAGAGAACTTGGCAACAGGAATGACCTTGGGGTGAAGAAACTAGTATCTCTCTTGAATCTTTCTATTTATAGCTACCATGACACTAGATAAAATCTTTGAGAAGTTTCAGTTTTCACGTAAAAATTATTCCTGTCAAGATGAAATATTTTATTAGATCTTTAGGTACTGAATGAATCACATAAATATGATATAAATAGTGGAACATATGTATCTGTTTTCAGCAGAGATATGCTATTGTTGTAAAGTAGGAGACATTTGTATTTATCCTTATTCAGGGAATGAATAATCCCAGAATTATACTTATTTAAATGCCCCCCAAATCTGGTATATATTTCTCATTCTATTTCAAGTAAGAATGACTTTGAACCTCTCAGCACCACACTAGGACAGCCCTGATGTCTGACCATCATGTTGCCTTTTTAAAGACACTTTGGGAGTCACCTTTTCTTATCCAAGACGATGGTATAATAGAATGCTTTAGCATAGAATACTCTGTCGTTTTAGAAAAATGTCTCAATGCACAACTTTGCTCTTCATTGTGTGTTCTATTACACCACGCTTTTTTGTTTTATTATTCCATAATTTATTAAATAGGTAATTTCTGAAACTGTCTGATCCCTAGACATATAATTGTATAAAAAATATTTTTTTCTTCTTTTTTTCATACTAGTAACTAGATGCGCAGGGATTTTTGGTACAACTGAACTTAAGATTTGTACCTTTTTATGCCAAATGTTCGGGAGAATTTAAAGTATTTCCTGGCAGACTGGTTGCTATTTGCATAACAAGAAGTGTCTATTAAAAGACTCTTGGGGTAATACTAATAATCAGTAGACATTTTGAAAAAATATTCCCTGTAGCATTTTATTCTGCTTTGAAGTGTTTACCTCTAAATACAGATGCTTATTCAGGAAAGAGAAAAGCTAAATGATTTCTTTTGTGCCAGTGTTGTCAAAAAGCATTTCCCAGTTTGACTGAGACTGTGGGAACTGTGAGCACAAAAGAAGCAAAAATTCTTTTCTACTCTAATAAAGAGGTCAGTAGAGTTAAACTACCATTAAATTTGGGGCAGATATTTTAATGATTTGCAGACATACAACAATTGAATAGAAATAATGTGAATACAGAGATCTTATTTCTTATTTCCTTTGAATTAGACCACTGCCACTTATGGTCAAGCTGAAAGAGAGTTGAGATAAATCTTCTGTGAAAAAGAAATATTTCTAAATGAAGGGTAATGGTTTCAAGGATATGCTGTATAAATTTGTGTTTACAAAATGAAAATTTCCCTTCATTTTAATGTCTGCATTTGGTTTTGCTTTGAAGAAAAGTAAGCAGTTTGGAGAATGCTAGGGGTGAGAGCATGCCCATAGCTTGTATTATGGCTGATGTTCCATGTGTAAAGAATATGAAATCCGTTTGGGAGAGGGTAATTGGATCAAGCAAAATTGTGAGAGTAGTTTGTATTTGGCCCTCATGAAAATACTCTTTCTCACAAGGTGTAACATTAACTACTCCACAAAGAACTCAATGTGAAATAATCTTATTGACATCCATATTGGATCTTTCTCTGGTGCAGATGTGTATAGCTCCATGTGCTGAGCTAATAAACATTTATCAGTTCAGTTGAGTTAAGGATATGAATTTATTGAGGAAAAATTGATGAAATAATTTATTATAGATTTTGTGTATATCACTGAAGGTCATACTGTTTATTTAAATAAGTTCTTTATGAACTACACCATTTCACAATAACAGCTTTCAACAGTTTGTGGACTGGTCAGTTGAATAAATAAAAGGCACAGTAATTCCTTTTTACAGTTACATTACAGTTTTAATGAGAAGCATTGATTTTTCTCTTCATACTAATGTGTTTAATGACCTTTCTAATGACATCTGTCACTACTGTTTCTTCTCAAATTGTACTGGCATTTTCTTTCAATGAAGCAAAGAATTTTAATTGCTTGTTGTGTTGTTAGAAAGAGAATTAGTACTCTTTTAAAGTAGTATGAAGGCTTGTAGAAGGCATATGCTGTTAAAAAAATAATTAGAAGCTGTCAGATTTCTGATCTTCAGAAAAATTTTAGAAACTGTCCGTTCCTTTGTCTTCAGAAAATAGTTCTTGAATGCTACGTGTGAAACTGTTTTTTCATTGTCAGTTTTTGGTACTTAATATCAAGTAGCGTCTGTGGAATTTGCCATGGAGAGTATGCTAAGGTAGTTCCTGACAATGTCTCTCTCAAGAGTGGAGTCCCTTCCAATTTTAACGGTACTATCTGAAAAGAAGATAGGTGAATTAACTGAAACATTAATGCACCATGAACCACTAAACCCATCTATATATAGTTCCAAAAAGGTATCATTTTTCTCTGTGTGGTGACTTTTCTTTAAATTGTAGATAGAGCTTGTCTTGAAAAACTCTTTTGTTTTCTACTACTTATCTTCAATTGTTTTAATTCTCTAAACCTTGTCTATTAAATACCAGTCTGACTTTAGTCAAGAGTGATTATCAGCAAGCAACAAAGCTTTTGTTTAGCTTGTAATTATTAATGTAATAAAGGTTATGGGTGAGAATCAAAGAAAGTGACTCCAACACTCCTAAAAGCGTTTGGTCTCTCTTGTAAACACACAGTTTGCAAGACTCAGCGTCACTTAGTGACAAGGGACAAATGATTACAAGTGAAAAGCAGGACGTGAGTATTTTCACACGCGGCTCAGTCTTGATCGGGTAACAAAGATTATACATTCTAGTTTTGCCTGCATTACGTTGCTTAGTTGATCTGGTCTAATTGAGGTGCAGAAATGAAGTACTCACCCACTTGAGGGTACTCCAAGCAGGCATGCTCTGATGTCATGCTCAGAGCTGCCACCCTACAAGGCGGGACTTGGGGTTACCATAACAACATCAGCCCGTCGTTGGCTGACACTACAACATTATTGCAGGAGCTTTGAGGGAGTATTAGCCAAAATACAGCCACCATGCATTTTGCCTGCTTTGCTGGTTAGGAATGTCCATGCTGTGTAGAGATGCTTCATCTACAGTGTATGTTCTCTGTACATGTATGATTGAAACGCCCACATTTTTCTGAAGCTCTTTGCCAGATCTAGGTAATATTTTGAAGTGGCACGTAGCACATTAGAGTGCATGTGGCAAAACGCAGCATGCATTTGTGTAAAGTTGCTCATGTTTACTTATTTTCTACATTAAAAATGAATAAACATTCAGAAAAGCTGAGTGGCTATCAAGGCATGCAGAAAAAGTTTCCTCTAAGTAGTCCTTTGCACACAGCATGAAGAGATCAGAATCAGGTTTTCTCTTCTTATTTCATAGCACACTTTCTAAAATTCAAACCAATACCTAGAAATACTTGTTTTAACAACTAAAATGCACATGCAGTGTGAGTGAAAACAGGATATTTAATTAATTAGACCAGAGATTTTTTTCATAAAATAAGTCAGCTTGCTTTAAACAGGTTTCACAGACCACCTAAAATAGAAGAAGCAAGCTTGCCAATAGCAGGAGCTAATGCTTCAATACCTTTCATTTTGTACTGTGAAAAGAAAACCTCTTCTACAGCTCATTCATTTTCCAGAGGGAATGTCGAATGCTGTGGCATATTGTCAGAGCTGCTTTATTGTCACCATTTACAAAGGTCACCTGAATTAATTGACTTCTTACCATACGTATTGTTAAGCTACCCATTTCCTGACATTTTTGGAGAGGTGACAGACTTAAAGCCTGTGGATATCTGTTGATGGTTCTTTCACAGTGTTTGTTTTTCAGAACACAATTACAAATTGCAAGCAAATAATTATATTGGTGCAAAGAACCAGAATCTTTATGATGTTTTCTTGAGTTCATAGGAGTGAGGGGGCTGAAGGGAGAAAAATGGGTAGGAGAAATAATCAAAATACTGAGGTATTTTTAATACAGCTGTAGTACTCTAAAAAGCAAACAAAAGCATACGGGAAGATGCAGATGGTATTTTTTTCCCCTCTCAGGCATGCATTAGAGGGCTAACCTGTCTTTTTCATGGTGTAAAGTAAAATCTATCTCTGTCTTTCACTGATGCATGAATCACAGATCCATGCTGATGTACTTTACCAAATCTGTTTTCATCTAAAAGGATACTGAGGTACTCTGATACTGCATGGAAGAAATTACATACACATGCATAAGCACAAGCACATTAGACAACCGTACTGCTAGCCTGAAATTTTAAGTTGATTAAGTTGAATAGAAAATCACTGATGTTTTTCTAGCCCCCTGCATTTGCTGCCTTCCCCCTGTGTTGGGCTCTCTTTCTCATCAGCAGTGCTGGGCAAAAACTCCAGATAGACATGTGAAAACAAAGACATGGAAAGCAAAGACAAACAGTTCTGAGCCTTGCTATACTAAAACAGGCAAAGCTTTTATAGTGATGGATTTAAACACTCTCCTTCCATGTAAATAGAGGCACCCTGCTGAGATCCTGTTAATTACCAAAGAAGATTAGAACTCCTCTGCTTAATGTGATCCTTTTCACCTAACGTGTCAGTTCCAGCTGCATCAGTATAATCAGACATTCACACTGTCCCTTCTGACTGGAAAGGGGATGTTTTTAAGCGAAATCATTTGCCACAATCCTTAAGATGTAGCCTGGCAGAAATTCAATAACTGTTTGTGATATGCTCATTCAGGCTCATTGCTCAGTGGTTTTTAGGTCTTGACATAAACAGCATTTCCCTTAATCCTAGCACTGGAGAGAAGAAAGGAGGCTGTCCTGCATCTTGTTTTATTGGTTTCAAAACACAGAGCAAGTGTTTAATTTGACATTGCCTCTGAAACATCAGTGGAAACATTCTCCTTTTATATTTTTTTATCCTTTGACGTTCTTTCAAGCTAACAAATGAACAAATCTGATACTACTGCAAGCGTATTTCGATTGTCTCTGGCATAAAAAGCATATTGCATTTGCATTTCTGTTCAGAAAGTTAAATATGAAAATACACTAATAAAATAACTTTACAGAAAGAAGAAAGAGGAAAGAGTCCAGAAGTTAAGATAAAAGTCGGGGTAAAATTGAAAAATAAAGAGGAACTTACCCTATATTAAGAGTAGTTTCAGAGCTGGAGGAGTTCTTGCATCTCAGTAATTTTGAATCCTTAGTTCAGGTAGCAACATACTTGTATTAAAGCCAGAGTCTGTGTAGACGAGCACACGTATGGATGGGTGTGAGTCGGTGTGCATGCGTGTGTCTCACCGTCTATAATACAAAGATGTATCTATGGATATCCTACCACACCAGAGATGCTCTGTGCTGCCAGCTGAGATCCCTTGCGTTCGCCAGGCGCTGTTGCTCCCTGGCTGAGGCTCGCAATCCAGCGGAGAGAGAAAGAGGCGGGGGAGAGAGAGAGAGAGAGAGAGAGA
>PYHW01009762.1:3072081-3090004 GCA_013186435.1 Turdus rufiventris
TTTAAGCGTAAGACAGGAAAAGATTTTACGTATTCTTCCTCTTCCAAATTTTGTCAAATATTACATTTTACTAGCTGTGTTTATCAGTAGAAAGTAAGAGAAATCATGCATCTTCATGAGAAATAAAATTTCAGAATGAACTGTGAAAGGGGTTAGTTAAATAATAAGTCAGTTTCTCTCAATCTCTCTTTGCTTGACTCTGTCTTTTATGGCCATTCATTTGTATAAACAATAGGATACTCAGATTTTCCCCTCCTTTCTTTCTTCTTTCTCCCTTTATGCCATGCTCTTTGCTGAATGATTGATTTTTTTCCCTATTTATTCTGTGTACATGACCAAAGGGCATACAAACTATGAAGATTTTAAGAACTGTAGAATAATTTGTGATTACCATCACCCCTTCTCCTAGATATACAAAACAATAAATGACATAGATGTTGTTAGGAAAAGGGTTTTTAAATAATATATACTAGTTATATAAAATATCTTACTTTACAATAAGAGATGATTAATAATGAAGTGCAAAAAAATTGGTTATCAACAGGTCTGAAAGTAGAAAATGTTGTGTCTCTTGTGTGAATTCAGTTCCACGGCCCTGAGCAAGTGAGGCCACCCTCTAGTGGACTGAAGTGAGATGTGGTTCTCATTTCACTCTTATCTGCTTTGAAGAAAGGCTCATGATCTTGTCTAATAAAAGTATGAAAACTTTCTTAAGATTAGTAAATGGTGTGAATTAGTGTACTTTTTGCAACAGCAATAGCACCGAACTTTTACAAGAAAATGGTTGCTATTTTATGAATACTCTTAATTCACTTTGAGTGAGATCTTGCACTGCATTATTTTTACTTTCATTTGGTAAAATCTGTTATTATGAAAAATGAATTCAACTAATGCCACCATTCTGAATAAATTTCAGGTTGTTATAATTGGTTAGGGCAAATTTTACAAAAATACTCCCTTTAGACTCACAGGTACTTATACAGAGTCTCTATTAAAGCAGTCTTTCTTCTGCCTCAAATTTTAGAATACTGCCCTTAAGATAACTACAGTGAAAAAAGTGTTAAATTTTTTCAGAGATGTGTGCTGTTCATTTTTCACTTATCCAACTGAGTGGGACTGTTTCATAGATGAAATAATAGCATTTAAATGACTGATGAAATGCAAATAGGTGAGGTACTCTAGGCCAGGGAAAGGCCAAGTGGTCTCTTCATTTTCTCTCATTCTTTGTTATGGATATTATTTTTTTTTCCTAATGTGAGTTAAAGAATTATAACAAAAAAGTTGCAGCTAACTCATCTTTAGTTACCTTTCCAGTCTTCTTGCCTGAGGTTGGGACAGTGAAAACTGAGATCAGAAAGATTTCACACCATGTTTCTGTAGCCTCAGGGCTCATTGGTGAAACCTTGTTTCTCCTTTGTCCCCATGAGATGGCTGTTGGAGCCTCTGATGTATATAATGTCCACCACCATGAACTGCAAGTCCAAGCCATTTCAAATTCTCAAGCCAGCCTATAAGCTTTCCCTGCTGCACAGCATAATGTCCCATGTTGGATAAGGTAATGCTCAGGGTGTTTTAAGTAAGCACAACCCAAAGAGTAAGACATCTTGCCATTGTAGCTCCCACAAAAAAAATGGAAATCCTTCCTGATCTCAGCCCTCTTGTACCTCTCCCCCTCAAATGATATCAACCTGTGCTGCAAGAGTGGTATTTTAGGTGGAGTAAGAAACGAGAAAATTTCAAAAAGTTTGGACAAAGCTGAAAATGTTCTTTTAGAGACAAATAAAAACTGCTGTATCTCGCCCAGTGGAGAAACAGGTGATCTGGAGAAAGGTAAATAGATAGGGACTAGCATTGCCCTATGTGAAATCTTTCTTGGGTTTTGCCCCTAGCCGCCTCATGAGCTCACTGTCATTCATTCAAAATCTGGCTTTCTAATTAACATGAGAATCATGCAAAAACATATTCAGTTATTTGACATGTGAAATTAAGATTAGAGAAGTGCTTCATTTTGGTTGATTGGTGTGGACTGTGTAATTAGAGGGCTGGATAATTAAATCAACTAAAGTATACTTGCATAAAGAAAGTGAGTTCTTATGAGAGACTATATGTGTAATTAAAGTACTTCCTTGATAGGCATACATTTACATATTTGTTAAAATGTTATTAAATCATACTTAAATTCTGTTTCATAAAAGTGAAGTAATTGAATTTTATGGCTTAGGTAATGCTAAAAGAATGTATTTTTTTCAAACTATCTGCAGGAGAAAAGCATCTTTTATAACCAAAACAATTATGATTAATAAAGTTCATTGTTATTTTTCTGCTGATTTCACTATGATGGTTGGTGGTTTTAAAATAACAATGTAATCTATTTTATGAAAGTCATATATATAGCTTAATAGCTTACAGGATAGAAGAAATTCTCTGAGAGTGATAGAAAGACAATGGCATTAATGCAGACTAACTCCAGCAATTTATTTAGCATACATTTTATCTGATTACTGAATGCACATTAAATAAACTAAGTAATTATTTGTTTGTAATGGACAATAAACACAATCCATAAACCCCTTAGTTATTAAAATGCAATGATTCTATGTCTGCATTTTTCTCAGGGTTGGAAGATGTTTTCAAACCTTTCCCCCCTTTTCATTATGTAGAAAGACAGAGCATCCTTGGGCTTCCATATCCGTTTTTGTGGTTCAGGGTTGACCATGACCATTTCTGGTGTTTTCAGTCTGTGGGAACACAGCTCTGTTTAAAATACCGTGAGTATAGTTAAAAACTGTAATAAATGCTGTGCAGTTACAGTAAAAATCCCACAACTGTTTGATTTAAATTCTAAGATGACACATTTTATATCAGAAATTGGTAATTAGAAATTTTAAGTGTGTATCCATACAGATTATGTCCATATGTAAGAGAGACAACAGCACTTTTGGAGCAGCTTTATCACTCATAACTAGATGTGCTCCTATCCTGGTTCCTGAGCCCCCATGACCACAAGAAGGAGGCCCGGTGGCTTTTCTCACTTTCTTCTTGTAGTTCTCAGAGTAAAAAAAATTGCTGGTGTTTATTTGACAGATTAATTTTCACCAGTTCTGCAAAGCACACCCTTTTTGTACCTTCCATGTGGGAAGGTATTCCTTTCTGAGTGAAGGTCAGTTTCAAAGAAATCTGTGTCATGGTGTCATCAGTTAATTTATTAATTGACTTATTATTTATAACCAGTTGTTCATTGTGTGATTTGCCTAGAAGAGAGAAAAAAGAGTCACCACGTCATGTAACCCTGATCTGCCAGCATTTTCAGTGCAATATCATCAACCTGACATTGTCATGTGCAATTTTTAGGTGTTCTGGCAGGACTATTGACGTTTTCCTAAATGGGCTAAGCTCCCATACAGACTAATTTTTACTAATATGTATCTTTCTGAAATTCTATCATTTTTGCAGTGATAAACAAAAGCAACATTTATGGCTCTTGTTCTTTGTCTTTTTTGAAGATGAAAGGCTTGTTGCCAACAATGAATTCAAATTTCTAGAGTTGCACTTCGTAATGGAAAATGCTGTATCAGATTACTTAACCTGCTATGAAATTTCTTTTATCAGATCGAGAGGTAGTGTTGATACAATAGAGCAAAAGCAGATGGAAACAAATCTGTAAAGAATTTCACATAAGGAAAAATTCACATATACACAAAGCTCCAGTTACTTCATTAAATGCTATGTAGGTAGTAGGTGCTATATGACTTGGCAAAATCTGGAACTGCATAGTAAAGAGCCTTATAGTACAGACAAATTCAGTCATGTGTGATGGGGTTGAATGAAGGCAGGGGTGAAGAGCTGATCTTGGTGATCAAGGAGGTATTTCCTGTTCCAGAAAACTTACCTATTCATGTAGCAACTGCTTTCTGTGAAACAAAAAGTATGAGATCACAGGCAAAAGCTGTAGTTTCCTCATTATAGGTCCCAGAGCCATAGTCAGCCTTTTGACTTGGTTGAGGTCTGAAAAATCTTAACAAGTTTTATTCCTACTGGGTCCAACACAGGGTGATATCCGAGTTCTTCTAATTTTCATTCTTGAGCCTATTTTAATAGGCAAGAATCCCTGGCATACCATTATCTGCAGAAGGCTGGAAGTGAGTCACGCATAGCAACCACAACCTTGCTATGTCACATGGGTTTCTTAATGAAGACTGAGTAGTGAAAAGGAACTGGAGAATCTTTATATGCAGCTGGATAAGGCAGATGAATTATCTGTAAAGCAATTTTCATGCTCAGTGTGGATGTTTAAAAATTGATTTCATCTCAGTAAGTTTATGTCTTAGTTATGGTGACATCTCAGGTTTTGTAGCCTTCGTTAGTTGGATATAACTTACTGGGATCTTCTCTATGGTGGATCTTTAAGATTGAGATACTCTTGTTGATTTCTTAGAGATCTGTTTGTTTGTGATCCTTGTTTGGAGGATCCAGAATGTGCATGGAATATAGCAGTTAGTGTCATAGCTCTTGGAGCTAATTTGTATCTAAGGCCGATGAAGAAAATAGTGGCAGTAATGATTTAAATGCAAGGCCTAGAATTTCCATCCTGGTGTCAATTTGTTGTGATTGGGTAGCAATAGGTCTTGAAGTTTCTGTCCTTATAGAGAAGCCATTTTGCATTGCTTTATTCGTATCTATTTGCCTTTCTATGGAAAATTAACTGATATTTTTATCTGAAACAGGTGTGTTCTTTTTCTGTTTACACTGTGTGGTGTGGAAAATAGTATGTGATCAGTAAAAGGAAACCTCCTTCTCCCAAAAATAATATTATTTTAAATTTAGCCACCCTTCCTGATAATGCCACTTTTGTGGCAATAAATGCCATATACATAGTGTGGGTTTCTCAAGGACAGAACTTCCAACTTGAATTTCTTAACTTTTCATTAAAACTAAATAAATTATTCTTCTTTCATTTTATTGTGGTTTAATATTAAAATGGATGGATAGCAATAGGAATTCTAAATTATCTGCTTTTCATAACTATTTGCACAAGAGCTATATTGGTGATTTAGAAAACTTTAGAGTCACTAAGCTAAATATTGGAACTAGAATGTCATTTTGCTTTTAGTTACTTTTACTCTGAGACTGAGAGAAGTATCAGTTATTTTCCCATGCCATCAGTAGCATGAATTTGTCCTAGTGATGACAAGAAACAGTTCGGGTAAGTGCAGTGTGTGTTCAGAGTATGGTTAACTAACGTTAGTTTAAATAAAGTACACTAAACTATTGGAGTGCAATGGGTACCTAAGTGAAGTCCTTAGTAGTTTAGTTATACAATTTCATATTTTTCAACTTGCAGATCTAGAAAATTAATTAAAAGGTCACTGGAACATACAACAGCCAGACTGATTAAAATCCAAACAATGTAACTAGGAATGCAGCAAATGTCTTCCCTCTCATCTCTAGTTTCACTGCCAAAATCTGTACACATTAAATATTTTATTTCAATGTAAAGCTATCTTTCAATCAATAAGCTGGGACTAGAAAAGATCATGTACACCATGACTTACTGGAGGAGGAGTTGTTTCAGAGGCTTTCACATAGTTTTCATTACTAAGGAAACCACTTATTTTGTCTGTGCATGTTTTGAATAGATCTCTCATTTGAAGTCTGGTGCTCAGACAGACACAGGATTGCATTATAGCACTGAGAAAGAAGCAAGGGAAACAAAAGAGGCATAAACCCACTCCATCTTTAAAGAATATAGCATATTGTATTACATGCTTATAAAAGCGTACATATCTACATGTATTTGAGCGATCTGTCTATATATTTATGCATTTTGATTATTTTACTCCTACAAAAAGCAACGTGAAAATATTAATAAATTAGGCAGGAAAGCAGATCTTGTTATTTCCTGCACTTTTCATGCCTCTATTGTAAAGACATTTGAAAAATCTGGTGTACCATAGGTAGCAGTAAAAATGAGTCCTGATTTTAATTTCTTGAAACAAAGCATAGTATGAAATAAAAAAGAATCCCTCTATTACCAATTACATAAGTTCAGCTGATATGCTCAGAAACTAAAAGGTTGCCTTAGTACAGCCAGATAAATCTGGTTTGATATGTTTAAAGTATTTCAATAAGTTGGAACTGATTTCAAAGTGTCCTCCAAGATGAGACTTGTTTACAAATAATCTCAAAGTGTCAGAGAAATGTAGAAATCCAGAAGATTACAAGAGATATGTAGGGAAATGAAGTTTCTGGCTAATAAATGTTCTTATTCAGCATGTTCTACTATATGAATTAGTTTGTCACGTAATTATTTTGCCAAAGAGGGTAGAAAACTGAAGACAAAGATGGAAATTCCCATTTTTAATGGCAACTAGGCCCTCAGCTCTGTAGGGTCATGTGACAGCAAGCCCATACTATGGAAAATAAATTTCCCTCATGTTTTATGTGTGTTAATGACAATTTCTTTTGAAATTAATTGAGTCATCAGTTATTTCTATCTGATATGTCTAATTAATAATTATTTATAATATATGCTGCATAGTTCACAAGCCATTTTGGGTGACAAAAGTTTACTTTTAAAGCTGATTTGCCTCAAAGGGATTTATGTGTGTGTTTGTGTGCACAATTTATAAGCAGCGTGTCCCTACAGATTTTTTGCTGTAACTCCTTGACTGTTAAATGCATGGGAAAATGACATCTGTGGTAAAGCTGACATGTCCTTCCCTTGACTTACTTGAATACTTTTGGGTGAAGCAAAATAAATTAGATTACATAGAGATATCAGAGCACATTTGTCTTGGCTGAGAAATATAAATTTTTAATATTTCAGAATATTTGTGTTATTTCAATACTGTAGTGGCTATGTTTGCTTTCTACTGTTGAATTGTAAGAATTCACAAAATGTCTCAAGGAACACTAAAAGCATTGCTATTCATTATCCTTTAATTTATGTCTGCAGCAAGAAATAAGATCTTCAGTGTTTGGTAATAGTGACCATTTCCTTTATGATGTAACTGGTGTGTTTCCAAGACAGTGCATTGAGCCTCTAACTCCCATCAGTACTATCATAAAAGAGATGAAATCAATATTTTTTTTTTATAAAATAATAGGGATTGGTACTTTCAGAGAAAACTAGCATCTTTTTCGTTACACAAATATCACCTGGTGAGGACCAGGACTATTTGATACTGAGAAATAATTAAGAGTTAATAATTTAATTGAGACTTCTAATTACCAGAGAAGAGAGAGTAACATTTTGTAGAAATTTAAGTATTTGGTAATTGTGTAAAAGTATCATATAAAATTCACTAGAAAATATAAATTATTGTTTAGTGCCAAGTAAATCTTTCAATGACATCACTGTGATGAGAAGGCAAACGAGAGGTTGAAAGGGAGGAGAGTGGTTTTCCCACAATAAGCAGCTCAGAGGAAAATAAGAGAAGGCTCCTTGAACTTCAGTAATAGGTATGGGATTACATTTTAAGTAGTTGACAATGGAAGGTCATTTGGAGCCAATAAAATGTAGTTCTGCTTTACATTGTGGGCTTATTAGAAATAACTGAGAGAGAGAACATATCTTTGTATTATTGGTTGACCAAGAGGTAAGAGACAGGCTGGTACAGCTGTGAAAAATACCAATATGTCTGAGGATGCACTAGGATTGTTGTTCAAAATTGTTCCAGGAGCAGTAAGGAACTGGCCACTTCACTTGGAGTAATTAATTCAGTTATGATTTTATTCTGTTTGAAAATCATATGAATTCAAAGTGGAACACATGCAATTAAACACTATTCGGGTGACAGCAGAGCCCACATTACAGAGGAGTTTAAAAAAACCTTGTCTTGTGTAGTGTAGGAAAGTCAGGGAGAAAATAAGATTCCTGCTGATAAATACATCCTGCTGGTACATAATGAGGAAAAGGTAGCAGAAGAACAAAATTTGTGTGTGACTGTGATTAAATTTAAGTCTGTTTTTTTTCCCCCCCTGTGAGTCATCACATCCTGGGAAAAATTTCCAGTGGAAATAGTTTGGATAGAAAATCAAAGCAAGAGCAAACCAAACCAACCAGGACTTGGGTGAAATAAATCACTAGAAAAAAAACCTCCTGCTTCAAAGATACTGATTGGCATATTTATAAAAGAAGTGTGTTTACTAATAGCTGACTTTATGCCTACAGAAGAAAAAGCTAAACTTCACATTTTTGGAAGATCTTTCCAGTCCTTTTTCGCTTATCAAAGATTAAGCCTACTTATCAGATTTCTATATAAATCCAGTCCTTATCTGTGCTTTCTAAAATCTATTAAACTCTCTTTGATCATTTTGAATTTCTGTGACAATGAAATTTTCTAACTCCTCACTTGGTGGGAATACTCATTTTTCAATGTTAAAACAGCTCTTCTCAATATTTACCTAGGTAAGTATAAATGAAGTAAATATGAGTTTATATTTTACATTTAATTGCAATTATAAAATAGTGGTTTACCTATGTCTGCTGGAAAATAGTTCAATGGCGCTGCAGAAAGTTCAGAAGAAAAGTAGGAAACTAATATCCATATTTAAGTCTTTTATTTCCATTTTTCTGATAGTTCTGTAAGCAATAATCCTTCTGATAATACTCTCTAACACAAATGTTCAGGCCTTAGATTTTATCCAAAATTTTGTTTTTTTGTTTCATTCTGCCACTTTGATCACTAAGTAGAAGCCTCACTCAGCTGGTCAAGTACTGTCATTGGTTTCTTCCTCTGGTTTGTGGGGGTTTTTTTGTGTTTTGTTTTTTTATTTTTGTTTGTTTTGTTTTGTTTTTTGTTTTTTGGTTGGGTTTTTTGTTTTGTTTTTTGTTTTTTGTTTTTTTTTTTTTTTTNGGGTTTTTGTTTGCTTGTTTGTGTGGGGGTTTTTTTTGTTTTTTTTTTTTGTTTTGCTTTTTGAGTTTTTTTGTGACAGATAATCTAAGTTCAGCTACAAGGAAGGAGCAAAAAAGCCTTAAATTCACAAAAAAAAAAAATAAAAAAGTAAACCTAACTATTTTGTATGCAAAATCCCAAAGCCCCAAAATTGTCTAACTTTTTTTAGTGTGGTCTTTTAGCACTCCTAATTTTGCTGACATCTGCTTTTTCTTTGAGCACCATAAGAAATGGCTGCAATAAATCTCCTTTTTAGATACATCTGTATTTCTTCCTTGGGCTTTAGGTTGAATTTTTCTTTAGCTAATAGGCCATTCATATGTTCAGCCATCTCCTGAAGTGGCTTTAATAGGCAGGTACATTAACTCATTTCATATTTTTCTACAGAGAGATATTCATCAAGGTAACAAACTTGATGATGGAAGAGCGTATTCTGCTCATTATTGCTAATTCAAATGTTATGCCAAATAGGCTTTCAGGAACCAGAACACAGATAGTTATGGCTTTAATGAAATAGTAATAACATTCAAACTGGAAACCCAAGAAGTTAAAATGCATGGGTCGAAGAGGGAGAAATCAAACTGCTGATACATTCTCATATTTTCCTAACTGTACTCTCAGGACACATATTTTTGTCATGGCTTCTGTTATGTCACATGGAGAATATTGAACTAAACATAAAGGAGACTCAATATTGCTATTTAAAAATGCGCCTCAGGAGTAACCTAAATGGTGAATAATTTGGTACATCGGGCAGGAGCACTAACTTTTGACCAGGAGAGGAAATTCTAGTAATTCCATTAATTTCACTAATCTCTCCTGAGACTGTCCATGTTCTGGATATGAGTGCAACTACTTTTGGAGAGAAGCCAAACTTCATTGCTGCCTACACTGCATTTAAAAGCCTTTAATTGAATATTCCTAACTGAGCTAATTATAAACTACCTTAGGCTTTGAATCTCACTTTCCACAGATTCATCTTTTCCATGCCCAATCTTTTCCTCCTCTTTGTGATTGTGCAAAGAACATGAAATTGCTTTTCCCATCCTGCCCAAAAGTTTTAATTTTGAAAAAGGACTTCACCTTCCTTTCTCTGAAGTCTTCCCCATTGACTGTTCTGATCTTTGTCTTTGGTAGTTTCTGTCCAGAGGAATGCAGATTTCAGTCCTCTGCTTCCTCTTTCAAGGTGTCTTATGCATCACACACCTTCAATGATGTCAGAGGCAGGTCTGTGTGCAGTCTGTTCCTTCCTTTGGCTGTGGCAGAAGGACTCCTGTAACCTTGGCTTAAACACTGGTCTGAAGTGGTCTGCCTAAGTCGGGCTCTACACTTGGCCAGTCTGACCCGAGGACATGCTGTCAGCATGACACCTGCTTAATAGGCTCGTTTCTGTGGATTTCCCTTCTTTGCAATAGAGTACATGCATGGACAGGCACAAGAAAACACTTATGGATAAGTGCTGCCTAAGCAATAGCTGCCCCTCTCTCTCCTGGAGTCAGCTGCTACAACCCCATTTCTCAGTTTAAATCATAGAAAGGTAAGATCATGGATGCAGTCCATTTTTCTTCTGATTTTGGTGGAAAGGCGATGAAGCAAGGTATATAAATTTTTCATGGGTAAATGCTTTGGAAGCTTGTAAGGCAAATAAATTGAAATGTCAGTATTCTGGCTTGGATGAACTGGTGAGAAGAACTTTTACTTGGCATGTACCAGTATGGCTTTTTCTTTGCCCATGATAAGCACAGCTGTACTCCAAGGGTTCTAGGATACTGATGGCACAAAATATTCATTGTCTCTCGGGAGAAGCCTTGACTAAGTCTCTACCTTGATTAAATTTTGGTTCTATGGAACTTGAAGGTCTACGTTCATAATTTACTAAAACCCAGTTCAATATATATTTAAAATTGGTCTGACTTCTTCAGTATATTTATGATGAACACCTATTTCTGTGCTTTAAATTAATGTTCTGCAGGTTCTTTTTTTATTATTATTTAATGAAGCTAAAGTTTATGATCCTGACTAATGAGGAATACAAATTATTATCTCTATTCTTTAGTTTTTATGGTTCGTCTGTGTCAACCGTAGTGGCAAAGAATTTTTAAAGAAAATGAAATAACAAAAAATCAGACTTCCCTCCCACCTTCATATCTTAACACAGGAGAGTTAAGTTATGCCAATTAAGTGAATTCAATACCAGAAATAGGCAGGGTCCAAAAAGGTCTGGAATTTAAAACCAAGTGTCCCAACATATAAGCTGTCCTTGCACAAGTTTGTGACTGTGAATTACTAGCTTTGCCTGCATTAGTTTGGGCATAAATGTGTCACAACCTTTAAATAGTATGATTAATCAGTCCTTTCAGAAGAACTCTAGTATTCAAGAGCTCTATAATACATGGAAAATCTTTATGTTCTGAGGGCTATACTTCTATTAATTTACCTATGTGTAAATCCTATTTATATTAAAATTTTCGTAGACTTTTGAAAGGGTTCAAAGAGAGAAACTCCTTTTAAACAATTAAATACTATAGGTCTTTATTTTTGAAAGCATTCAATAGGCTCTATAAACACATACCTCACCTTCAATATCATGTAATCGTGTATTTCAGGAGTTGAGTGAAATAATGCACTGGTTCTCTGAAGAGCTTGTGGAAATGAAACATTTAGCATCAGCATCATGGAGCTTAATTGGGAGTTCATTTGCAGTTATTTATTGATAATATCTCAAGGAATCATAGGATCATTCTCACTTTCATTGACAAATCATTCCCAAACATACTTGTAGGGAATGAGATAGATGTTGTAGTAAAGTATTTTGCATGATTGGGTTCAGCACTGAAATTGTAGAAGCAGAAATTTACTACTGTTTTTCTTGAAGCCATGAAAAATCTGAAATGGAGGATTTTTAGGTAGAAATTACTGAATATGCTGTGGTCACTTTTCCAAGGCCTATTGTACATTCTACTTATATGCTGTTGGTTTCGTTGAAGAGAATTTATGAATTACTGATTTCAATGTGATGAGAAATTCACCTAGGATTTTAGAAAGAGGACTAGAAGAAATAAGTTATTTTGAGATCTGCAACTCATTAACACTTAATTTTCAGTATATCATCCTGGATGGAATTTGCTGCAATCCTGTTTCTCTCCTGCTATTTTTTGTCTGTGCGCATCCATGTGTGTGTGTGTGATAGGCATTTTTAGTGAACTTTGTTTTAGATAACATAAGTGCATCTGCAGATGAGAGGATGCCAGTACTTAGCTAATGTTAAATTAGCAAAAAAACCTCAGAAAATATTTTAAATTGCAATGGAAGAATAGAAAAATTTTGATTGGTAAAACTGCCCTTGATTGCTATTTGTACAATTACCCGCAACAGCAATAGTAGGGTGTATGCCATTAAAATAGAAATAAAATCTCTCTTTTCATAAGGATGTGAGGTGGCTCAAGAGGAGATAAATTTGTTAGGTCTTAATCCTGGAATCCATTTCACAGAGTCAGAACAGTACTTTACATGTAACAGGAGACTTGATTAAGAGCAAAGTAAATTCATCTGCCAGGTACTAACTGTTACCTTGTTACGCTTAGAAGCTCTGTCCTTTACCTTGCCCCTTATTACTGTTTCATTTGTTTTCTGTTTTCTATGTTAGTATTTGGCACACATTTTCTGTTTTCTTCATTTATTCCAAACAAAGAAAATTGACATTTGGACTAGGTTCTGGTACCTCTAATACTACTACTGAAAACAGAAGTTAATTGTAACTGCTCCTTGTGTGTTTATCAGTTCTGAAGTAGTGCTGAGTTTGAGTGGATTTGCGAGTTATACAAATTTTGGCCTTCAAGAAAACACCACTTAGTCTTTTTAATAACTTTTCTGTATTGCCAGAAGGTTAATTGTGTCAGAACCTATTTTCCATTCTTAAGTCATGTAATAACTATGGGACATTTTCTCAGCTGCTACCTTGGAGATAGAGTTTGTTTCACAAATTTTACTCTACTCCCTCCTGTCCTCATTAAACTTTCATGACTTTTTAAAGCAGAAGTTTGTCTTTATACAAGTAAGTCATTAAGTCATAAATATTTGGACAAGAGACTTTATTGAATGATATATTTCTGTATCAGCAAGTATGCCTGCACTCTAATGTGACAAGGTGGTCAATGCCTATTTCAGTGTTGCAGAGTGATATCCCAGTATATTTCTTCTCTTCTGAAGGAAAGGCATATTTTTTCCCTGAACTTTCCTAATTGACCCACTGGGCAATCACAATTACCATGAGCTCATATTGTGGAGTCTGGCTGAGTGAATAATTTAAATCTTCCCAACTCCTAAATACCTTTTGAGCAATTCAGTTAGTATATTGTTTTTAACACTGAGTAGCAGTCGCTTGGTATATGAAAAGCAACTCAAATTTGTTGCTTAGTTGTTCATTATTGATACTACCTATTCTTAGTTTGTATTACAACCCATTGATAAAGAACTGAACGGAGAAGAGATGGAAAAGAGGTGCATGGTTCTGCCTCCCTGTCTCTCTCCCTGCTGAGTGTTCCTGTTGGACAGCATACATGCATGCAGTCACTCCCAGTGTCTCAGGCAGTCCTGAGGTGGGTGAAGGTGGCAGTTCACAAAGGGACTGAGCAATGCCCAGAGCAGCAGTGCATGGCTGGAAGCAGGGAAGAGGAACAGTAATAACACAGGAAGGAAAAAGGTGAAAATGATCTGGTCCTTTGAGAGCAGCAAGCTCTTACCAGTCTGGTACCGGGCTGTAAAACAACCTTTGCTGATGAACTTCTGGTTGCAGTTTTCCCAACCTTCTGCCATCAGCAGCTGCGTTCCCACCCCCTCCATGGGCTCCTCTCTCTGACCCTTTGCTTAGCCCTGTCCACATCATGGCAACAGGTGAGTGGTGATCTACGTTCTTCGCAGTGCAACGAGTGATGGATGGAACAAGTGCTGCAACCAGGAAAAGATAAAGCCTAACAGCAAAGAGGAGATTATGGCAGTCAGCTGTTAGACAGACTGAGGCTAGTGAAGGTGATGCTTCTGGAGCAGGCTGATGTGTCTGTGTTACATCGGTTGATAGAAACACGTCCTCCCTTCTGGGCTTGTTTTTGCCTTCATGTTGACTGTTGGCAGAATTTGTTTGATAAACTGGATAGGAGAGCCAATATGGAGCCACAATTTTTTCCACTCTCAGATTAATTTAATTCAGATCAGTGCTACTGAAGTTTATATTGAACTGTGTCCTAATTTGGAGGCAATAGGAAATATTTTGCTGAGTGCAAAAATAAAAGCTGGAAAACTGGCTGATAGAAAAAGATGTGAAAGATTAAAAGTCAGAGAAGGAAGGGTGAGTGAAGCAAAAAGTGTGTAGTACAAAGTCTAATTAGGAAGTAATATGATTTTTCTGTTGTAAGCTGGGAGTTATAATTGAAAGTGTCAGAGGAAGAGAGAGATCTGGCTTTATTAGTCTCAGGGTGACTAAAGCCATAAGTGTGACATGGCAAAGAAAAAAGACAAGGTGTAAAGACATATCAGGATGTATTACAGCATTTTTAGAAGTGGAAAGAAAATATTAAAGGCAATGTACATGGTACTGGTGGGATTTCATCTCAAATTCTCTTTATAGTTTGGGTCACATATGATCGAAACATGAATTCTAAAAGGAAGAAGTGCAAGATGGGCAGCTAGAGTTGAGGAAATAAAGATTCTGTCTTAGGTATTATTAGGAATTATTATGTCTCCTTGTAGAATAAAGAAATGCACTCTTTTATTCTATTCAAAGAGAAATGCACTGGCAAAGTGAGAACGTGTTTAAGCTGTAAAACAATGTTAGCAGAAGAACAAATGTGTATTTGCTGGCAATGATGTCTTGTTTCATAGAAATGAGGGACAATAACCATCTGGGAGTAAAATTCTAGATTAATCAGTAAATGTGCTGGGTAGGTTCTTTCTTCTAGTACTGTGAAACAGCTAGATATTTTTGTAACATGAAATATATAAAATACATAATTCTAAAAGCTGGAAATTCGACAGAAAATAAAAGTTTTTCTTTCAGAGTTAAAAAATTTTAATCTTCCCTCACCCTACACTAGAAATGTTAGAGGGTAGAGGTGAATTGGGAGAAACTAGGAACATGCCTCTTTCATGGAGGAAAGAAATTGGATATAACTAGAAATATTTAGTGAGGCTGATGTTTATTTCCTAAGACATAAAGGACAGATTTTCTGAGTAAAAGTTGTGTCTTGCAGTAATTCCTCCCTGAAGCCTTCAAAGCCCCAAAAGTCAGGCCGGTACAAGGATATCTATAATGGGAAATGTAGTCCTCTTTAAGGGCTGTAAGCAAAAATATTCAATTTGTTCTGTACTTCATAGCATTTATAGGACTTAAAACACAAACAATATATGTGTTTTCTTTAATAATTAATAACACTAAGTAATAAATTGCACTAAAAATATATGGAAGAACATATTCCTTTGGATATCTTCTGCTTTTTTTATTTGGTTACACCTCTATATATAAAAATAAGTATTTTCTATAGATATTTTTCTATAAATATTTTTTACCACTGGTGATAGAGAGGTTGCCATTTTTCATTTGGAAGAAAGATGACATAGAAGTGTTCACTAAATGGCTTTCTGTCATATGGACTTTGTTTGTGGACTTTGTTTCAGAGAAATTACCATTTTAAAATATATATATTAAATACATAAATTCCTCTTAAAAATTCCTTAAAAAAAATGCTTTGCATTCTTTTCTAAATTTCAAAATGTCAGCCAAAGTATAAATACTCTAATGTTGTCTTTATAATAAAAATATGCTTCTCACACTCATTCTTCTAACTATACACTCATTCCAATAAGCCTCATTGTGTCTTTATCACTCCAGCCTTGCAATGAAGAGCGTATCAAAAATGTTTATAGTCAACTTCAGATATGACTGTCAATACATATGAAAACCATATATTTCCATAGTTGTTAACCACATCCTGTTCTTGTTTCTGTTCAATAGTAAGGAAGTTGAATGCATCAGTTCTCTGAGCACTTTGTATTTGAATAGTTTTGCGCACAAAAAAGCAATAATACATGTTTTTATCTGGCCCTAATTCCACAAGGCCCCTAGGCTCATTCAAGAAGGTATTCTAGCCAATAGGGCCTTTTAGCACTGTGCTTAAATGCTTTGTTGAAGCATGGCCAGTTAGGGCAGCTTGCTAACATTTCCTGTCATGAGCAACAGCCTAACTCACATTCATCTGCTTTCTCTGCAGCTGATGGCTCTGCTTAATGCAGTTACTGCTACAAATCTAGATGCATTGGGGAGTCCTTTGCAAAGCACATCCTTTATCTCATAGCCTTTCATGATTTCTTCATTTGGTTCAGGGGCCCCAGTTTTCATTGTGGACCTCAATAGTTACAGAGTAATAACCATCTATTACTATGCAGTACTTTAAAGTGTGAATGTGTAGGTGTAATGGGACTGGGTGACCAAAGCTGTTTTAATTTCTTTCCTTTTGTTAATTTAATGTGTTTAAATTTGTAAAACTAGTATTTTAGTAAAGCTGTCTTTCTGTATTCAAACTATAACTCGTCAGTACATTGAAGTTAGTTTATGGTGAGAATTAGCTTATGTCATGTATTTGAAACATTTGAGCTAATTGTTTAATTAAACATCAATGCTGACCAATATCAAGTCTCTGGAGGTTCAGACAGAGAGGTGGGTCCAGTGTGAGGTCTAAACTTTCAATTCCATAGTGAAGATAAAAAATAATACTGACTATAATTTTTGTGTATATATAATAATCTATTTCTATGCCTTTTAAGTGTTTTTTTTATACACGAAGAAGTGATAATATAGCTCTCTGTGGACAGGGACTTGAGGCCTGGTCTTGGGAAAAAAATTAACCTGAAAAATATTGTGTGGTGTTGAGCCTTTGTTTGTAAGTGTTGTCAGTACAGTGCCTTTCACTATTGATTGTTAAAGAAATTTTGTTTCATTAGATTAAAAAGCTAAAACTATGTTACACCACAAATGCAATTAAAAGTTAGTTAATAATGTTTTGTTTTAATCCTGTTTTTCACTTGTGAACATTCTCTTGCTTGTTTCCCTTTAAAAGAGTATTATGCTGAAATAGGTGAGAAAGTGAGTGTTCACAATGGTTTTCTTACCTTTTACATTTTCTATCTTTGGTCACAAATGTATGATGTGTAAGTGGCATTTAATTCTAAGTATTGTAGTATTTTCATTAAGTAAGGAATAAAGGTAATGATATGGATTTCAATACAGATATGGGCGGTATTAGAACAAGTGTGTCCAGTCTCTTGACAATGGACTTTCTTGCCATGTTCTTTGTTCTTTTGCTTTTGTCCTCATTTATTGCAACACTGTAGACATAGGCGTATTGACAGTGGCTGTAGCAATAGAATAATTAAATTTTGTCATTATTTTCTAGTATAAGATCTTACAATTTTACTATTTTTTCTTCTTCTAGTGTTTCTATTGCTTTTCAGACTGAGAACTTTTCTTCTCAGTCTCTGAAAGGCCCTTTTGACCACCAAATCAACCCATTTACTTTATTCCATAATTTCATATGATGCTTTGAATCTGATACATTTTTATAAAGTGTTCTGCTAGTACTGATCATCCCTATCAGAAAAGGTAAAGCCCCAATTATTTGGCTCTTCCTTAAGTGTTACATGGTAAATTAGTTTTGTTGTGTGTCATTATAACCCCAGGGGGCAGCTCAGCCCCACACAACAGCTTTCTCATTTGCCTTACAGTGGGATGAGGGAGAGAATAGATGGGTAAAGAGAGAAAAATCATGAGGTGAGATAAAGGCAGTCTAACAGGTAAAGGGAAAACCATGCATGCAAGCAAAAAAACCAAGGGATTCATTCACCATTTCCCATGGGCAGGCAGTGTTCATCCACCCCCAGGAAAGCAGAGCTCCATCACAGGTGACAGTGACTGGAGCAGAAAAACACCATCCCTCCAGGCATGCCCCTCTTCCTCCTCCTTCCCCCAGCTCTGTATG
>PYHW01009762.1:3098653-3135583 GCA_013186435.1 Turdus rufiventris
TCTCTTCTCTTCTCTTCTCTTCTCTTCTCTTCTCTTCTCTCTCACAGTATCTTTTTGGGACATTCTAAGTCAGTCTGAATCACATGCTTCAGATACAGCACCTATTTACAAAACAAAACAGACCTACCCAGATTTGAAAATGTCAGGAATATGATTAATGTTCTGTGCTATGTGTAGCAATTGAGGATCTTAGTCTTTTAAAGCAACCAACAGCTTGATCAAAAGAATCAACAGCAGAACAGCATAATGATTGTAAAATATTAATTAATTTTCCCACTGTTACCGCCCTGCATTTTCTGACAACAGTGTTCACAGATGGAAACTAAATATCTTCCTACCTGTAATAGTCATTAATAGTACCTCTACCAGTCTACATGTGTACTTTTTCCTCTGCAAAAGTGTCATACAAATAAAATCTAAAAATAGATATTTCTGCATTTCTGCAAAATTCATACTTATATTTTTTGTTAAAGTGTAACTAATGCACTGTAATGCAAACTGTTTGTTTATACATATTGTAAAGTAATAAGGAGTTTCTTTTTAGCTTTTATTCTTTATAAAATTTATGAAAATATGTTCTATTTCTCCTAATGTAAAATTCACTGCTTTTAAGCATTTTTTTTAAATGAAGGCAATATTTATCATGTAATTTCATTCACTAAACAAACACAAAGTCTGCAGTTGCCAACGTGGTAGATTTCTGATTATGATCTTGTTACAAAAAATCCTTTTGTATTTAAGAATTCCCTGCAAATCATGTGTGTGCAGTGTTCTTATTTGCAGCTACTTCCTGAGGAGACTGAGCTCATGTCTTGAAGTTTGAATATTTCGGCTTGATTGCTCTGTCAGATTTCAGAGTCAGGTCTAAACTCTTGTGTTTAGTTGGGTGAATTTACCTCTAAATCTTTTCCCTCATGTCTTCTTGCTGTGAAGAGTAGAAAGAATGGTGATTTAGACTGCTGCTAGAAGTACTGTTTATTCAGTGGATACCATAATCCCAGTTATTTTAAGATTGATTTCATTTTATCTTGACTGTGTCAGTTGTGTTGTATGAATGGACATCCTGCGATAAGGAAACAGGAAGAAACAAGGAAGAGAAATCATGGTAAAAATTGAAGAGTGAAACTAAATTACTGTTCCATACAGAATTTTTCTGCTTACACTATTTGATTTGATGTAGATAAATAATATTTTGTCTTTCATTATAGCATCTGCTGGCTTTTAGTGAGAAGAAACATAATAATTTCATTTAAATTATGAGTTCGATGAATCCAGTTTAGCTCAATTGACAGCTTCTGTAATAGCAAAAATGTTTCTTGTGAAATGCTGCTCATCACTGAAGTTTTAGAATGGTTCAACTCTGCTTCAATGCCTTATTTTTTATTTGAACACTGATCTCTTATTAAATACTATATAAACCAAAAAATACTTCTCCCCAAGTACGCCACCTTGGATCCCAACTTCACTGCCCATTCAATGCCTTCTTTCAAATTTGATAATGTCTTTTATGTCCCTTACTTTCCTTTTTTAGGTAGGTGATTGCAAAGAGTGGCACAACAGTCATGATTCTAGCCCACATCTTCAGATCAACTTAATCAGTTAAGAATTGAGCCCTCTTTGGTAGAAACCGGGTTGGCCGTTTGCTTACAAATGAGTACTTTAATGACAATTGGTGGAAAAGATTATTAAATTATTTGACCCCTTCTCTGAACTCTGTCAATATCCTTTCCTCTCTTTTGAATGGCAGGTAACCATTTTATTTGTTGCTCTTTCACTGCCAGTGTATTTATAGGGGTCTGTGTTCATATTAATCTTGTTCCTTTCTTGTATGTGTTCCATAATGTGTATTGTCTTTTCTTATTTTTCACTGTGTGTTTTTGTGCTTGTCATATTTTATACTTGTTGAAGGTCTGTGAAATATCTGATTTTTTGCAATTCCCACCTTTGTCTCCATTGGAAAAAAAATACTCTTTGAACTTATTTTTTGCTGTCTTTTCTTTGCTGATGCATCCAAATTTGTTTGCCTTCTTGAAGTTAGTTGTTTTATTTTGCTGTGTATTTTTTCCCTTTTAAAGGAATATGAAATTCTGTAAATTATTCACCAGTGCCACCCAAGTTGCCTTCCACACACCATGGCATTTTCAACCTAGTTCCTTGGGGTTAATATCCACCTCTAGAACAGCCATTCCTCCATTTTTTCTTTCTAGCTCTTGTTCAACTGTAAATATAAAATATACATGAAACTAACTTAAAAAAAAAATATATAGTATTTTTTAAAACTCATCTTGTCTTTGAAGATTTTGCTGGCCATTATACCTTTCCCTGTATTTCTTTCTCAACATCTTTCCTTCTAGTTAGGATGCTATCTTTCCAGCAAAACTTGTGCTTTGCTTGGTTTGGCTAGTTGCTGTCTGGCAAAAATATTAATAAACTTCATCCTACCATTGCTAATATTCATTTATTTTTAAAATGCTTTTTATAATGACCTGTTAACATTTTTGTGTTGTGTACTGAGAGCAGGACCATACATTTGTCTGCCAAGGATTCTCTTAATGAGGGATATAGTGTCATTGAACATTACAGAAGTTAACAGCCTTAGTAGCAATGGTGGTAGCAACAGCTGTCAGGTGGCACTGGATCATGAATCCTGTTTTATAAAGCTCTGGCCAGTATAACTCGTTTAGAAACCACAAGAAATGCTCTTTCAATAATTTTGATAGTAGTAGAAAAGTTATTTCCTCTGGTATATATCACATATTTTATAGTGGTGTTTCTAGTACCTCTCAGGGACATATTTTAATGTCAAGATCAGTAGACAATTTTGTGAAAATTCTCATGTATGAAAATGAGTTGCTTTCTCCTGTAATTTGAATGTGAAGGTTGCTTTCTGTAATCACATCCAGTGACTGACATTGACACGGAGATATCACAACAGTGTTGTCTTTGGTGATGGTTCATGTTTCTATTCTGTATTTCAGTAACATCTCTCAACTCTTAGGTGCTCTAAGAAAGAATTTTTCATTCTTTTTGGCTCTACTGCCAAGGTCACTGATTTCCTTGGGTACTGCTTCTTATCAGTCCACTGGGAACCAGGGAAAAGAGAGTGAAGTGCTCATTTCACATGGGGCACTCGACAGCCATCAGATGGCCAGGGAGAATCTCCCTTCCTCCTTTCAGCATCTGTTTCATACCTGCTTGAGCAGTTATAGATGGTCCCTGTACCGTTAGTTGTGGTTGGTTTTCAAACATGATAGAAATCATTTGGCTTGCGTTGTGATTTTCTGGCTGTGAGAAATGGAAGTGGTGAGTTTTATTACCAACATCCCTCATGAGCCTTTAACCAACAACTCTGATGTCTGAGTATGCAAGCAGTGGATCATTGCATAAAAGAGGAATGATCTGAGCCTGGTGCCAGGCTCTGACCTAAAGCTGAAGAGCACAGTATGCCATTATCTTTCCCTGGAGCTATACAGTCCTGCTCAAGAATTTACTCTGACATTTGTCCTGTCTCTATAGATTAAGCAGTTTGCTGTTTGCTGCAGTCTCACTATCAGAGAGTAATGTGCTTTGGTTTTTTTTCTTTGGTTTCAACCTTTATTGCTATCTAGTAATGTAGCAAAAATTTATTTACAATATATTTCCTCATGTGCTTTATATATCTCGTAATATTAACACAATTGAAAATATACTTTAAATGATTGATGTTGCAGTACAAATAGAAAAATAAAATGGCTTTGGTCTCTAAAAGTAATGAAGTAGCTGATTTAATACAGTGCAAGTCTTCAGTGGGATTATATTGTATGGAAAGCCTTGTAGTATCAAAGAAAACAATCAAAGCCATTATAAATATATAAACCCAACAAGTATTGTAGGTGATTAAGTGTTAAAAATAAATACACTGCAATTGGGTTTATTTCCTTGATAAATAATGTCTCTGTGGGTGCAAAATCTTAACTTCAAAATAGTAGTCTTGCCTGTGAATTATGGTATTTTCACAGTGTGATTAACACTTCTGTTTTAGAATTAAAATGTCCATGTGGTTGGAGGCATTATAGTTTGAATATAGACATTTACTGTATCAGTATTTTTTTAAACCATATATTCATTGCACATGGACTCTGTCTCACATATCTTACTGAATTTAAAAAAAGAAAAAAAAGACAAAGTTGGGATAGACCATGGGATTTGCATTTTTGATATAGTATCTCCATAACATCATGCCCTACTTTCTATTTTTAGCTGTTTCATTATCACCTGTTGAATATATTTTACACATAATTCTTTCCTGGTTAAACATGTACAGCAGAACTAGTCTTTAGATCCTTATACTCTTTAGATAGAGTATATAAAGAATGGGGAAAAAAGGGAGGCAAGTTTTTCTTCCTTTGGAGCAGATTACTGTTTCAGTTAAACATGAGCGTCTTCATGAAGGTCTTCATTATCTATCATAAGATTTTTTGTAAGTGTCCCACATAGTCTTTCTCAGGTCAAGACAAAAGTACATGAAAAGCTTTGATTTTTCTCCCTCCTTCCCCACCTCAACCCAAAATTAGTCTTCACTGAGTCAGACTATTGTCATATTGTAGACCATTCTTTGTCTTTCATGTTGGACATTCCTTTTGAAACCCTTGTATGCACAGCTTTTCCCACAGCACTGTGTCATGTAACAGGTGCAGTTCAAAACTAAAGAAAAAGAAATATTTCTTAATTGAGAAAAGGAAAGACTTATACTACTGATACATAAAATTTTACAATCTTTCCCGTAAAAGGGAAAAAAACAGAGGAAAATTTTCTAAGATAATGGGGGAATTTTAGATAATTACTTAATGCTGTTTTCCTTTTGGAAGAACCTCTGTTCAGTCAGTAGTTATGGCCATGCTTGCAGAATACTGCAGCTGCATTTCGCAGTGCTCCCTTTCCATGTGGATTTTATGGGTAATTTCTTGTGTTGGTTTGTGTATTCTTTAGAGGATAATTATTAAGCAGATTCAAAGGTGGTGACAGCTGCATTACCTCTGCTGATTGCAAGTGCTAGTTTGTGAAATTTGCAGACCAAATATGTCCTGAAAATATTGTGACAGTTTGCTTGCTGCAATATAACTTGCTGCTAGTATTTGTTATTTGGAGCTGTATGCAAAGTAGGGAGTGACTAGAAAGCAACTATTATAATAGTAGAAATACCCCATATATTATAGCTGGCAAAGCATTTTTTATGTTTACAAGAGGTACTTCAAGATTCATATTCAGAAATTTATTAGCAAACAATATTCAACATGATTTTTTTTTCCTTTGTGAGTATTTGCCCAATCATGAATGAGAGATCATAGGATATTAGAGAGTGGCTGAACAGAATACTTTGTCAGATATTTGCTATTTCACACTAGTAGCTATTTGTTGGCACGTGATTTGTCAAAGTTTTTAAATTCCTGATCTTTCAAATTTTTCTCAATTTAAATTTCATTAGCTATTAAAGAAGATGTCTTTAAGCATTCTATTGACTGAAGAGCTCTCTCTACTTTCCTATTTGTTATGGGTCTGCTACTTGAACTGACACTTCATGTAGTCTAAATAAGCATTCTCAATGCTTTCAAAAAAGATGACTCATTTAATCCATTTCATATGTGGACAAAAAAAAAGGCTGATAAAATCAGAAGCTGCATTTGAAAATATGTTTGTAATTTTATTTTCTGAAATTTCTATCTTGTATTTGGGGTTTTGTCATTTGGTAGTTGTGCAAGTACTTACCAATCCTTTTGTCTGACCTAGGTGTTTGAAGTTAGGGGAAGGAAAAAGTGCACAGATGTTCTGTACTTTGCTGCTTCTTTTGAATTCACTTCTTGTACTTGGTCAGTGGAAGAAGAATGCCTATGACCTTAGTCTTGCTGTAGTAATACAGCTGTGTAAAAGAAGTGCAAAATCACCCTCTTTTCTGCGAATCCCTGTCGGACACTTTTCTTGCACTACCTTTTTGCAATTGAAAGTTTTGTCTCTGTGGGACAACCTGTATGAAACTTTATGTACAAAGTCTGAGACTCAAGTGGTCTAATTAAAACCAGGATTTATTAACAGCACAGAAGCTGCTCAAGATTAGAAGAAAAGAAATGTTTTGCAGAGCATATCTAGCCTGACACTCTGCAAAGCTCATCTAGATAGGTCTCCCTAGAGTTTAGTTACAATGAATAAAACTACTTTACATTTATAGAAAAACCTTTTTTTCTTTTTCTTCTTGGATTTTTTTTAGGCAGCTTAGTTGCAGAAATCTTTCCTATCAAGGGATTCAGCCTTTCTTTTTCTTCCTTATATTCTGCTCATTTGCATTTGTGACCTTTTCTGTTGTTATTAATTTTAAAATTGTTGTATCAAGTCACTATTAATGTATTTATGCCTTGCAGAGAGAGGTCACCCTCTTCCTAATGACAGAATTCAGCATTCTTTAGAGATTCTCATTCAAAGTAATTGAAGAACAGCTATGAACTGGCATCTGGTCATGTCTGAATTCAGAGTTGTCTGTGACAACTGAGTGGTCTTGATCAGTGAGTAAAAGATTGATGTAGCAGAGTCAGCTGTGGATCAAACCCTTGTTGCTAAATGACAGCATTTTTGATCCCATTATTCACTATTGCCAATAAGACTACTTTTCTTTGACAGGAGGTTGCTGTAAAAACATGTCCATAAGAATAAGTGCTATTTTATGCATTCCAAAAGTGTGTTAAAGGAATCCAGACATGGCACAGTGTTACAAGACCCTTTTTGTTTTTCTTTTCCTATTTCTACCACAATAGATTCAGGAAGACTATGGAGTGATGCTGTTTCACTAAAAGCTGTGGTACAATTACCAGCTGTAGGAAACTGGAGAACAGACAGGATATGGATTTAATTTTTTTAGAAATCCAAATTCACTCACTTGAAAATATTTTTCTTCCTGGCTTTGTGGGGAAATGTTCAATCTGATCGTTCTTAGAACACGACCAAAAATATTTTTCTTTGTCTCAGGGCTATTTTTTGTAGGAAACAAATATTATTTCTTAAACCACAAATCTCAGAACTTAGTGGACAAAACAAAAACCAGAATCTTTATCTTGGAATTAGTCCAGTTTAAATAAAATTAAAAGAAAATAAGCAAACAGCAATACCATAATTGGCAGCATTAGTGTTTTATTTCTGATTGAGATGAGTATCTTTGAGTCATTATTCATATGTAAAGTAAGATACTATATCTTAACCCTTTATCACGTAGCACTGTTAAATTTATTTAGCATTTACATCCAGTACATGTGAGCTCAGTAGTTCATAGTTGGTGGGTTCATCTTAATGGCATCTTAATTAATCATAGAACAGTGTGGATTCCACATACATAAATACTGCTGGATCTACTCTGCACTGTATTTCTTGTGCTGGTATCAGCAGGAACCAAGGCAGCAGCAGGAAATAAGCTGATCCTGGTGAGGTTCAGATTATTGCCATCTTTCTCAAGAGAATATACAAAACGTTAGGGACCTCTGACTTAACTCGTAGGTATCCAGCTGACTGAGCCCTGGACTATAATTAAAACGATTCTAGGCAGAAGGAGAGATGCAGTGTGTTCAAATTATGTTCTCAGTATTGTTCTCTATAAAAGAATTATTGTCTGACATTAGAACTGAAGCTTTCAAAAAAACAGTTGAATAGGTATTCATGGTAGTGGAGCTCTGATTGTTGTAGAAGTTATTTTTTAAAAGTCCATGGCTCTTTCTCTTCCAATAAGGACTTTATAATGACTTTCTATCTATATATCTTTGTTTCTTAGATATATGGCTGTGTTAATCACTTTACTGAGCCCTGAGCCTAAGCCTTGTTTTACTGAACTTCTAATTTTATGTCTTAAGGTAGATCTTATTTTGAAATTTCTTAGCTATTTTTATTCACGTAAGTAACTTTTCTATAATTGCTAGTAGAATAGCCTGCTTTCAGCCCTGTAATCTAGTCTAGATTGCAACTTTTTTTTTTTAACATGACCCACTCATAATGGCATTTGGGCACAAACAGTTTGATACACCTGTCAACATTACTTTCTTACATAAATATAGATTAGAAAAGAAGCTTTGTTCTGAGGACTAGTTACAGCTATTTTTAAAAAGCATACAGTGTTAGACATGGCACAACAACTGAACCAACAGCAGAAAATAATACGAGCAAAGGTAAAAAAGAGGATTTAAATAGTTTTCTTCAAATAGGCATAGGAAGAGGAAAGAAAGATAAGTGGGATTTATTTGAGATGAGAGATCAAGAACAGAGTAGTGTACATCAGACAGATAAGTAAGTTTGGAATGTAATATTTTTGTATTTAATTCTTAAAGATGCATCTTCCACCACAGAACTACTTCAAAACTGTTCAGTCAGTTTCAACCATTTAGAATAAGTTAAACAAAAACTAAGAATATCTGTGCTGCTATAAACAGGAAAATCATATGTTCCATCCAGAGAATGCCTATATTGAATGGAAAGAAATGCCTATACAAGGCTCTTGTAAAAAAGAAGCGACACTGATCTAAATTACATTGATATTTAAATCAATTTAGTTAGATTGGTGCAAGTTTTTCCATGTATACATTTGAATCTATTGCAACTGATGTAGAGAAAATAAGTTTACAATGTGGTCACAGTTGACTATTTCTTGTCATTTATGTATAGACACCACAATGTGATTTTGTATGCACAGTGAGGAAGTGATGGACAAGTCTATTCCTCTAGAAAGAGGGTGTAGGGGGCATGACAAATAATTTTCAGAGGATAGGTCCAAGTTGCCTTATTGGTCATGTCTAACAACTCTCACTTAGAAGTTTGATGAATCTCACTGGATTTGGTGCTTTTCAGTGTCATAAGAGGAGGGAGTGCTGGATTGTGGGAGGAATGATGTTTAGGTTCCAAAGGGAGACTTGCAATGCTTGATAAACCTTAAAGAGAAATGACAACATGGTTTCAAATTGTACCTTGAAGAAAAAGCTGCTAGAACATTTCTTAGGAACCTGAAAGCTTTGTTTAGCTTCACTGTGTTGTTTAAGATGGCTAGAAAGTGGACAAAAAAACCTTGCAGAATTCTATTGATTGTGTTAAATGTTTGGAAAGTTTAAGCATGAATATGTATTTTAAAATGTCAGCAGCAGGATTCCACATTAAACATAATTGATATTAACGGATTTTGGTTTTCTCTGTCAAGTCTGTGCACGACAGAAACAGAGAAATTGAACTAATATTTTTTGTTCTGTATGATGTTCTCATTTACTAGGATAAATCTTTTCTCTATAGACGCGCATATGGCAGAAGGAAGCAAAATAAATCTGGTTCCTCTTTGTAGAATAGAACAGGATGTGGAAAGCTTATGGTAGAGTGTAAGAGGACTGAGCCTTTCACATTAGGGACATATGCTTGAAGGGGATCCATCTGTACTCTGTGCAGACGTGTTATCAGGGCTCTGTGACTGCACTGGGCAGGAGCCAAGGCTGCGGCTGCTGCTGTCAGGGGCTCCAGCCTCCTCCCAGAGGGGGCTTGGAGTGAGTGAGGCTTCTGAACCCCCTCCAGGGCTCCTTTGTCAGACCGACCTTCTTCAAACTGATGTTTAGTTCACTCTATATTTTCAGAAAATGATTTTTAAAAATTTGTCCTCAGATACCTGCTGTGAAAAAAATCAAAATATCCATTCTTGACATGAGATCAAATGCCTCCCAGGAATATATTTTCATGGGTGAATTTTGAGCCTCTTCACAGTAAAGAATCTTCATGGAAACTCAGAACAGAACTGTTAGTTGAGAGTGCAGTTGTAATGTGCTTTCTGAGCTGAGCAGCATGCACAGTGAGCTTTAAATTTAAGTGACAGGTAAATAGGAAAACATTTCTTACTCTTGAACTTCTCTGTCCTTAAGTCTTTACTTAGCATGATGTTATTAACACTTTATTTTAATGGAAAAATACTGGACTCTGAGTGAATAGAAAAGGGATTCAAATTCAAAAATACTAAATTGCATAAAATAGCTACCATTCACCGACTGTAATTGTCTTTGGTCAAGGGTCTTTTGAGGTAGTTTGAATCAAATTCAAAGCACACAGTTGCTGATTAAATATAATCTTTTCATTACGGGGAGAAGGTGGTTTATGTTTCTTGTTACTAGGTCATCTTGCTTTTATTTAATTTCCTTTCATTTTTCTTGCCCATGTTGTCATTGTCAGACGCAAGCAATTGCTGTAGCTTAGCAGTTATAATAATGCAGGAAAAGAAATTCAATCATATTTGTATGTAAACTGCAGAACTGACACGGTTTATTTTGACTAGCTGCTTCCCTGCTGCTTTCCGGGCATTGATAATATACTTCCATGTACTATCAGAACTGCCACAGCTGAGGTCAGTATGGATTAAACTTCACTACAGTATAGTAATAGTATGAGATTGCTCTTTCAGTGCTCTGAAATAAATGTTTTCGTTATTTCCTTAAAATAAATGCATTTGGTGCCTTGAAGGTAAGCAAACCCATAAAACTATCTTTAGAAGTCTTCACTGCATGTAAATATTTTCTTCTTCCTAGCAAAATATTTTTATCCTTTTATTTGCCACAGTTTCTGTCCTATGCTACTCTTAATGCCAATAAGCACAATTTTTACCAGGGCCAAAATCATATTTCAAAATCAAATTCTTGCTGTAGACTCAACAGCTCACTATTTGTGTAGTCACAAACTGTCCTACTTTCCATGTGCTGTGCTCCTAGTCCAGTCTTGTTCTTTGACTAGAGTTATGGGGACTGTCTCCCAGACAGACACAGTCAAGCCACATCCCCATTCCATTTTAGTCCTAATTGCCCCAGAAAGGAAACCTGGGTGCCTGTGCCAGGGAAGAAATCTGCCTGTCAGCAACTGTAGATGGTCTGGAGAGCAGAACTTCAGGACCATTGGAGAGGCCACCTCTTCTGTTCTAGATGTGGTGGTCAGGTTGTGTCAGTCTTAATCACAATACAGGAAGGCATAATGAGCACACCAAATATGTCTGATAATAACTCTCCAAATACTGACTAGAAATAGGATACTTATGGATCTACATCTGTAGTGTAGGCTGAGAAGATTGTTTCCCTGCCTGACCTTAGGAAAAAGGAAAGCACGTTATTATACTTGAAGATGCCTTCAATTCCTTCTTCCAGCATTGTCTGGAATTCTGTATTGTAGTAGGCATAGCTACTCTGCTTGAGGCAGAAAGCATTTTTCCCAGTGGTTTCTTTAAATAGAAAACATGCTGTCCTTTTTCTACTTTTGTGGCACAAAAAAAAATTTGGTTTTGCAGTATTCACAAGAAATGTGTGTGTCTGTGTTGGTGTGGTGGTGGTTTTAATCATTGTTAACTTTTCCTTTTGTGTCCTGCACAGTCAAGTCACTCTAGTTGGAGACTATAAGCCCTTCAAGCAGCTAAAAGCCTTTGTTTTCTCTACTGAATGGTTTATACAGTGTTGGCAAATATAACAAATGAGGACTAACTGTACATTAGACAAAGCAAATGCATTTTTGGGTAATTTAATTTTACATGGGCTATTACAGGAGTGGCTAACTGGGTGTAAGTCATTCCAATATAGAAAATATATAAAAAGTGTGTCAGAATGAAAAGAATGAAGTTATTTTCTCTTTAGAATAATACTAAAGAAGTGAAAATACATATGGAGCTTAAAGATTAAAAAGTGATAAACATTCTATCACAGAAGTGATAGAAACTAAATCTCGATAATTTATTTTCAAGCTCTTTGGTGAATAATATTTTGTCTATTTTAGTCCTATGAAGTCTTTAATATGTCTTGGAAACCCTGCAATTATAGTTGAACAAAACATTCAGTCACTAACTAGCGTTTATTATATATTATTATTATGAGTTTAACACTTAACTCCTATTCATAGCAATAATGAGAGGAAAAATGCCAAGTTTTGGTCTTGTGAAATTGGAAAGGAGTTGCAATTTCTTGTTTGGCTGAACACTTCCATGAGCTGGCCTTTATAAATCATCAGCTTTTTAGTCTGTTTGCATGACTACAGCAAATTCCTCATTTTTGTTCTTTACTTTTTTTTTTACTTGTTTCCTTTTTCTCTTCCTTTCTCTTTCCTTTGTCCTTGCCTTTGCCCATGCCTTTGCCCTTTGCTCGTCACATAAGATTCACAAAGCATCTTCAAGCTTATTTTGTTTTGCATGTAAACTATTCAGTTTAGCCTTCAATTTAATAGGAAGTTTATATGATTCTGAGAAGGTTCTACTTTCTATACAAGTTTGCCATCTCAGAACGAATTAAACAGAGACTGAAATGCAATTTTCTTTGTAGCTATATACTTAGTGAATTAATGTAATGTGTACATACGTGTGTATATGTAATGTAATATGGCATGCACACATTTGCTGAACATTTTTAGTAACAGTGGGGTATATCTCTCAGGTCACCCTGTGGTTTTGCACAGTACAGCCTGAAGCTACCCAAACAGAACAGCTCAGATTTTGTCTGGGTCAGGATCTTTTCCAGAGAGATGAGACCAATATCATTATTCCCTTTCCCTTAGCAAAGGGTGTCTTTTAATAGCTGACTAGAGAGTACCAAACATGCTGCTTTTTCTGCTAATCTAAACACCCACTTAAAAAATGTCTATAGGTTGTAAAAGCAGATAGGTTGACTTCTTGGAGAGGTAATTGTATCCATGGCTTGCTGAATGTTTAGAGAAAAGGAGAATGTGACAGAGAGCCATTGATTTAGGTATAGTTAGGCATTGAGTCTATCGTGTTAAATAAAATTTCCTGCATGTCATCTACAAGATCTGTTTATAAATAGAGGAATCATTCTGAAAACCATTCAAATGCTGTCACCACTGGAATATGTTATATTTACCTCAGTACTTCAAGCTAATAAAATTTTTGTAGAGCTATAATGATGCAGTGGAGAAATATGTTATATCCTGATTTCCCAAAGCTTTGGGAAGAGCAGATGTATCAAGTTCTTTATTGCCCTCTCTTTAAAATCTGGCAAAAATTAAGTAAATTTCTATGAGATGATTTTGTTTTTATCTTACACAGACATTCACTTAGAAATATGTAACAAGTTATCCCAAGAAAAGCACTTAGTATTCCTCATTGGTATGTGAATATAATTAATAGAACTAAGCAAGTGAAAAAAATTGACATTTCGATAACTGTCCAATGCACTGTAGATTTACTAGTCTTTTATTTGCAGCTATTTTGATCAAACTTGGATCTGACAAGCGTAAAAATAAGTCTGTAAGTGGGAATGCTTATTATTTTATATTTGGATGTGAAGTAGTCTTGTAATAATTACAGTCACTTAGAACTGTAGAATCATAGAATATCCTGAGCTGAAAGGAACCACAAGTATCATCAAATCCAACTCCTGGTTCTGCATAGGACACCTCAAGAATGACAAATACTTCTTGAGCTCTGTCAGACTGGTGCTGTGACCATTCCCTGGGGAGCCTGTTTTAGTGCCATATCACCCTCTGAGTGAAAATAATTTCCCTAATATCCAACTTAAGCCTCCCCTGGCACAACTTCAGGCCATTCCCTCATGTCCTGTCACTGTCACCACAGAGATCAGTGCCTGCCCCTCCTCTACCTCTCATGAGGCAGTTGTAGACTGCAGTGAGGTCTGTCCTCAGTCCCCTTTTCTCCAGGCTGAACAGACAAAGTGACCTCAGCCACTCCTCATATAGCTTCCCCTCAGGGCCCTTCACCTTCCTTGTGGTTCTCCTTTGGACACTCTCCAACAGCTTAATACCTTGTATTGTGGTTCCAAAACTGTAAAAAGATTCAAAGTGCACCCAAAGGCAAACATACACACAATCTAACACTGGTGATGCTGTGAATAAATAAATACGGCCTCCAGTGACATCAGTATTCCTTTACAAATATTACATTTACATACACACAGAAATGATGAAAAAAACCCATGTATAGATAGTTAAAGGGTAAAATGTGAATGCATCCTTGAGGGTGGTGAAATTTTTGCAAGTGCTCTATTAGTAGCTTCTGATAGAGCAAAGAGCCCAAATACTGCTTTGGCACATGTTCTTGAAGAGGAACCATTATGCATTAATGCCAACTGTATTCCTTTATGCAATCAGTGGGCATCATTCAGTTAATAACAATTTGACAAAAAGAATATAATGGCAGAGGTTGTGTTCATGTGTCCATATGTCATCCAACAGTTATTGTGAGATTTAATTTTTCGTAGCCCTTGTGTGGTTCTGGCCAAAGAATAAAATTATTGTCAGTCTTGCATGTCACATTAATTTGTGATAGACTGAATCAAAATAGCTGATCCATGATACCACGTGTGGCTCCTTACAATATATGCTACATTTTCCAAATCCTGGAAATAAAATTATGTTAATCTGGGTATACATTGTAGATAAAGAACAGAGATGTAATAAAGAGGTATCTGGAGTAGGGTTATAGACAGTAAAAAATATCCACACTGACAAGAGCGGACATATCAATAGGTGATGCTGATTAGAATAAACAATGTGCACTGTGAGACTGATGTCTGCATATATTACATTTGTATAATTCATATCCATTTCCTTCAGCTTGAAAGCTGAAATGGCACACGATGAAATATGGACATTTCAACATTAATATTGAACATTAGCAACTTCAATATCCAGTCAAATCACAGTGAAGATAGTATCAAAAAGAAAACTGTTTAAATCAATGTCATTTTAGAAATTACCTCTGCTACATTCCTAAAAACATTATTTTAAACAATGTTACTGGTTTCCTTAGAAGAGTCAAAATCATAAATGCTTACTTGTCAAGAAATAAGCAGAAATTGTGACTTGCCTTGGTAAACAGCAATGGGATATCCTCTCTGGTTTAAAAATGACTGATTGGGAGAGGAAATGTTCACTAATGAAAGTAGTGGGCTAACAATCTGTTTTCAAAGTATATATATGACTATATACTATTTTCTTTTCCTAAAAATGTAAGTTCAAAGTCAAGACCAGAAGAGCACCCCTGTTGTCACACACCATATTATTTTTTCTTCAATTGATTTAAATTAAAAAAAAAAAAAAGGCAAAGGCATTAGAAGTTTAGTGAAAATTATTATTATTATATTGCTGTTTATTTGTTTGCTTGGAAGCACAGGACAGATTAGTACTGCAGTTGCAGGACCACGTTAAGATGTAAAGTGTTCATACTACTGGTGAGCGCTCATTCTCAGCAGAGATTGATTTCACTGGGCAGACAAGTATAACTGCTCATCAGTGTTGATAAAGGTTTTGCAGTTTGCCAATGTGATTAGACTACAGGCAGATACTACAGCTACCTCTGTGACTTGCAGTATGGAAGCTGTCGTATCGCGAATCAGCGGTGTCTAAAAATACACGGGAAGTGTGCAGTGGTGACTCAGGAGTGACAGTTGTATCTAGTTCATTATTTGTGTGTTTGCTACATGAGATGCCAGCTGTATAAAACTTGCTTCCACTTCTTAAAACGGAGAATATTTCAGCTGATTTTCTCTTATCTGAGAATGCAGCAGATGAACTACTATTTGATGAAATAACCAGATATTCTTCCTTAAGTTCCTGTCTGAATAGAACATTTAGAAAAGCTGAAACTGTGCTCATCAAATAACACTATCTGCATTTCCGAGGAAGTGATGAGAATGGATACAATTTGGTACTATCACAAAGTGTGTTGATCAGTAATGTTCTGGCACTTCTAGGGCAATAGCACAAAGTCTGCTCCCCACACATGTAGGAAAAGGAGGGTAAATAGACACTTTTCTTCACAAAAATCTGTCTCTGGCTATGTCCAGGATCAACATGATATACTTCCAAAAAATTCTCAAGTTTTACCCTTCAATAGGTTAGGTTTTGGGGGTTTTTTTGGGTCTTGTTGTATATGAGGAGTATTCTTTGTAAATGAATGCAACGTTTGTCTAATCCCAGGCTAAGTATCTTTTCTGTAATTTCTAACATTTTCTATCCTCGCAGTACTTAAATAAAGCAATAAACACTTTCTACTTTTTGCTTCAGTTTCTGCCCCCTAGTGTATATAATGTCATACAGTCTTCTGGTTTTGCTTTGTCAGACAAACCAAATTCTGTTTGTTGTTTTTTTGTGAAATTCGTGTAACTTTCAGTCTCACTATTGCCTTTCCTTGTCATGTGTTCTGAATTGCCTCAGAATGGATGGCTGATGTGGTATCAAAGTGGTACTTTCTGTTCTTTGCTACAAATAGATTACACAGGTGTCTTTCACAGCTGCATCATGGTGATGACTTGTAGTCACCTTGACAGACAATTATGCCCCATTTTATTCTGCTGCTTTTCTGTTCTTTTGGGATGTATGTTCATCTTGCATAGGTGTGAAAGGATGAATTTAATTTAGGGCAAGACTGCAAACATGTAGTTTATAAACTGTAGTAAAAAAACCTGGTACGTCTTTAAGTGCAAACAAACTGGTGAATACAGATGAGGTTTTAAACCCAACTATTTTAATAACTTGTATAATGTTTTTAAAACATCACATCTATTTTATGCGGACATTTAACAGTAGGATTTTTTTATACTGAAAAATTATTAAGGGCACACGTGTACCTCTTTTTCTATTGAAAGAAACTGAAAGGCTCTTGTTTTTATATGAATTATTTTATGTTGTACTGGATCTAGCATTCCTCAAGAAGTACATACAGTTCTTCTCTTTGACACTCACATCTGTGGAAAATGTCTTGATTACTCATCTATAGAAGTTAGAGCCATGGCAATATGGTTAAATCTGTAACTGACCAATTAGAGCTAATTTGCCAACCAGTCTATGACTAGGTTGGCTAAATAATGGGCATGATGATACAGAGATTTTATTTCTTCATTTTCTACACAAGTAAAAGAATATTTTTTAAAAATAAGTATTGCCTCAAAGCAGTGACACAGTACACAAATGTAGTCCAGAACTTATTTTTAATATATCTTCAGTGTCTGTAGCATTGCACACAAACTACATAAGTTTCAGTTTACACTGAAAATGCTATATGTATGTAGAACAGATTTTCCTTAGGTTATTTTTGAAGTTTGCATGACTTTGACTGAACAATGCTATTTTCCTTCAAATGTTCACTTGGGCCCTGTCAAAGTCACTGCAACCAGAACAGTTAGATGTTGCACATGGGCTGAAACCCATGACTCGTCTTAGAATTGGTTAGCTCAGTGACTTCCTGCTTTTTAAAAATGTGAAAACATTTTACAATTTTCTGATGACATGCAGATGCTGGAATAGTGCTCCCAGTCTATTGAAAACAGTCTTGCACTTCACCATCATCTTGTGCAGGCTCCTTAAAGTAACCTGCAGCCCTAACTCCTCTCTGTCCCTCTCAATTCCTGCAGTTCCTCAGTTGCAGCCCCAGCTGAGCCCCTAAGTTTCATGAGTGACTTGAATGTGCTCCCTTTATCTTTACAAGTTTTCAGCTGTTATTGTTCATACTTGAGGTCTGTGTGTTAGAGAGAGTGGCTGTAGGAAGGACCCCATTCAGGATTCCACAAGTTTTTCTTCCTAGCATGTAATTTGTTTTTAGGGTAGCAAAATCTTTGACTTTCAGACAATTCAGACTGAGTACAGCATGCAGCCAGATCACAAAACTCAGAAGGTTTTCCCCTGCTTCCCAACCATACTCCTTTAATGCTACATACACACTAACCTGATGGTTCTTGGATCTGTTCTGAGGACCTATAAAACGTGGAGCAGTAGTCTGCTTGCTGCAATACAGCATTGACATGATCTAAGTGACAAAGTAGGACAGTCATTTTTGGAGCAACATTCTAAGTGGGTATGAGTGGAACAAGATTGCATTTGCTAAGGGCAGAGAAACTCCTGCAGCAAATGAGACATGCAATGCTGAGTGTGCAGTTGGGAGTTTTAAATGTGTGAATTCCAGAGATGGAAGTAGAGAACAGAGTATCTCAAAAGAAGAAGTTGTTTTGAAGAAAATACCCAAACTTTATCCCACTTGGGGTGAAGGAGGTAATAGACAAGGGCTGCATGATCTTGTGTTGAAACAAGCAAACAGGGGACAGCAGCATAACTGGAGAAGCTAGGGTGTCTGGAGAAGATAAATTCTGTTGAACGTTTTTGGGAAAGTGGTGGATTTGGAGATGAGCTGCAGTGGGTCAGCAAGGAAATGGCAAATATATGAGGAGGTGAGGAAGATGATTCAATTAACATAGAAATTAAAGCTAAGACAAGAGAAGTACATAGAAACAAGAACCGAAAAGGGAGCTGATAGTGAGCAGTTGAGCATAAAGTACATGGCTATAAGTATATGGGCATAAATATATGGAAGAGAGAGAAGAAAATAATGGAAGTTACTGCTCTGCCATTCCAGAAGAAGAGATAACAGGTACAAGAAGTGATTTAGAGAAGGAGAAGATCAACTTATCTTCCTCATCATCTCTTCTGAAAGTGGTAAGGCAAGTAAAGAAGTTATATCTCACTGCAAGATTCATGTCTATAGAATTGATAAAAACTTGGAAAAAATAAAATATGTAAATGCTCTGGGATAGCTGTCAGGTGGCACAACTGCAGCAAAGGTATTATTCAGAGGTATTATTGTATCAGGAATAAGTTGGGTGCAGAAAAGCCTGTTTAGGGGAGGTATTACTAGAGCTTGAAGGAGAATGAAAGACCTAGATGTGTTCTGTAGGAAGATTAATAGAATAGATCACAATGTGATGGTGGAAAAGTGGTGGAAACCATGTCAGTGTACTTTAAGGAGATATGGAGTCAGTGGGTAGAAAGGAGAATACATGGGACTAGAAAGGAGAATATAAAGGAGTATAAAGGAGAATATGAAGTGAGTCTCAGTAAAGGCATGTGATTTGTGCTTTTGCTGTGTGGTTATATGCTATGTTTAGCAAGAAACTTGTAGATACTTCGAACTTTCCAGAAAAAAGTCACATTCCATCACATTTGCATACATGATTTAAAAGAAAAATGTAAGGTATTAAATAATATGTAAAATGAGCACTCTGCATTGATTGGTTTTAATTATGTCAACCGTGTATATTGCCCAATGGTAAAGTGAGATTTAATATATTTATTATGTGCTTTGGGAATAGGCTTTTTGCTAAAAATACTTATTGAAACTTGTTTGAGCACATTGGTTAAGAAATCACTTCAGTTTTCTAAAACTGGAAATAAAATATATTGTTTATTTCATTTTCAGCAAACCTAATTATAGTGTTCCTAAGTATAGCAGTTGTATATTATTATTATATATTATTACCTTTGGTCAGTATTATGTGTTTGTCTTTTTCATTCATTCATTCATTCATTCATTCATGTCACCTCTGCAAAATCCTGCAAGAACCAGACCTCTAACATATTTATGTGTCAAAATATTTATGAATGCCACCACCTTTCAATTTTCATCCTTTAAAAAATACATATCCTGAGAGATATGTAGCAATCAGGCTATGGTGGAAAATAAGATGGAAAATTTTCCTGCCTGTGTTAGCAAGAAAAGCAGATTTTTTTAGTTCTTATCCACAGAAAAATAGGTGTTTAATTAGAATGTGGGATTTCCATTGAACTATAAATGCAAACCTGGGGGTTTGTCTGTTGCAGGTTAGTATAATCTAACTTCTAACCCCTCCTTTTAAGGCAGATTCCAGAAGACACTCAGGCTATCTCCTAGCCTGGAATATGACGTGGAAAAGTCGGTTATCTATATTCCACAAAAGATCCATCTTCATTCATGTAAGAAGTCAGAATGAAGAGTTAGACAAAGGAATTTTAGCTATTACTATAAAATGGAGTTTCTATGTAAATAAACAGACTGACAAATCAGTAATGCATGAAGCCAAACTGATTGAACCCAAATTAAATGTGGCCAACTCAATTTCTTTGATTAACCATCAGAGAATTTAACAAAATATATTTAATATGTTTAAAAATAATTTAATATATTTAAGAATCTAAGTGACATTCAGTTATACACAGAAAATATTAAACCCAGAAATTTTTACAAATATGTATATTTAGTACATTTGGACTCCTCTTATGAAGGCTGCATCTGAAATAGCAGTAGTAGAATAACTTTGTAAACTGTATGATCTCCACTCCTGAGTGCCCAGTAATTTGACAGTTCTCTTATATGAAATATGTAGCATTAGATGATATGCTTGTGAACTGAGGTACTTACTGAATGTGATGGGCAGTTCAGGTAATAAATGACATTGTAATAGCTGATATGATATTAATGGTGAATACTGCTAAAGAATCACAAATGAAAGAAAAACTAATAAATGAAGCAAACTAGATGAAAAGACAATAATACTCCCGTTACAAACCTATAATAACAATAAATGCTTAGTCTCAAGTCAAGCAGATTTTTGTTAGAAATGTTTATGACAGACTAATTTTTTATGACATCTTTGAATATCCTGAGGCAGAAGGGTCCCGCAAGGATCATCAAAGGTGAACTCATTTGTTCCCTTGAACATGACAGTATCACAAGTGTGGGTTTTCTGATTAAAATGTTAGTGTTTTGGTGTTTAGGACTTAATCTTTTTCTCTTCTTTGCAAGGCAAATAGATCAAGATACTGAGAAAGGGAAGAATAGTACTTAGATGTAATTACTCAAGAAAATTAATTTAAATTGTGTAGGAGTTAATCCTTGAGTCATCACTGGCTTGTTTTGATAAAGATGTTGGTTCTGTGCATAGATTCCAGTTTTAGTTTTTCTGTTTATTTTTACTATATTAGATACAAGCCTTTGCAAATATACAGAAATATTGTACACTGTGGTTAAAAACTTAGAATTGTTTTTATTTGTTACCTTTAAGTGTTTATTCCCAAATCACCAATATGATTAATAGAGCTTACATTAAATTCATTATCAGAAATTAGATGAGTAAACTGAAGAAGCCGTATGTTTTCCTGAACCCTTCAGAAATATACACTTATTAAAATAATAAAAATAAAACCAATGCAATGAACAACCCACAAATACTAGCTATAAACAGTAAAGGAATATATGTAGAATTCTAGATGCTAAAGATGATATTTTAAAGTTGGTGAAATGGTGAAAACACTAGTGATGTTTCTTAGTTACAGTCCTTACATTTCTTTCACCAGATTAGTACTGCATATAAAAGGAACAGAGATCTTCAGGATAAAAACCGTTTCTGAACCCTTTGTTTTAGAAGCATAAATATAGAAAAAAATAAATTTAAAAATTGATAGCATTCTCCTTCTTTGGGTTGTGTTTTGGAGGAGATAGCCTCAGGCCTGAATCTGAAGCAGATCGCATTTAAGATGTTGTGGGAATCAAATGTCTTACCAGTAGTGGTGATGGTCTTCCAGCAGACCCTTTAAGGTGATTTTATCCAAAACAAGCACTGTATTTGACATTCTTGTATTCAAAATTCTAGCCTCTGCAATGTACCCAATCTCACGGGTATCCAAAGAACAAGTAAGAAGTTACATTTCCTTTACTTCTCTGTTTGAAAGTCACTAATATTTGTTCTTTTTAGTAAATTCGCACATAAACACATTTCAACAATTTGAATTAAGTACAGAGTAGGCTAACAAAGCTTATTGTTGTTTTCCTTGGTCACTATTTTATATATATTATGCATTTAACTGACAAAGTATTTACTGAAAATCTTTTTGGTTTTTCTCAGAGTTAATGAGAAACTGCTTCTTTGTTCTCACTTTCTTCTTGCTAGTCAGTGTTTTCACCTTGTTTTTGATTGTTTTAAAAATTCAATGAATTTTTGTTGATTTAATCTAAAAAATTAACTTACAGCTTTTAGTTGGCATGGCCTGCAATCTATCATTCAATAGTTATTTGGTTTAGGTAGAATATCTATTTATGTATTAATTGCTATTAGTGCAGAGATTATTACCTGTGAATAGAAAAAAAGGAGTAATTATTGGATAACACCAAGGTTAGGTTAAAGCTCAAGTAGCAACACATTTCTTATAATCATCTCTCATTTTTCATTTCCTTTCTGATCCATTGAATATTTACCAAGAGAGTGATAATTTTAACTATGTGATATGTAGCTGGATATTAGCCAAATTAGTTTAACTCTGGGTATTGTATGCAAGTGACATACAAGGACAACACCAGTATATTCTCTGTGAAACTGGTAATCTGTATAAATATAAAAAGTAGTAGTAAGCCTGAATGTATTCCTTAATTGTAAGTCTCTTGATATTGTCTTAGAATGTTGATGCTTTTGGATGAAGGTTTCTCATAAACAAATGCATGACTGATCTTATTAGAGCTACCTAATAAATCTGCTGTATACTATGAAATTCTTGCCAAGACATTTAGGAATGCAATTAACTAATAGAAAGGTGTAATGACAGAAGTTGTTTTGCAGAAAAAGAACATATTTGTTTTAATCAAATTTATTCTTAAAGGCACTGGTGAAAACAGGTTGTCTTAAAGATGTGTTATTTGACATGTTGTTGGACGACAATAAAACAGGCGCACCATACTTACTGTAATAGTGAAGGAATAATTCCCCTACTTATTGCTAACATGCAAGTCTGTGGTTTCAAATGCTATAACATATTGCTGTATTTCAATTATGTTTTGAAAATTATTCAAGTGTCATTTGCTTGTCTGTGGATTTTTAGGTAGAACCCCAGGAGGACTAAAACTTCTTTGGAACAGACAGCATTAAAAGTATCTCTATGTCCTTTCAGAGAAGTCTGCATCAGGCCTGATATGATTTATTTTTCTCAAAATGTGTCTTGAAAACTGCTTTTCAGTTTCTGAATACAAAGGTAAACATCCTAGGAAATAAAACAATCCCTGTACCATAACCTTTAAAATTCATGAGTTGGTTGGTTAAACTTCAAATCTTGTGCTGCATTTGAAGAAAAGGCTATAGGTTATAATTCAATAGTTATTTACAATTTTTCTTGTTATAGTCATTAGGATTTCAAATGAGAACTACAGGCTTGGTTTTGGTTTGTCTCAATGAGTGGTAGTTTTTCCAACATTTATTTCCATAAACCAAGTATTGTAATTTATTTTGTATTAACTTTCTTTGTCCTAGAAAAGAATACCATCTTAGTTTGTTATTCTTTTTTTTTATTATTTTTTTTTTTTTTTTTTTTGTAGAAGCAAGTAAATTGTCTTAGATATGTAGCATTAACAGTAAAAAGTTGCTTATTTGGAATTGAATAGCCAAAGTTCACAATGGTTAAGGTGTCTCTGTACTTTCATACGTCATGTTAGACATTTGTTTTTTTTTTTTAAGAGCAGCTAATTTCTCAGGAATAGAGGAAAAATTCTCATTTTCATTCTTCTTGATCCCTTTATAATTAACAAAACAGAAGACATTAATTTTTCTTTGTATTATTGCTAATTATGTTTGTGCATTCAGGTGATTTTATATGCTGTTGAAAATATTTTCAAGTTGAAAATTCAGTGTTGAATATTTTCAGTATTACAAAATATTGTTGGTGTCTGTTAATTTCTAGTGTGTCTTTTTGTTTCCCATTCTATCTAACATAATCTCACTGTACCTCAAAATTAGAAAAGAAACTAAATTGAATGTAGGTTCTGAGTAAATAGTATCTTGGCAAAGAGGAAAAATATAGGCAGTTGTGGGAAAAAAAATAGACTTACTGCAGTGAAACTACGAAAACAAAAAATTACATTGAAAAAGAAAAAAAAAATTGTCAGAAGCTTGTAATAAGCCTCAGTGAGAAAGGAGAGGTAATATGACTTCTTTTGAGATATCACTTCATCCTTTCACTTTAAAGAGTTACTAGGTTAGAATTCATTATTTTCCTCACTCCAGAGTAGGAATGGGTTGGTGTGCTGGTACTCTAGCTTCATGCTTCCTTTGGGAATCACACAGGTAATTCCCAGAAAGACAATTGGCAGGACAGGATAAAATCTGTTCTTGAATGTGGAGATCATTCCTCAGCCTCAGATGTCAGTGGGCCTATTTACATGATTGTACCTTTTCTGGAAGATAGACAGAGTTATTAGCACTTGCACAGTTGAACACATTGTGAAACATGTACTTGGTCTATAATACCTGACAAGTCACTTTGATAAGTGAGCTCCTAAGTAAATAATGATTAATTGCAGACATCTCTGAAATTTCCATTTCAATGATACATAATTTTTAAAAAGAGGTGATTATTTTCTTTAAGTACTTAAATGTAGCTCGATAGCCCGTATTTTACAAAAACTTGAAAACAGTAAGTATCTTAATGAGATTTTTCAACTTTCAAGAAATCTATTGTGAAGTTACTTGTGTAAGCAGTAGGTTTGTGCAGCAGGATATTGTATATACGTTATCTGTCAAAACTGTTTGTTCCTGCAGGTTTTTATTTCAGCAGGTATAATTCAAAGTGAGAAAATGTTTTCAGAAGTGTCTCATTGCCTTCTGTAATCTGCTAAATCACCTGTGGCCACACTGGCCATTTAGTGCTACAGTAAATACTGTAAAAATACCCCACTCCCACTTAGGAGGGCAGATGGAACCCATTCTGAATGTCCACTCAAGTTAGAGAAAGCATAAATTACTCTTCCCCTTAGGAAAATGTAAACCGAAATGGAACTGCTTTGGAAATGTGAGAACGAGGTTCTACAGTCTTGTATTAATTACGGAGGAGAAAAAAGGAGCATAACCACTTCCCAACTGTGGCCTGCAATCAGAGTCCTTTTAAGGTTTAATGAAGCAGAGTACTTGAAAATAGCAGGAATGTAGCTGAGAGAGCGAGTGGGCTGGTGATCTGAGACAGTGTTGTTCAGCTCTACTCATATGATGATGAACTCAGACACTGGTGCAGGAGGCTATCAGGGCCCGTTCCTCCCCCTTCTGTTACCATAATTATCATGCCCTGTGATGGCCATATAGGAAACTACCCTTGGTAGATAACAGTAATAAAGTTGTCCACTTTTAACTTTGCTCACCAACTAGAGGAAACCAAACCTCAGAATTGCTTTAACTGATTTAACCAAAGGCTGTGTTTCTCTCAGAGTAATCAGAAAGTAACAAGGATTTGAGTTCTAGCAATTAAAAAATTACTATCACTCTGCAGTAGATGCTATTGTCAACATTAATTAAAGACAAAACAAAACATTAATACTTGAAACAATACACAACCCACCCCCACCCCCCAAAATCTTTGTTATTAGTTTTTTGAATGCTTTTAGTTACTGATTTCCAACCTAAGCTTGTAAATTCTCCCAGAAGTTTGGTGACTTCATAAACCACCCTTGTTGTAATTGTCCAACCATACCGTTGCCAGTATCTGCATGATAAAACTATTTCTGTCCTTCAGTCCTGCTCATCACCCATCCATTCCATCCCACAGCTTCGTGAAGCTTGGTCTCCTGCTCACTGACAGTCTAGAATTTAGCATGTGGCTGCTCATTGCCCCGAAGAGATGTCAAAACCTGTGAAACTTCCTCTTTTCTGCTCAAAATAGCAATTTTATTTCTTGCCCTGAGCTGCTCATATAGTTTTTGGAATGATCTTACAGAAGCAATCATTTTAGTCAGCACATGGAAGCTTTCATTTTTTTGAAATCCTCAAGGGATAGCAAAGAAGAAGAATCGAGAACATGCATGGAAATGAACTAGATTTTTGTTAAACTGGTTTAAACACATCTGCACTGGGGGATTTGCATTTGTTAATTAAAGTAATTAAAAATTTATTTTGGTTATGTTGAAGCCACTTTGTCATTGCTAATCAGGTCCTTGTAGCCCTTTAGAGCTATATGAATTAAGACAAAGGCATCCTGGCTTAGTGGGTGGCCTGACAGCATGGAGCTGAAACTGCAAACCCTCAGGGTAGTAACAGGAGCAGGCAAGAACCGAAGGGCACAGGGGAGCAGTGGACAGCTGGGTGGCAGGGCAGTTTCTCAGACCTTGGGGACAGGCCTGCAGCCCCTGCAGAAAATATTTTATGTTGCAACTGCTTCTTTTAAAAGAGTACGTAAGGCCCTGCTCAGTCCCCTCAAAGGAATGTATAAATTTCTTGTATGGGAATAAGTAGTGCTGCCAGCTGGAGGAGCTGTGGACTGTCTCTGGGGTAGAGAGGCTTTACAGAAACATCTGGATAGCCAGGGAGCAAGGCAGTAACCTACTGCCCAGGGATAGGGTGATCCTGGTATTTGTGCAAACAAGAAGCTGGTGAGAAGCACCCAGAGAAAGAGCTGTGGGTCCTGGTGGGTGGCAAGTTGGATATGAGCCAGCAGTGCCCTGGCAGCCAGGAGGGCAAACCCTGTCCTGGGGTGCATCAGACACAGCATCCCAGCCAGGCAAGGAGGGGATTGTCCTGCTGTGCTCTGAGCTGGGGCAGCCTCACCTCCAGTGCCGGGGGCTGCTTTGGGTGCCAGAGTATAAGACAAATAGAAAGCTGTTAGTACCCAAAGAAGGGCAACCGAGATGGTGAAGGGCCTAGAGGTGAAGCCACATTGAGGTCACTTGGTCTGTTCAGCCTGGAGACGGGAACAGGGAAGGCTGAGGGGAGACCTCATTGCAGTTACAGCCTCCTCAAGGTGGGCAGCAGAAGGGCTGGTGCTGATCTCTCCTGTGAACTGTGATAGGACACAAGGAAATTGAATGAAGCTGTATCAGGGGAAGTTCAGATTGAGTGTTAGGAAAAGGTTCTTCACCCAGACGGTGGTTGGGTACTGGAACAGGCTCCCTAAGGAAGTGATCATAGCACCAAGCCTGAGAGTTCAAGGAGCATCAGGGCAGGACTCTTAGTCATATAACTTAGTTTTGATACTCCTGTAAGGACCAGGGATTTTGACTAGATGATCCTTATGGGTCCCTTCCAACTTAAGATTCTATGAAAAGCAGTGTGGGATGAGGCCAGAGATGGGATTGGGGCAGCTGAGTGTCCAGCCTGCCACACAAGTTCTCAGGCATGAAGCCTGAAGGTCCTGTAAGGTCAAGCCAGGGAGTCAAATTTGTGGATCAGGACTAGCAAGATCCTATAAGAAAAAAATGTATTTGTCTCTTAAGTGTTACAAGAAGGTTCTACCTTTTCCTGGGGGCAAAAATATCTCTGGCGAATTGAAGGTCTAATAATTATCTCATCCTGTTTTGATGTTGAATGCACAAATTCACAGATCATGCCAATTCACCAATGCAAGACTGAGTGATGTAAGCTCCTACAGGTTATATATAACTCACCATTAGTGGTCCTTCAGATAGCTAACAGTTGACAAAATCAATTTTTTCTATATACCTTATGACGTTTTGATCCACTTTAAAGTAGAAAAGGAGCTCTTAACCAAGAAAATAACAAGACCCTCAGGCATCTTAAGCTGGGCATCTAGTACCACTGTTCATTTTATAACATTCCACTTGAACTATGCTAGTACTTTGTAATTTTTGTATGATTATAAACTGATCAATCGAGTAGAGCACTGCATTTCCACACATGATAAAAACCATTAAATACACAGTGCACATTAGTGTTTATATGGCTAATTTTCTTTCCAAAATTTATTATGCATTTAAGAGCTTGTTATATTCAAATGGAGAAGGTTTTTCTAATTTCATTCGTACATTTTCTGCTTCACTACATGAGTGATGAAATTGTTATTCAACAGTTGAGAAGAAGTCTGCATCTGTCTCATTAAGATACTTAAAGTCTAAAATTTTTCTGGAATGTATGCAGTCTCATTGAACTGCTGCAAGCAGTATGCAACTCATTCACAAATGAACTCGGTGTTAAAAATTCTAGTTTACACAAGTTTTTATTCCCTCTTTTCGCCTTATCTCCAAACCCAACATCTTGATGCCATTAATTTTTTAAGAAAAGAAATAATACATTTTTGTTCAGAATATGATTAGGAGCTATTACTGTAGCTTACAAAATGTTTCTTGAGGGAACACTATTTTACTGTTAAATGTAATCCATAAACTTTGTACTTCTTTATATTTAGAGTTTTTTTGTAGGTAGGTTGTGATTTTCCATAAGATCTGAAATATTTTTTTACCTTTTTGAGTATAGTTACAACTCTGTTGACTTTTGCAAACACTGGACTACATCTAGCCAAAGCTGAGAATGTGTTTAAAAAAACCTCAATGTGATCTGAGACCTGGCAAACAAGAATGTTGCAGAAATTTATTTACTCAACCAACTCTCTATTGGATGGACTAGAACTCAGCTGTTAGGGGTCTAAAAGCTATTTTTATGCATCTCCTTTCATGTGACTGTTCAGATGAGTCAAATAATAGTTTTTGCTTTATGCTTGTTTACTTTATTGTTTATTTGGGTCATATGCTGTTATTCAATCTTCCTATGAGTCTATCTGACCTTTTAAAATTTTGCTATTTAGATGTCTATGTTCTTAATTCAGTCAAGTTAATCACTTCAATGCACCAAAACATGAAAATCAAGAAGAGAGAAATCTGTTACTGATTCCTCAATTTCCCACTCTCACTAACGTAAACAGAAGCTATACAATTTTTTTAGGTTATACTGTGATTTGTTTTGTGGGCTTTTTTTTTTTAATGGGGTTTTCCTTTGGCTCCATTTCTTCTGGTTCACCCAAAGTTTGCACCAGCTAATGTAAGCTAGTGGAACAGAAGTGGGGGGCAAAGTTTAAAGAAATGAAGATGAATGACTACAGGAAATAATGTGAGGGGACTGCAGGGTTTATTTTCCCTTGTTTAATTGTTTTCAAACAGGCAGCATTAAATTATTCATAAAGTAGTAATGGTGAAAGCAGAGAGTTTATAAAAGAAAAAAGATCTGTCTTTGAATTGGCTAATGACTCTCAGGATGTAAAATAGTTTTAAATGTTTCTTATCCGTGTCTTGAGAGAGAGAAGCTCTTCTAAAATTGTACAGTGTTCGTCATGCATAAAGATGGGCATTGGAAGTTTTTCTATTTGACACTATTCTGTACATCAAACTTAATTTTGAGAAAAACTTTAAAGGATGTTGGACAAAAATGAAATAGAAAGTGATTGTTTATTAGAATCTTCAAATGAAAGTAGGATGCCAAGTTGTGTTTTAATCAATCACAAGTTATTAGGCTCAATATCAAGTTACATGGTGAAATCTCATTACCTGAAGTCTCACGACCTGAAATTTCAGGCCTACATGTACATTATCAACATAGTTGTTTCATGGCACCTACCCATGTTTTCGACTTTAGCTCCTGACAGAGAAAAAATAATTTGATCCGTCTTTTGCTGGAAGTTGGAGTGACTTTGTCTTATAGTTGGTGCTGACTAGTAGCAATGATAAGGATAATTGCCATCAACCAGATAACCAACCGTTGTACATATCCCATTTTTGTAGGGATGTAAGAAGCAGCTTCATGTGACGTACGTTGCTAGTATGTGCACACTAACTCTACAAATGTAAGATGTCAGGCTCAAGGTTTTTTCCCTTCCTTATTGACCCTAAAGTATATTGAACAAAGAAAGAATGAACTCTGATGAATAAGTTATAAAGTCACCTATTTGGGCCAAGATGATGCCAAATGTATTATCATAATATTGAAGTTTGGCCACTGACTACTTGCTTGCATTCAGAAGTTCAGCCCAGACTCTGTCAGGTTTCTTTGCGATGCCTATCCTTAAATCTACTTTAGATCTTGCCTTCGGATTCAGGACAGGCATTCATGCTGTAATTTTTTTCATTGTAGATACCACATGAAAATCCTGAAATGATGTTTTCTTTATAAGCATAGGAACTGAAAAAGATCACAAATTACCCACATCATTCTCCATATCTTTTCATCCAGCAGCGACTTTGTTGCAGTCACAGTTAATCTGTTATCTAATTATCAAATGTCTGCATAGAATGTTGTGTAATGTACAATCCTCTCTCAATTAAAAACAACATGTAATGATGATAGGGAGATATTTCAACTACTTATTTTATGTAAAATTCCCCATACTTTCATTATGGCATAGAAGTATAATAAAGAAAGTGCAAACAAATATCTATTATTTCAGTGATTACATTTACTGAAGTGACCCACCTGTGCATGTTGCCCTTTGTAGAAACACATGTGCAAGAGTACAGAATCGCCCACAATGAATTGGCTTATCTTCGTGTGGGCACTTGCTCCTGACTACATTCAAAAAGTTAATACTGCCTAATTCTAGCACAAACACGCATGTGAACATCTAATGGAAGAAGAGCTTTCATTTTTTTTCCTCCTCCAAGCTGATAAACAGGCAGGAATCTGAGGGATTCCCATTATGTTTTATATGACAGATTTGTACCACAAGCATCCTTGCCTGCTGAACACTCCTTGCCTGTCACTAGTTGTTTTGCTGCTGGCAACTCATCTTGACAAGTTGAACTGATCACAAAGCAGAGAAATATCTGGTGTTTCAAATGTGACAACTATTTTTTAATAACATTTTGATTATGTTCCAATTAATCATTTATAAAGCTTAGCTCCATTGCATGCTGTCTGCACAGCAAACTTGAATAGCATAGATGAGTACACTGGTAGCTTTTTATCAAACACCATAAATCACGAATGTCAGTCACTTAGTGCTTTGAATGTCCAGAGAGTTACATAAGTAGTAAGTCTTAGTATTGCTGTTCAGTTAAAAAGAAACTTAACCTAATCTTACTGTTTCTGAATTATATAAATAAATCCTTTAAACAAATCTTGTAGATGCATTTTTATACTTTTGCACAGCTTCTTTCAAAGAAGTAAGGTTATATTTCTAACATTATGGCTCTGACAGCCTTGCCATTATCCTACTTTCTAAACATATTGCCAGCTTGAATTTTAAGGAACTGTGTTAGTAACCATTTCTGTAGTGATGCGTCATTTGAAGCACATATGCAAAGCTATCTTTAGAAGTATACCGCTAGTGTCTCAAAACACTACATTATACAGCTTAAATACATTCCAGTATATATTTTATGCTTTTTGACTGCAATAAATACTGATCAGGAATGTATATTTGGAGAATCAAAATTATAAGGTTAGGCTGTTCTAAATAATTAATTTTGTGATGCAATAGTCACCTGTGTGGAAAAGAACTATGATTTCCCAATTTCTACTCTTATTTTTCAGCTGTTCATAACCAAATCATTTGTATTGTTGTTCTTGCTTTCTCTCAACTTCAGATGCATGAAAGTCTGTGTTTCAAACTTGTTGTGGATATACACCATAAATGAAAATGTAAAGGCTTAAAATTGGAATGGCAAAGGCAGTAATGCCAAGTTTGAATTAGCTGAATTAACCTTTTTGTGTTTCTAATTTATATTCTCTGTCAATAGAGACAGTTAACACATTTAAGAATTTGTCAAGATTGTCTGAAATATAGAGAATAATATGTAAACTACATATTTAAAATATTCAGCAGTAGAACCAGAGGAATATCTGAAAAGTTTTGTTAATCCCACACCATATCTTTCATATTTCCTCCCAAGTTTTCATGCTGCTAATACTGTCAATACTTCCAGTCACTAAAAAATAAAGAATTATTCTTCCATACTAATTTCTCATACAAGCTTGTGTCATTAGTCCTTCTGGCTTGCATTTTACTTTGCTACATTTCTGACTATTTTCTATGAGAGAATTTTAATTTTTTTTTGTTCTATAAAACTTTCAGAAATAAGAAATTGTCTTTAAAGAACCACAAACCAATGGATCAGTGGGTTAAATGAATTTTAAGACTAGCACACAAATTTCAAATTTTAGTAAAACTGGAATTTACCTTCTTCTTCATGGATTCAGTTTAAAAAGGTGAAGGTAAAAAAATTATGAATAATTAGTTTGTACTTTAGTCCCATGCATAAAGAGTGAAGAGGAATTAGTCCTCAGAATATGAAAAAACTGTCTTCAAGATTTAGTCTGTTCTTTCCCCCTCCCTTCTTGTCTCTTCTGCCAGTCTCTCCCTTATCTAGCAATATTCTGAGTAGCACATTACTTCCTCCGAGAAAACAGCGATTGGGACACTTTGTCAGACACTGTCACATAGGTTTGGGTTCGACAGGCTGGATGGGGCTAGGGTGGGGTTTGCTGCTGCCTGAGATTGAAGAATTCATTTTGGGAGGAATAACCAGAGTGGACTGAAGTGTGGGAAGAGCTGGGAAGCAAGTGTGCAGACCAGACCCTGAGGCTGTGTGCACATTTGGGGCAGGGAGAGAACAGATTTGCCTTCACAGCAAAGGGAAGCACTAAAAAGCTTGCAAACTGCTGTGTATGGAGGTGAAAAAGCATCTGTAGACATAAATACTTTACTTATTTATGCTGTTCATTGTTGATGATAATTCTTATTTATTTGTTCTTCCTTTCTTAATATTTTAAATAGATAGATTTGTCATCATACAAAAGAAGAAATGTCTTAAAAGATCTCATGGCAAAAACCAACATGGGGCACTGTTTGATTCTTGACAAACTCCTCAAAGTTCTTTATGACTGCTCAAGTGATCAAAGTCTCTTGAAACAATATCCTTAGTTATTGTGCAAGGTGGAAGCACATAAGTAGAGGATAATGCAATTAGTACCAAATGGAGCAAAATGCTTGATGACCTGCTGACACAGAAGATCATGTTTTGGGGTAGAATATCATGTGGAAAAATATTCCCTATTCAATTTGCCTTTGCCTCTCTTTGCTAAATCCTCATAAGCAGGTCATAAGTTCTATTACTACAAGGATTTCTGTCACAGTAGCCAATCTATGGTTGATTCAGCTTGATGTCATCTGCAGCATGGACACCTGCAGTTAATTCTGTACCTAAGATGAAAGTGGAAGCTGTGAAGCAAAAATATCCAACTTTAGGTTGGTTTCTTTTTATTGTGAGAAGCTTTACCTGTGTCCAGTGATCTTATTACTGGGTTTTTTTTAAGCATGTCTTGTAACTTCTGCAAATGACATTTTTTAGCTGTGGCTGTGTATTGCTAATGTTTATTTTCACTTTTTTTCCTGTATTCTATTACTAAAATTATCAAATTTCCAGCTATATAAATCAGTTAACCATAGCAGCACTGTCTATGTCTGAAATGTTATTTTATGATATACCTGTATACAAGTTCCAGTGAAGTTAATGTTGCACAGTCTCAAAAGAATTTATATATTCATGTGCTTAGGGAGAACATAGAGATATTTAGTAGTCTATCACATGGACAGGGTTTTCTTTAATGACCATGACTGGAGGTACAAAATTTTTTCTGACTTAAACCTCTGTATTATGTTCTATGAGTTAAAAGACAATAGATTTGAATTTTGTTTGTCATAAATATGGAAAAAAGCATTTATATTGCATGCAGCACTATTTAGAAAAATTTAAAAAGATAAATAATTCTGAAGCCAGGACTTCTATTGACCTCTGTAGGGAATTTTAAATTGGTGGTTTGTTTGGTTTTCTGTGAATTGACGTTGACATGTCCCTACCCTTAAACTATTCTTCACTAAGATATATTACAACTATATTAAAAGTATATATTATATTATTACTGGTCTTTTCTTTACCTCACTGGGTAATACTTGCTTTCCTGTGTTATTTCAAAAACAAAATCTGCTACAGATACTTACAAGGTAAATGAAATAATATTTTTAAGCAGTTTATCTCTAATCATTTAATGTTAAGATGGCTAGACTGAGCTGATGTCTGTCTTCTTTTGTAGTCATTGAGTAGAGAAACACTCCTCTGAAGACTGATTCATCACACTTTAATTGTTACATTCTGTGCACTGAATACGAAAGACTTAACTCATCTGAAAGACTTAGTTTCTTGACTGTAGTTGAGATTACATTGGAGAAAATATATCCAGCTACTTAGAATTATCAAGAAAGAGATTTTCACAACAGGTGCTTGAAACAGCATTAAAAATTTTTAAAAAGCAATGTGCTGATGGAATTTAGGTGATTTCAAAGTAGATAAAAACTTTGCCTTCTTTAGAGTCATCATTTTTAAAACTAAATATAATGTTAATCCTATCTGACATGCTAAAATTAGTCTCCAGGAGAGACAATATGAGAACCAGACTTCTTAGTGTTTATTACCTCAAAACAAATAATGTTTTGGTTCCTTGATCAGCGATGTTTTTAACACCTAAAAATGCATCCAGTACTTTTTAAAATAGTTGTGGTGGTGTTCTATAACTAGAGAAGTTTTTTGGAGCCCCATCAGAAAGGAATAATGATTGAAAATTGTGGCACAATGTGTGGTGTGTAGATATAATTGCCATTTTAGGGTGAGCAACTTAATCTTGCATGCTTGGAAGAGTTGCACTAAACAAAGGTCTAATCTCAGAATGGAAGAAGGTACAGAAGTATATATTACAGCATGTACAATATTTTTTTTATCATTTTAGTAGGTAATGTGAAGATTATTTAGGTTATTTCTATTTAATATCCCATATGGAAATGTAAGAAATATTTTCAAGCATTTGATTAGATTTTGCAGTTCTCTGTGCATTTCCCTCTGTTGTCTGTTGTGATGGAAGTAAGATTTCATTTCCGTTACAGAGTAGAATGTTTGGGCAGCTATGGTAAAGATGAAATGTGGCTCCTACACTACATCATAGTGGTTAGTGAAACAGTGCGTGTATTACTGTTTTTGACTTAAGCATAGAAAGCCAGGTATTTTCATTCCTAGATCAGGCTAACTTCCTATTTGGTAGCTAAATATTTCTATGTTTGCTTCCAAAGTCAAAGGTTAAGTTAGAGTTTCTCAGCCCTTTTGAAAAAGGTGATGATAAGGTGAAATGGCCAGTTAAAACAGCAAGTAATTAATTGAGTCTCTCTGTTAACAGGAAGAAGGTCAAGTGCACGTAACTATTGTGATTACGCAGCCTGCATTACAAGCAGCTGAGTCACTTAACCTCAAAGTGCTTAGATTGGAAGACTGAGAAACAGTTTAATGTGATTTTACATCAAATTAGTAGCTATACTTCCAAGTTACTGTAGTATTTTGAGGTTTTTTTCAGAGTTGTTTTGCAGTACCAATTAGTTTAATTGCTGTGAAAAATTTTATTCAAAGTTTTCAATTGTCCTCCTTTTTTCCACCTTGTCTTACTGTAGCTAACTAGATGTAATTTTAAAATGGTAATTTCTAATAGAGATGTATTTTTTCATTATTTTTTTTACTTTGTCTTGTATATATTTCTGAAAGTTTTTCAGATACACGCTTTTAATTGCCTGATCCAAAGTGTAGAAAAGATTGCTTAATTTTGTTGTGTAGGAATCATACATCTAGTTTATACTGGGGAGAATCCGTAGTTTCTGCTGATGAAGATTAAATTATTTGTGATATCCTTCCAACACCTATGAAAAACACTGAAAATCTGATGCTGCTGATGTCTCATCAGACATTGAGGTTGCAATTCTGTAGTATGCAAACAACTTAGTTGTTTTGAAATTATGTAGACCTTTATTAATTTCTCTACAACTCCATCCTTAGTGTAGGAGGTCTCTGCTAAATAATGTCTGGTGCCAGGAGATAACATTATGGATGTTTATTTACATGGAAGCTAATTTTTCACTTTAGAGAGTTACTTCCTGCTCTGCTTGAAAACTCAAGACTAAATCAGAATGTAGAGAGAAGGAAAGAAACGGAAGCCCATTAGAATGGGAAAGGAGTAACAAGCATGCAAGAATCATAGAATCATTGATTGGAAAAGACCCCCAAGATCATTGAGTCCAACCCTTGATTGTGCACCACTTTACTGATTAGGCCATAGCACTAAGTACCACATCCACTTGTTTCTTGAACACTTCGAAGTGCAGAGCTTGAGAGAATTATTTATTTGTTCTAAATGTGGCTATACAACAAAGTGTATGATTTCTTTTCTGAGGCTTCATGCAGGTGTTCTATACAGATTGTTATTTTTGTTTAGAGTTTGCTCAGAATTCACAAGAAATTTCAGGTAAGCATTGCTCTAGGTTATACACAAATAGTTTGAAATGTAAGAAAAATAAAACACTACCTTTCCCCCAGTGCATGCTTGGAATCTATAATTATTATAAAATGCTTCTTTCAGTAAAAACAAAACGTTTTTTTGGCAGTGAATGATTTTGCTTTTTAACAGAGGTTTGGCTGAGAAGTGTTAATGTAGTATGGAGTTAGGAATTACAGAATGTTCCTAGAAGCAGTTTTCCTCATGTTTTTAATTATATCTTTGTGCATGTTTTGCACTGGAGATGCTGACAAATCAAGCATCACCAGAACTTATGCCTAGCCGTTGGTGCAACTGCTGTCTTTAAGTACTTATTTTGTAAATTATGAGTGGAAAATGGTAAATATTCAAAATGTTTCACTAAACTAGTATTTATTAAGTCTGGAGCCTGCTTCCTCAAATTTAGCCCAAAGGAAATCCAGGAGCATTTGAGGAACTGCTTTTGATGCTCTCATTATCTGCTAACATTCTTAAAATTGCATATAATTTCAGCATAATATTTCTGTTTGAAAAAAATAGGTAATCTAATCTATTTCACTTCCTCTAAAGATGTAACACAGTTTTAGGCCAGAAAGGGATTCAAACATTCATACTGACAGGCAAACATGGTCTCAAACAGTTTTTGTGGTGTGGAATACCATTTGGAAAATGCCTCTTTTGAAGAGGCTTAAAGACAAAGGAGAAAGTGCAAATTGCTTCATGACCTGCAATGAATTTCCACCACTCAAAGAGAAAAGCCTTAGAAATACCTTATCTGAGCAAAATAATCACATGGTTTATTTCTCATTCTATTAGCAGAAACTAAAATACAAAACTAAAATACTTAAAGGTGTTAATTCAGGAATAGATTTTATGAAGCAAACCTGGTATATTTTATCAGGAAAATGATAAAACAGCTAGATAAATATACAGTACAGTAATTTCACGGTTATAAGCCGCACCTGATTATAAGCCACACGTTAGACTACAGAGTGTGATAAAAGGTATCTATTCTGTCACCATCTGTTGAAGGTGGGGGCAGTGATCCTTATCTCTTCGGGAG
>PYHW01009762.1:3135946-3158166 GCA_013186435.1 Turdus rufiventris
CATTCTCCATTTCAAAGAGAAGTTCCTGCCTTTCTTAGCAGACACCTGTCCTCCAAACTAAAACAGCAACTTTTTGTTCTTTGTCCGTGTATAAGCTGCACCTGATTATAAGCCGCACTTTGGGTTCGGACCAAAATTTTATTCAAAATGGTGCGGCTTATAATTGTGAAATTACTGTAATTTCACGATTACAAGTTGCACTGATTATAAGCCGCATCTCCGGGTGTCGGCAACATTTCATTCTTTGTCCATACATAAGCCGCACCAGATTATAAACTGCTCTGTCATTCGCAGCGAGGACCTGCATGCAACAAGGTTGCCAGTTAGTAACAGAATCGCGGGATCATGGAGTTTACTGGCTCGGCTTGGGCCATGTGGGCTCAGCCCACTTCGTGCTACCACTCAGCGGGGCTGCTCGGGGCCAGCCCCAGACTGGCGCTGCCCCGCGGTGGCAGGTGGGGAAGGAGCCTCCCCGCTCCTGCGGTGGCAGGTAGGGACGGAGCCTGCTGCTCCTGTGGTGGCACCTGCCTTGCTTCGAGCCACGGGGATGGCAGCATGGAGGCCCCCACCTCTCCCCCGGGCTGCACTGCCTGAAGGAGGGAGCTCCCCTGCACTGCTGGCATGGAGCCCACCTCCACCCGCCGCGCAACAGAGTAACCAATTTGTAACATTCGTCAATCCTGAGTTTTACTCGTAGGTGCTTGGCTCAGCACTCTGGCTGGCACTTCCGGGGTTGGAAATTTCTGAACTTTTTTCATATATTAGCCGTTCCTGAGTGTAAGCTGCATTTCTGGGCTGGGAGCAAAATTTTAGTCAAAATGGTGCAGCTTATATACATGAAATTACTGTAATTTTGATACAGGCTCTAATATAGATATCAGGTTTCTTCAAGCATTCTTTTCACTGCCATTATATTTTGATCAAGGAAGTTGCTTTTTGTAGAGTTAATGGGGAATGTTAGACAGATTACAAACAGGCTCTGTTCAGCTGTGAAGATGTAGATATGGTTGGAGGCACATTTGTGAGCAGCAATATTTCCAGCAGATTGCTGTGCATTCCAAAGTGCTGGTTTTGTCAATTGTCTTTGTAATCATTGGCCAAGTGTGCAAATAGTGCAGGGAAAGACTGGGTATCATGGTGTGAATCACATGGTTGGTGTTCATAAACATGCTCTATAGAATTTGAAGTGCAACTAGTGATCTAAACTTAATTGTTTAATTGCTTTATCAAGGAGTTAACTCAGAGAAGGTTTAATTGTCACTTACGGTATCTTTTCAACATCATCTCCTAGGAAGAAAAGAATGAGCTTTTTGCCTGACTATACAAAAATAAATGGAATGTTAAGAAACAGGAGAGAAATTTTTTGATTGAGCCTGCAAACAAAGCCATGTTACTCCACTTAATTGATTACTAAGCATAGTAATAGTCCAGGCTGAATAACACTAGATTCCCAGGTGGGCTAAGAAGAAAATGAAATGTTGAAGGAGTTTGAAAAATAGTAACAAAAATGCATCCCAGAATTGGAAAACTGTGTGCTAGGAAGTTTAGGCAATTCTAGCTGATGAATTTAATAGAAATTTAAGAGCTGATGTACCCAAATCTTTCTTCATGAAGAAGGAATAAGATGTTGAGGGTTTTCTGCCTTGGAGGAGAAGGCATGAAATTGAAATTGAACTAGGATAAATTCAATTTTGAATGCAGATGCAATTTCCTAATAGCAAGGATAATTAAACTGTGGAGTAATTTCTCTGGATGTAAGTCTCCTTGCAACTCGGAATGTAGAGACATGATATCATAACATTCTTTTAAAATGCTTTATAATAGAATTAGATACTGCAAGAGAAACACAGGAAAAAAATAATCTGGGGGTACAGCAGATAAATAAAGTAATCAGTGATCAGAGCTTGCATCCGTGACAAAATATTTTGCGTTTTAAGATATTAGCATCCTGATTCTTCATACACTTGAATAATACTAAAGGCTGTAGTAGTGAAAAAGAATTTATGCTTTAAGGCACCTCTAGTGACTAACTAATCTTACCAACCACTCAAGGCAAGTTAGACTCTGAATTTGGGTCAGACTGCCCAGACCTGTGTCCCATTGAGCTTTGAGTATGTTTCACCCTCTCAGGGCAACCTGCACCACTGGAATTTCCCTTGCTGCAACTCATGTGGTTTGCTAATCTCTTTTGTTGTGTACCTTTCCAAAAATTCTAAATTCCTAATCAGCAATTAGATAGATGACAATAGCAATTGAACCCTTTGCCTAATTTCTGATCTGCACAAACCTGATTTCCTTAGCCACTGCTCTTACATTGCTCTTCTGTTACTTTTATTTAGGTGTCCCTTTTTCCAGTTGTGAATACCTTTCTTGTACTAGTGGGTCCACAGATACTAAACCTGGTACTGGATACATTTAATGCAGTAGTTCTGTACAAGAGAAATTGATAACAAGAATGACAACAAAAGCAAGAATAAAATGTGTGAAATTTTTTTTCCTTCACTGTTATATTGCATGTTATTTCCCACAATATAGAAATTGTATCATAACCTATAACGTAATTAGATATTGCAATTATTATGAGATTCTCTATTTGCATAAAGAAGCATGGAAATTAGATGAAAGTTATGGACTGGGAAAAAAGCTAAACAAGTTAAACAAGGATTAAAAATATTTTGGTTTAGAAAATATGTGCATATATTAAGTAAATTTCCATTCTTGTAAGATATTTAGAATTGTCTATGTTAGATCTGTTCTATCATAGCTATGGTACTAGGAGGAATGAAAGAATGGATATTGCTTCATTTTTACTACTGTACAGAGTTTGAGCATTAGCTACTATGCTGGCAACAGGAAGTAAGGATGAGCAACAGGAAAAAAGAATGAGGTAGCTCCACTGTTTCTGTTTCCTCTTTCTCCAAGCATGTTTTTTAGGTAAAGCCACCAAAACCACACTGTGAGCTTCCCAATTCTTTAGGTATATTAATAATACCACTTATTCTGGCCTCCATCTACATTTTAGTTACTTCTCTAGATATTCATTGGATCTTCAAATGGGTTGAGAAGGAGACAAACAACATGTTTTTCTTCCTGCATCAGTCCTGGAAATTCCCAGAAGTGTAGACTCCAGCTATGCGGGAATTTTGATGAGAGAGGAATTAGTTTTGGGAAATGAGGAGCTCACTGAGTGAATGTCTTGGGTCACAGTGTTAGGCTGAGATCTCAAAAATTCTCTCTTATCCTATTTTGTGGAGTTAAATCCTTTTTAGTATCTGTCATTAGCAGCATAAATATAAGCAGAAATTTTAATTTTGAAGAAGATGGTCTTCGTTATTTCAGTCTGTTTATGCTACAACAACACAGTGCTGATTTCTTCAGTTGCCTCCATGTAAATGGTGATTAAATAACATAAAACTAAATTTGAAGTAAACATTCTGCTCAGATCTTGAAAATCCTTGATCTAAAAGTGCCCATATTATTGGCCACTTTGAGCCTGCTAATCTGTCTTTTACCAATCCATTGCCACTTTAATGTTAGTATGAATTTTATTTTAAAAATATGATGGATTCTGTATTAAAAATATTACTCTTGCATGACAATATCTGCAAGAAATTCCTTGAAGTTTTTCTGATAAATTATGTGTTTGCTTTAAATATGTCATTGCTAGTGAAAAACTACTCTTAGAACAACTACTTATACCTCAAATTTAGAGAGATGTTTTTCCAAGGTCAGTAAAAATTTTTGCACAAGGAGAGAAAATTAAGGGAGACGTCAGTAATTGCATGACAATATATATATCCTAATCAAGTGGAAATGCCTGCTTGGAAGTTGCTGAGAACCTTACTTTGAAAGTTAGGTGTTAAAGCAGAACAGAATTTTGAAAGAGCAAACACAACATTTATTTTCATTTAATCTTTAAGAAATGCACATTTCATCACATACATTATGCATTATTATTTCCATTGCTTAAATTTTACATGAAAATATTACAGCCTGAGCTTAAATGGATTAAAAATTAAATCAATTAGCAGTAAAGTAACTTTAAAAATATTTTAAATTTATAACAGCTTGTAATAAAGGTTTGTTGCTTTTTCATAGATTATGCTTTGGTTGAGATTCAGACATAGTCAATGCTCAAATGAGTGCTCAATGAAGTAAGTGTTGCTTGCAAGAAGCAGCATCAGAATGTGCTGTGGATATTCAATTTATTTTATTCATACAAGCATCTAAAACTTGATTAATTCCTCCCAAGACTGACACATAAAATATGATGAAACTGTGTGTTCTTATCTTAAGAAGGAACATGAAATGCAAGGCTGAACTGGAATATACAGATATTCAGGTAAAATTAATGCTAAATAAAATACTACTATAAATTACATAATGATTCGAAAATTCAAGTGATGACTAGAAAATAAAAATATGCTCTTTATTCATGTTCACTGTTCCTCATTGCTTGTTGAAAATAAGACTTGGTAAACTGTAAAAGGAAGTTGTTTGATACTTTGAAATTCGGCTTCTTGAATTTTATTTCATTACTTTGAAAGAGAAATTTATTTCAAATATATTGGCATGCACAAAGAAGAAAAAATATTAAAAACTCAAGCTAATTTTAAAAATTTGGATTTTTTTGCATTATATATTTATTAAAAAACCCCAACAAATAAATCTGGACCCATTTTCCTTTTTAATTATTGGAACTGGAAGTGAACCTCAAATGCCTTCAGTCATGCAGCAGTGTGGGCAAGCTTTTCATCCAGACTTAGCTCAGCTTTGCTTTTTAAAGAAGTGTAATCTTAGTGTGCTACCATTTGACCAGAGATGAGCTCAAAGATGGTTTTAACCAGGAAAATGTAATATACACCTCTGTCAGTGGTGTGTCTAACAGACTGTACTTGCAGCCTTAATAGGGAGAACCCAAGCATTAACAGAAGATAAAAACAATTTGTTCCTTCCCTGGCTTTTCTATGTACAAACAGCAAAAAAAAAGAAAAGAGATTTTTTTTAATAACATGAAGATATTATTCTAAATTTGCATAGTTAGATAATTAAAAATGAAGAGTAAAAGAAAAGAGGTAAAGTATATAAAAAAAGAAAATCTGTGTTGCATATATACATTATCTTACATTAACCTGTCAAAACTAAAGCAGAACACTTTTAATAATCTATCTAATAATATGCATCCAGGAAGTTGGAGTATTCAGGCAGAACATGCAAGTTCATTTTTGCCTTCTCATGTTATGTAATGTATGATCAGAATCTACTCAATGAAAGATGCTATGGGAAAAAAAACTTTAAGTTAAAACAATGCATTCAGAAGCTGCAGCTTTCAGAAAATTTTGCAACTTTTATTTTTTAACTTCCACAGTTCCCTAGGCAAGGCTAAATAAGTGATAGGTATTAACACAACATAGGAAGATTTTTTTTCTCCCAAGTTGGATGAATGACATAAATGTTTAACGCATTTTTCCCACAAATGTTGGAGGATTCAGGTTTTAATACATTAATCTATTTGCAAAGATACCCTCCTTATTGGTAGTGGGATGTTTTACTTTTAATGTTGTGAAGTGTACTTTTCATACTAAAAGGTGTGTTGATTATTGGGCTGTTTGTAAGCAGGTCATCAAGTGCTTTTCAATGATGGTTTGCAATGACAAGGATGGCAGTAGCTTCACTGTGGAACAGAGTGACTGATGCTCACTCAAGGAGAACACAAAACCTTCTAATGACTTTCATAGTGTCTATTTCTTTCCTTTTCTTAAAACAATGGGAATGTTACTGATTGTGTAACCTTATCCCCTGTCTCAGGTCTCCTAGAAATCCTGAACAGAAGATCATTAAACGAGTGATTGCTCTTGAAGGAGATATTATCAAGTAAGTATTTTAAGCCTTAGTCTCTGAGTCTTTATAGGAATAGTGCAGCTTTTTAGTCTTTTAAATCAGTATCCTAGACAACGAGTACATTCTAGCATTTTCTGTCTATTATTAACAAGGATGTCAGCTTTGTACCTGCCTGTTTTTTAATGACAGGAGGAATGCTACACAAAACTACTCACTCTTGTGAAATGTACATTGGTACAAATAATGCTTGTTTCTGAGAATATCTCTGCCACAAATCAAGGCAGGTAATTGTACAGCAGTTTTCAATGAGATTATAGGGCTGTGATTTTTCATTTAGAAACTCCAGCTGCTGTTTTGCACTGGGGTGGGCAAGGAAAAGTAGGTTGTTTTTTAGGTTTTTGTTTATTTGTTTGTTTGTTTCAGGATCTCATGTTTGATATTTTATTTTATTTTATTTTATTTTATTTTATTTTATTTTATTTTATTTTAGAGACAAAGGACCCTTATAGATTATTCACTGCAGTGTGTAGGCATCTGTAGGGAATATGGTGCAACTGAGTTTCAGTAAATTATTCTATCAGAGAAAAAAATCCCATTGTAGCAAGAGTAGACTCTGGAGTGCTTCAAGACTTGGTTTAGTCTGACAGATAGAGCTTCCTACTGAGGATGGTTAAATTATGACTAGATATAAATAAAAAGTTTTTGTGGGAGCAGTATTATATTGAAGAAAATGCTTGCTCTGAAAGGTTTCTTTTTCCCAGGTACAGAATTGCACAGGCATAGAGGTGGGAGGGTAAATCCCTAGTTTCCCATGCTAAGATGTGAATGACCCTGGGAGATCTCAGACAATACGGCAGACTGTGACTCAATTCACTTAGATAATGAGTCTTGCTCTGGTGTAGTGACTGCTTAAGAAGTACTTGAAAGCTTCAATTCAAATCAAGGATTTGAATTTGATCTCAGTGGGCCCTAGTTAATAGCATGGGTAATGTGGAATATGTCTATGTTGTTTTTTTTTCTCTTGCACTCAATACAATTTCTGTTTTATTGAAAAATTCTAAATTATCTCAGTTTGAGAAACCAAAAGAAATTGTTACCTCTCTGTTGAAGCAAAATGTCTAAAATAACAGGCACAAAGATAATTTGATGTCCAAGAACTACAGACATCTACAGCTAAAACTAGCTATCACTTTCAAGAGCTGAAGACAGAGGAGTGGTGGGTGTTCTGTCTTTTATTGACCTGTGTTCTTAAGAAGGTGCTTATTTCTCACTGCTATTGATATTAGTGCTGTAATTCATTTAAGTGATAAGAATGTTATTCATGTTTCTCTATTTCTCATTCATTTCTGTGACAATGTCAGAAAGAGATTGCAATATAAGGTAACTTCAAGGATTACTTTGCATTGTTCTATATTATTAACATATTTGCCTTAATTTTTGAAACTGAATGTAGATTTTGATTAAAAAAGGACATTTAATAACATAAATTCTAGCTTTATGAAATTAACTATGCTGTGCATTCAAACTCTTTAAGACTTGGAACATTTCATTAACATTTGTGGGTGTTCCTGACCAAGTGGACAAAGGTGTGTGGCACCAGTGTGTTCAGAATACTGATGAGCCTGCAGGTTAATGAATCAGTCAGGGACACAGAAGGCTGATCCTCAATTTCCTGTGGTAAACCTGGTTAGATTACTTTATTGATAGAAATACTGTTAGAAATATTGATAGAAATAGAAATCTCAGTAATTCAGACATGTTTTTTTTTTTTTTTTTTTAATATATTTGCGGATGTGACAATTGCCCCAGAGTTTTTTGGTGTATGTCTTGGTTTTAGCTACGATAGAGTTAATTTCCTTCCTGTAGCTGGTACAGTGCTGTGTTTTTTGGCCATAGAATGAGAATGATGTTGGTAACAGTGATGCTTCAGCTTTTGCTGAATAGTGCTTACCCTAAGTCAGTGTCTTTCCAGTTTCCCATGCTTTGCCAGTGAGAAGGTACCCAACAATCCAGGAAGCAGCATGACCAGGACAGCTGACCCAGAGTGGCCAAAGGAATATTCCATAACACAGAATGTCATACTCTGTGTAAAATGGAGGGAGCTGGCTGGGGGGCACTGATCACCGCTTGGGGATAGATGGTGAGCAATTTTACAGTGCATCACTTGTCATTCTTGAGTTTTATTCCTCTCTTTCTCCTTTCAATAATAATAACAAGAAAAACAACAATAGCAAAGATAGTAGTAGGGAATATTATTGTATTAATTTCTGTTGTGTTGTTATTGTTATTAGTGCTATATTTTATTTCCTTTCCATTATTTCCATTATTAAGCTGTTCTTTCTCAACCCATGAAGTTTACCTTCCAATTTTCCTCCCTGCCCCTGGGGGGGAGGGTTGGAATGAGCAAGTGGCTGTGTGGCATTTCACATTTCCAGCTTCAATTCAATCAAACAGTATTGCCATGGGTTGAGATAAGAAGAGTGATAGGCAATATGATCTGGGATTCTGTAGTTGTGCTTTTATAGCTGAACAAATTATCTTTGCTTGATCAATTTGGAACATGATTAAGGAAAATACTAGAAAGCTCTGTTTTCTCATGTTATCAATTAAGGTAAGTTAGTTAGTTAGTATTTTACTATGTGTGAATTACTGAAAGTGATAAAAGATCAAATAGGCAGAACCATTGGTGCCATAGGAAGGGTCCCTTATATTTTGACTTGAGTTCAGGAGTTGACACCATGGCAGAAAAATCCTGGTTTTCGAATCTTAATTCTAAAATTATTTAATGAAATGAAAATAGTGACATTTTAAAAGCAGCAATGAATGACTTAGAGTTTTTGAAAAGGTGTGTAGGTGAAAAATCTGTAATAGGTCCATTTTCACCTTTAACTTTCTATTTTTCAGACAGTCAGACATTATATACTACATAATACTTTATCTTTTGAAATGTGATTTGAGGCATTGCAAAATGCTACAAACTCACTGAAATAAAAATGCTGTCATTACAGTTTTCTATTCCTGTTTCCAGTCTAGTTGCTCATGCAGGTGAAGAGTTTAGTATTATATTGTAAATCACAAGAAGCATATAGTACATGCCACAAACTTGTAACAGATAATTTAATTTAGGTAAGCTGCTTTGACTTCCCCTTCAAAATAATTCAAAGAATGGACAAAAAATTCCCCAATTAGTCCTTGAGAATGAGTCTATAGGTCAGCTTGTATACAGACAATATTGCAAAATGTAGCTCCCATAGATCAGGATTTGTTTTGTTTTCCATGGATTCACAGGAGAATTAACTTTAAGTAGAAAATCGGTTCCTGCAGACTGTTTAAATGATAAGTCTTCCAAAAGAGGCCTTATTTTAAAAGTCAACATAATCTAATTTGTTAAAAAATTAATGTTGGTATTATAAAACACTTGGAAAAACTTGAAATTAAACTTATTAAAACTCATTTATCTTAAATGCATTACTGGTAATTCAAAAATCTATAGTAATGTTTCACAGATGAGTTATGGTATATTTTCAGTAACAAAAATAAATGATGGTTTATGTGAAGGAAACCAAAATTGTTATTAAGCTAGTAAAACTTGAAATTATTCAGTACCTTGCTGAACTAATTTGTTTTCCCCCTGTCTGTCATAGTTCCACAGGTCTGCAGGAGCTTGGTGTGCCAGTTATGTTTTTTTCATCTATTTGTTTGCTTCTTAATACTGTACCTTGGTTAAGAATGATTAGTGAGCCTCTAGGAAGAGTAATTTTTAAAAAAGATTATGTCTGGGGATATTGTTAGGCTCTTCAGGAGTTAGTGTTCTGAACCGAATGCTTCAGGAACATGTTATGTGTGTTTGCATGTTGCATCTTGCAAAATTACTCTGAGGATTTGAAAAAGGAAATACTCCTTGTTTGTCAAAGCATGACAGTGCCGACATACATCATTACCTTATTAAGCTGTACGTCTAAACCGACCTTTCAACAGCAACTTTTAAACTTTTATTACAAGGTTTATCATTCAGCCGTAGAAACTATTGCCACAGAAAGGTAGGGATATATAATGGGATTTGAAAAAGGGTAGAGAATTAATAGAAATAAAGGCCATCCAATGGTAGCTATTAGATGCAGCAATCACTGGTATTAACTTTATGTGGTCCTATTGTCAAGTTCACGCAGGCTGTCATATTTCTTCCAGTCACGGATCCCATACTTCCTTAAATAATGAGCAAAATCTGGTCATTCTGTCAACTTATTGGAGAACCCTTTAGCGTCAAACTGTCATTACTCCATGCAGGTGTTGCTTTTTTTATTCTTAGAGAGTTGGTGTTGGTGGCATCCAGGATCCCTTTAGTGTGGAAAAGACAGTCATTAAGGGGTTTCTATTGTTTTGGGGTATTTTTTTTAGTGATGCAACTCAATTTTGTCAGATATTATGGCTGCCATTTTTTTTTTTTTTCACTGAGGTCCAGGAACAATTTTCCAACAAAACAGCTGTCTTCACAGAGTCCATAAGGCTTGGTAAGAACTTGTGTTATATTATACTGAAAACTCTGTGCCTGCCTCTAGAAAGCAGAGAAACCTTCAGAAACATTCAGACTTTGCCAGTGTTGGAGCACAAGAATGTCTCTGTACATAACATCTTCAGGGCAACCACCTGTCAGAAATTACATGCAAACCTTTGCCATTTAATCATACAGAAACAATTTAGTTCACTAGTGCTATAGGAAGACTCTGTTTGTTTCCAATTACTCTATTATTCTAATCTATTTGTTTCCTCTGTTTCCTCTCTGCCCCCAGTGCATAGGCCCCTGGTAACTCTTCTGAGGTAGTGCTTATGTGATAAGGTACTGCTTGCAATGGCTGGTAGAATAGAAAAATGGATTATCAGTAAAACACATTAAAATCTAGGACTCACAGTAGATGATGACACACAGGGTGTGTTTCTGGCTGTGTTCTATTCTCTTCTTTGTCAAAGTCTGCTGTGTCTGAGTTGTGAATATAAATCTGAGTGGTCAGATCCACATTGACAGGAGTCAATCTGCAGAAATGAGAACAGGTTGTACTCTACAGAGACACAACACCATCCTCATAGATTACAAATTTTGCAATATCTTTTATTTTGACTGTCTTGTACATACTGTTATGTCTTAGTTCTTTATGTATATAAAGGACATAGTAGCTGTCAAAATACCTTAGATGAAATCTCTTCATCCTCTAAAATATTCTTATTTTGTGTCCGTGTGCCCAGAATATATATCTCACTGCAGTTTATTTGGCAGTGCTAACTTTTAGGTACTGATGGTTTTTTGGTTTTTTTACCCAATGAAAGTTGTCTTTTAGGTTCAGCTGTACTGCTCTGTTATGACTCTTTATCATTGATTGTATTGCAAGTCTCCTAAATTGAGTTTCCATTGATTTTTATTTCTTTTCCATATGCAGAGTCCTTGCATGACTGGAGTCCATTTCTGTAAATGCAAATGATGGGAGTGTATATTGCTGCAGCATCTTTAACCCAGAAAAACAAATTGAGAAATGCATGATGAAGATTTTCTGTATCCATAACGAATTTCTAAGTTTCTGTCAATCTTTAGGCCCAGTAGTAAAGGTACAAAAAGATTTCTGAAATTTGACATTATGACCAGGACTGTGATACACACAAGTGTTTTAGGAAAAGAAAAATACCATGGTGTGATACACCACACATAAATTTCAGTGTGCATTTTGGGGCAGAAAGACAAAAGTAATACATAACAAGTACAGCAGAGGACCCCGTACCCTCAAGCTCAACATGGGCTGCAGCAGTTGCCCTGCCAGATGTTGGCCCAATGAGGCTTGTTCAGCCTGGAGAAGGGAAAGCTTTGGGGGTGACCTAACAGAAAGCCCCCAGGACCCAAGAAGGTGGAGCCAGGCCTCGGTGCACTGGCCATAGAGGCTCAGACCAGATTATAAAGAACTTTCTCTTTGAGGATGGTCAGGCAATGGGGCTATTGCCACAGGAGCTGTGGCCTCCATCCTTGGAGGTGTGCAAGACCCAGCTGAATAAAGCCCTCAGTAATGGACCTTGTAGCTCACTGTGGTTTTTGGCAACAGTTTGGATTGATCCCCTCCTGATGAGCCCTCCAACCTGAACTATCCTATGATTCTGTGATAGCAAATACTAATTTTTGAACATGTTACTTTGCATTTAGATGAATGTTTTCTCTGTTAGAAGTTGAAACAAATTAAGTGTAGTCATCTCCTTTAAGACAGCATGTCTTTCATAGATATTTTTCTTCAGGGAAACACAGTGGATTTCTATTTCACTGAAAGTTGATTTGCTGCCAAGACATCAGATGGTAGAAAAGACATGCATACAAGTATAATCATCCCAATGAAGCTCAATAGGTTGTCTTTATGAAGGTTTTTTAAAAAGTGAGCAGCAAGAGACTAAACTGCATTAACACTTTAAAAAATCTAAAACCTAATAAAATGCCTTAATGTATTTCAATTTTCAAAAACTGCTTTTTTTCGCAACCTATGGATACAAATGTCATTGGTCATATGAAATTTGGCTCTGAAATCCATACTTAGACATTTGAATAAAGGGTGTGTTTAGTAAAAACGCTCTTTGTTCTGAACAGTTTAGATCTGCATCTTCTCTGTGTTTGGATGTCTGGTTAAGCGGTTTGTGGATATAAGCCCAGCTTCATTTCAACACTAGCGCTCATATATGTGTATTGCATTAAAAGCTCACTGTGACAAGAACAAAGATGAGGTTAGGAGGAAGGAAAGAGTATTAAACCTATTTTATAGATGAGAAAGTCAGGATGAAAGATGTTGTTGTAGGCTTATGCTTATATAAGAAGCTTGTGGAACAGATATTAACTGAGCTCCCTGGGCTCCTCGTCTCAGAAAATGAACAATAAGTTCATGTATTTGTCAGCACAGATTTTTCTAGGTGTACTGGAAGGCAAACAGGTTCAAAACCTGGAAATTCATGCACTTTCCTCCTGTAAATTGAAACTACAATTTTTATTAAATCAAGCAGTATTAGGATCAGATGTAGTCTTAAGTTTACAGTCTGAGGAAAAACATGCTGAAACAAAATACTCTACTCTGAATAATGTAAGTAAATCTTATTGGTTATTTTATTTTAAAGCAGTGAAAAAGTCCTCTTTTTGCCTTACTTGAATATATTTTGTATGCTGAACTCAGCCAGTGACACCATGAAAGAGTTGTATCCACATAACTATAATGAGTAGAAAACCATCTTGTAAAATAGTCTTAGTATGAGGTTGTTTTATTATCTGCATCATTATTCTGGCTTTAGAGTTCCAAATTATGACTTTTTTGGTGTATATGGGAGGGGTTTCCATATTAATTTCTTTTTTTTCCTTTGAAGAAAGATTTAAGCAAACTTTCTGTTCATTTCAAACTGAGTAATGGTCAGGTAACTGCAAACGATTGAGGTGGTGGTTTTTAAAAGGTACTGCTTTTCTTGATCCCTTTCCATTTCTAGACACTCACACACACAAGCCCACTCTTCCCTGCTGCCTTCCATCCCCCAGAACTGGAGATACTCCTCACTCATGTGATTGATTTAAGCTGATCATATGCATTATACTACTCCAGTGCACACATGTGCAGGGAAACAACAGCAGCTGCATCACTTTTGATACTGATTAAAAAAAAAAAAAAAAATAAAAAAGCAAAGCTTGCCTCCAGTGTTCTTCTTAAATGCTCATATTTCCAGTGCTTTCACCTGGGCTCCCTTTTGGAACTGCTGAAAGCAGCTTAAGTGAGCACCATGTACTTGTCATTGCAATGAGCTGACAGGGACCACATGTCTGCTTACCAACCCCAGCTGAAGCACAGTAGCTTCTTAAAATGCACCGACACTGCCGATTGGGACTGAACAGACTCTCCTAGGATCGGAGCCTCAGCTGGCATGATGGCTCTCAGCTCTGGTAATGTTAAAAAAAATAGACCAATTTAGTCTAAATGAAAATCTGGTTAAAGCATTTTTTTTAAGGATAAGTGCATATGTAAAGAAAACATTTTTTTTGGGATTAGACAATATGTAAAGAATACAAAAAATATCATCTCTTCAAAGTTGATTTTATGCATTTCCTATTTTTCCATTGAGTGGAGTAATGAATACACAATTCTACACATAATGAACTGATGATGCTTCAGCTGTCTATTATTTTTTTTTTAACCTAGAAAAATATGTGAACTTTCCCATTTGTTTGCTTCATTTCTTTGGGATTTATAGCCTGACAGTTTTTTAGTGTTCCTGCCTATTTTACTGCACTGTTTATCAGCCATATGAAATAATTTGCCATGTTTTAATTTGAAAATTCTGACATAGTGTTTTTGTTATGGAAAACTTACAAATATTTGCTGGCAGAAATATTAATTATAAATTGTTAATTTAAAAAGATTGCCTCTATAGTTTTGTACTGCAAAACAGTATCTGATGTCCTGAATAGCTCACAAAAGCAGAACTAATAAGGTTTTGAAATTGATCACCCCAGTGGTTATGAGATTCAAATGAGAACAGGAGGGAAAATGACTATTATCTTTTAAAATTATTGTAGAACTGACTGTTGTTGACATTCTGCTTCTGTGGAGTAAATTGTGTGATGAAACTCTGGTGTATTTTAGGTATAATGGGTGACAAGTCATTAAGTAGAGTCTCCAGCATCTGTGCACAGGGAGGCAAGAAATATTTTTTGTTTTACTGTAGTCTGTAGGTAGTGATTGCACGATAATTTCTGTTCGCTGACCATTACGCCACGAGGTTTTTAATATTCAGCCAAAAAAAGGTTATGATCAACTGTATGTCATGCATTTCTAGAACTTTAGATAGATCCTAGCTAGCATGTGTAATGACTTTAATGATTTTGTATGTATAGCAAAATTAAATTAATATTTAATAATTTATGATAACATCAATGGACGGAAGTGATAAATTCTAAAATATACTATGATAGGAGGGGCTGTATTTGAAAACCAGAGTCACCTGCTAGTAGGAGTCTAATGATGGTCCTATAAAAGAGATAAAATAGAATAACAAATGAGGAAATCATAGAACAGGCTAGAAATAGGTATATGCCAAAAAAAAAAAAAAGGTGAGTTTTAATGGAGTTAGGAGAACTGACTTGTTGATTGGCTAAATTAATCATAATTCAACTGCTTGTGCAAAGCCCCCCAAAATTGCCTAGGTGCAGCATCATGGCAACATAGGGCACCTGTAATGATAAGGACCGGTATTGTATGTCTACTCAGGAGTATTATGAGCATGTCTTTTCATATTTCTGATATAATATATGTAGATATGATCATATGTAAAAGAAGGATTTAGGCTTATAGTAATAAAAGTCATTGTACTGTTTCTAAAACTTATGCAGTAGTTAAAACTTTAATTAAACAGGTTTTCAAGAAAGGGGAATAGAGACTGAGTTCATAAACCAGACAGATATGCTTTGTAAATGAAGAAGAGAGCTAATTAAGCCAAGCATAGCAGCATAATATTAATTTTTAAAAACACTTCGAGTATATTTGTAGTAAATCTTGCCACAGCTACTGCATATTTCCTAATGAATTATTCTACAGTTTAGATTCATTGTCTGTGCTACCAATACTCCATGGCCAGGTAAAAAATTGTATCCTTAGGCATTATGCTAATGTTTATTTCAGCACAATTAACTCTTTGAGCTGAATTTATGGGAAGGTCAAAAATGACGTAAGAAATCTTTAAGCACCAGAATATTTTTCATCCCTGTAATTTTTATTCAACTGATGTTAATTTTAGTTTCTTTTTTGAGGAGGAAGAGGTGAATATGGAGTTCTTGCTGATCTCTATCAAGAGCTCTGTCACACAGGGGAGAAGAGGCCTCAGTTTGTAATATGTATGGCAAGCAATTAAAGGAGTTAGTGAGCTGGTACATTTCCTTACATATGAAAAACCATTCAACTCTGTGTCTTAACATTGTCCGATAGTTAAGTCAAAAGCACTTGCTGATGTTTGGCTGTAGTGTTTGTTTCTGTGTTTCCTCAAACTATTTGTCAAAAAATCTTGAAGATTTTGAATTATTTGAGAGATGTAATAAACCCATTATGATGTTAATTCTTTGGTTGAGTTTCTGTATTTCTTTAAAGGAAGCTTTAGTTTCCTGGTAGATTGCAGAGAGGTCCTTAATTTTATCTTCTTCTGCTGGGAAATAGTGATGTTTGAACAGGTGCAGTTACATCAGCTTAGATATGTTCTTTTGAGATCTCTGCTGCAGAGTATATGAAAATTTGGGCTAGTTTTTGAAGCAGTAAAAAATGCCTGAGGACTTTTAAACCAAATTGTTTCCCTCTGTCAATTCAAATGCTCTAAATGCCTTTTTTTTTTTTTTTTTCCTAGAGAATATTAGAAGTATAGTTAATATTGAATTTTTCATAATTACTTTTTTTCTTTCTGGGCCACATAGACTTAAACTGTTTCACTTTTTAAATCTAGCATCCTTATCCCTTTTACCGCTATTGATTCTTGAGAATACCCAAACATGGGCAAAAATAGCAGACATACCAGGAATGCTACATGTATGTCTGCTGAGTTTTGTAGAGTTTCTTAAAATCTGGAGTATTCTCTGTATTTCTGAGTATTCTCTGTCTTCTGAGCAGACAGGCTTTCCTGGGAGCTCCCTAAATGATGGTATGTACAGTCTTAATGAAGAAAAACCCAAACATTTATTGAAAATAAAATCTTGAAATATCTTTTAAAAGATCATAGAAAGAAAAGAGGAGAACTATATTCACAGCTGACTGGAAGGAAGAAACTGGAATATCACCAGGTTAGATTCTCCTTCCCATCATTTTCTCCAGCACGACAGATATTCCCTTGAACACTTCCCACCATGATTATTAGGTTAAAGCAGGATCAGCTTGGTGTCCCAGCTGGTTTCCTTTACATACTAGTGCTAAAGTTTCTGACTGCAGCTATTGGTCAGGTACAGATGTTGCACTCATTTCACTGTGAAGTTCTGTGCATGTATATTTCTGGAAGTTTTTTTATGGGCTATTTACATAGTAGTTGTCGACTAATGTATCTACTGAGCTCTACATATTCCTGACTATGAAGTTATAAACCTCGAGCTAGAAAGTAAAAGGTGAAAGAAGGGTGGGAGGAGAAAAAGATGAGTTAAAATTCAGTCATAATCCTTTCCTGTGAGAAACACCACATCAGAGACCTGTCAAAGTCTTGCAGTTCAATGACAGGACGCCATGAGGACAAGAGCATTTGAGATTAAGAGGTAAAAGTATTGCCACAGCAGCCTTGGGGTATGTCAAGACAACAAAGTCAAAAGCTGACTTCAGTGCTTCAAGTTAAATGTTACAGCTCTGTAAAGGGAAAACCTCAAGTGTTACAAACCTTAAAGCACACCACAACATCCTCACATGTCATTTCTCTGTGATAATGTGATTTTTAAATAATTTTGAAGAACAAGAAAAGTCAGACCATTTTGTAGATAATTTGAGACTTATTATTTAATATAGAGACTTAAAAATTCTGCCTGGACAGAACTACAATTTACTGTAGAAATATCTGCATCAACAGTTAATCAGCTAATGCAGTGTAGTGTAATGTAACTCATCCTATAACCCTCCTCCTTTTCTTTTTCACTTTAGGGAATGTGTAGGAAATCATGTTTCTGTTCTGCCTTCCCTGTCCTCAACTTCATGCGCTCATGTATCCCCCATGTATCTCTGTACCAGTGCTAAATCCAGTTGGTAAAAGGCTTTGCAGAGGTAATTGAGCTCTGTGCCTTTGTATCCTTTGATGTACATAATAGTTTAGAAGTGTTAGAAACATTTGCGGATCTCTTTACTCTATCACTTGATACACAGGCATGTAAAAATAATTTTGAACGTCTACTTTTTGACCCAGAGTTGTCTTTTAAGAAAGCTTAAGATTTTTATGGCAAGTTTCACCTTTTAACTGCTCTATTAGGTTCTGCTGTATTTAGCTGTTAGATGCTGACTTGGTGCCAGAAGAAGGGCAAAAGACTGCCATATGTTGATGAAGGATATGTCCTCTTTGGGTGTCTTTTCTGCTATAAGAACTTTCTGTGTTGTATATTCAGTGCTGGAAGATCATGCAATTAATATTTGGATTTTTTGCATTAAAGGTCTTTATAATTAACTGTTGAAAATTGAGTGATGATTTTTTAAAAGTCTTTTGGTACAACCATTAATTTCCAAAGGAAAACTCTGAGTTTCACAGGCTTCATGGGCAGGATTCTGTTTCTTTAAACATACCTGTCCAGTGCCATTTTAGATGCCCTAGATATCCTGTCTGGTTTTACAAACTACAGTTTCAGAAAGACACAAATCTCTTGAACATTGTGCTAAAGCTACCCTTGTCATGAGGATGTCTCAGCGACTACCCAAAATAGCACCAGTCATTTATGTGTAGGCATACAAGTTACTCTTCATAATAAATTAGATGGTTCATGAAAAGCAATTAAAAATATCATGCTGAAGTTTTGGCAAACACTCAGCAATCTTCTGGGCTTAAATATTTGACTCATTTGCTGTAGGAAAATTGTTCTTTGCATTTTCTTATATGGACATGAAGTTAGCTTAGGGATGGTGGGCCCCTTTGTGGTGTAAGTAGGCACCTTTTACAGCAATGAATTAAAACTATTCGACTTTGACCCATTCTTTGTCTCCCAAGTATACACACTGGTTGATATTTGAAGGATGATCAATAATAAAAGAGTATTCCTGATGTTAAGGTGTGTAACAAGCTACCAGTGTGATTGTCTTGTAGTCATTATTGAGCATGTGATTACTGGGACAGCTGCTATGTTCTGGAGAAGAAATTTTGACTATGTCATATTACTGTGACAGCCTACTGTAATTTATATTTATAATACAGTAATTTATAATCCTAAATTTGTAAGCAAGCCCTTCTAAATATTTCATATAATGTACTTGGAGTTTCAACCTGAATGTAGAGTAGATATATATACATACTTCTACTCATATAAATATATTTTATGAATATGTATATGTGATGTATACATGAATGAAAAAAAGGCCTGCCAAATTTTTAAGGAGTTAAAAGCTATGTGATAGCTCTGCTGTAAAGAGAACTGAAAAATAGATTGAAATTAATCATGATTCAGCTTTTCAAACCTTGTTTCTGTGTTGTCACTTCACAGGCAACCGAAACTTTCAGTCTAAATAGAACTTAAATGTATAATATATGCTTAAACGCCCTGTCTTTAATTATGAGAAATTCAAAGTATCCTTACTCACTGAAAACAAATTCTGCTTAGAATAAATAGAGGCAGATTGGAGGAATAAACCTCATATATCTTATATCAAGGAAAGATTGCTAAGCTGGTGTTCTCAAGCACCTGAAATGCTCTGACAGTGACAGTGGCTGGCAATAAACATAAATTTGAAAACAAATGAAATTGCTTTCCCTCTTGTTGGGCTTTGCTTGCTAAAGTATGCCTTGATCTGGACATCTCTGAGAACAGAATTTGCATCCCTGTAGATCTGTGGAGAGAATGAAATGTTTCATTATTCTGAAAATGAGAAATTTACCAGAAATTGCCCCTTAAATTCAGATTAAATTGAACATAGCTATTATTTTTTAAACTTTTACCTCAGTTTTAAAGTACTGCAGAGATACAAGTGTGATTTGCTACAATAGTTATTTCTAATGTCAGACATGTAAACATCATCAATTGTGAGCACCCGGCAAGGTTCTGTGCAGAGAGATTGCTGGAGAGGCGAGCAGTTGAGAGAAAATCAGAATCATTAGTCATGTTTATTCCTTGTCAGCTTTTCAGATAGTGTAATTAAGTTAGGGCTAAATATCTTATAACTGAATGGAGTTTGTAGTCCCCCCTGGAAGATGCATTACAAGGTGAATCTCAAATTCCAAACTAAAATCTGTGATTCAAATTACAGCTTCACAAAATAGATCTTGTTTACAAAAGAATGGAGTTCCAGTTTCAGACAGCTGTGTCACCACTCCATCTCAGCCATGTTGTGATTATATCTGTCTTGGGATATTGAAAATAAAATGAGTCTCAATTTCTGACCAAATCACCATCCGGTACTTTTAATGTTGTTTTTAAAGTTTCTGTAGGTCTTGAATACACAAGTCTCCAAGCCTCACATCAGCATAATATCAAAATCCCATTAGTTTCACATTATTTGCTACAGCAGATCAAGTCCCTGGGTAAATTTAAAACCAGATGATTTCAGACAAACAAAATCCAGTTACGAAGTGCTTTATCATGAAACCGGGTCTGGCTGTGCTGCAGGACAGATATTCAGACTGTCAAAAGGAAGAAGGCAACCCATCAACAAAAATTAAAGAAAGCCAAATGCATATAGCAGGAAAATAATTTTAAGTTACAGTATTTAATAAGCATTGAGGCTAATGAAAATTCCTGAGAACACTGGGTGATATAAAATTAATAACCTTGTGTTTTTTAATTTTCTCCAAGCTTGTTTGGTAGTTAACAGTCCCAGTGATTTTTAATGAAAACATAATGTAGATTATGTATTTATTTATTAAAAAATCTTCAGTAGATTTCTGATTGCCTGATCAGAATTGGTTATAACAAGTACTCTGACCTACCAAGTTATGAAAGCAAATAATCTGTTTAGTTTTGCAAAAGATATTTTCTCCTCATTTCAGTGAAGAAATAATTAATTCCTTCTTTACTACATCCAGTTATTACAACCTAAGTGCAAAAACTGTGTGGTTGTTTTCTGAGTCCCATTGCAGTCACAGATTCATCTCTGCTCCCAGGAACAGTGCTTGTCATTTTGTCCCTGTGAAAATGGAAAAGCTCAACAATGATGACAGTATGAGGAACTGGAAACCTGACACATTTCCACAACTCACTAAAAATGATAGGAGCAGATGTCATTTTTCCTTTGCACATCTCTGGAAGAGGCTCTGGAGGTCTGTCACAGTGTGGAACATCACCACAACCACTGTGTTACAACTTCTGGGTGATGTCTGTAGCAGAAGCAATAGCAAATTTTCTCTTGAGTCTTGGCAACATACTTTGATTTATATAGCTATTAAGAAACAGTAGATTCAGCATTTTGATATGTTACTGGATACATAATTGTATAATATACAGTTAATATGGCTGTAAAACTAAAAAGTCCAAATCTAATCTAAGCCCTAATCCTTCTGTTTTATGTGGCCACTGTTTTTAAAAAAATTGAGCAATAATCTTGAAGAAATAAAATCTGTAAAAATTGCAAATCTACAAATACATCAGAGATCTTTTCTTCTATAATATTCAAGTTATTTTTTGCATGACTTGTCTGCTTTATTACAGTGAAACTTCAAAAAATAAATTAAAGCAGAGAGTTCTAGAATTTCTAGCCCAGGAAAAGTCTATGTTAACTAGCTAATTTGTGTCTGTTTCAGTTTGTTTAGAGCTATTGTCCAAAAGAAATATCCAGATGCAAGATTTTGCTCTAGTAGGTTTGATTCCCAAACCAGGGGACTTCTTGTCAGTTAGATGATGAATATATGGCACTATATCAGTATAAGGTAGAACTTGCTTTCCCTGGCACTGCATATCTGCTATCACTAATCCTCTTAGAACTGAAGATGCTATGTGTTCGTATTCAAAGCACATAAAAATATAATAGAATCTGCCATTACAAAAAGTAGGAACATAATTTTTTTTCCCTCAGTCTGGAGCATGCAATACGGCAAACTTTTTGTCCATGGAACTTCCATTTAAAAAATTATCTGTCAAAGGATTCAGCTTCTCTTAAAACAAGTAAATAAATAAATAAAAATTCATACTAAACCATGTCTTTCCTGTACTGATGCATCAGTAGAGGCAGCCTGATGGAAGTGGTGAGGTAGTTTGTCATGTGCTTTTTATTTGAAAAGCAGCATCATTCTTGTCATCACATTTATCATGAAAATTGCATGGTGTGAGATATTTGCTAGGGGATGTTATAAATGAGATTAGAGGGGGGGATGCTTTCTGTACCATAAAATGAATGAAAAGCAAGAATATGCAAGTTTTACCAAAGCTAAATTTAATTACAGTAATTTCACGATTACAACCCGCGCTGACCAGGAGTCGGCAACCTTTCGTTCTTTGTTCATACACAAGCCGCACCTGGTTATAAGCTGCTCTGTTGTTGGCAGCAAGGATCTGCGTGCAACAAAGTTGCCAAATAGTAACAGAATCGCGGGATCATGGGGTTTACTGGCTCGGCTCGGGCGGTGCGGGCTCGGCCTGCTTGGGACTGCCAACGGGGCCCAGTGGCCCAGCTCAGCGCTGCCACTCGGTGGGGCCACTCAGGGCCGGCCGCCGCTGCTGCCGCCGGGCAGGCAGGGATGGAGCC
>PYHW01009762.1:3158490-3176300 GCA_013186435.1 Turdus rufiventris
TGAAATTGCTGTACTTAACAGAAACATCATTTTAGGACATAGTAGATAATTATTTTATTCAGTATGGAAACGCAGAAGCCTCTATAGCAACTGCAGTTTGATTTTTGAGTGCACCTAAAAGTTGCACACAGCATGGGTAGATGAGGGAATGCTGAAGAAATAAGACCCTTCAGAAAAGATTGATAGAGGAGACCTAATAAAAAATTTCAATATGTAAAAGTTTGCTACATGATAGATATGATTAACTACTCCCCTTTACATAGCTTTAGAAAACATACAAAATTATAAATACTGTTTGCCTCATAGTGTTAAGAACTACACATTAAATATTATTAATAGTTTCATAATTAAAGGATTTTTATGTATTAGATATTGTTTAAGCAAGAATTTGTAGCATTTCTGTCACTAGAAAGTTTTAATTCCAGGTTAAACTCACTTTTGAAGAGATGGTGAAATTTCCTTTGATTTCTGTTTGTTAAATTAAGTGTGAATGTCCATAGCATAGATACTCAGTGTGAAGGGATTGGTCCCATCCAAATATTTTGGGGTTAGAAAGCAAAGGTGAATGTATTGCTTGTGACAGTATTTTCAAGATTACTTGACCTAAATTTTTTTCACTAGAAGGAATCCCATGACTGCATTAAAATAATCAGAAAGTATATGTATAGAGTTAGAAAAACAATTGTGTCTATTCTACATAGCATTTATTTACCATAACACACCCATTGTCTCTGCTTCTCATGCGTAGCTCATGCGGTGATGTCCTGCCTAGCCTCTATATTTGTTTTTCCTTTCCGGGAGAAGATGGGAAGGAGAAAATAGGATGTGCTTGTAGGCCTTGTACAAACAGAGGACCGGGGATGATCTGGAAAGTCGGGAACTATCTCAGAGCTCCACAATTTAGTGTAGGCTGAGTGTCTTAATTTTACTAGACTAAAGAGCTACTTAGAAGTCAACTTAGAAGAACTTAAAATACTGTGCACCACAGAGGAAAGAGAGCTGAATCCGTTATCGATTCCCATAGTAAGCAATAAAATGAAAACAGAACGTATAAGGTGATTTCCTTCCTCAATCACAGCTTTTCAAAATGGCATGGTTTAAAAGAAATTTTCATCCATTTTCAGTGATTGCAGCTGGCAATGCAGGGAGAGCCAATTGAAGAGGGTCTAGATCTAAACTTGGAAAGTTTCTCCTGTTTGTTTTGCCCTCAAATGATATGGAGATTTAGTTGTATAAAATATATATATATATATGTACACAGACATATATATTCAGAGAGTAAAGATACAATATATAATATGCAAAATAATTGTGCTTTTATATGTGTGTGTGTGTGTGTGTGTNTATATATATATATATATATATATATATATATATATATATGTGTATTTATTTTGTGTTCCCAGTTACCTGGTAGTATCTGTGGCTAGAAGAGCAGGGTTCAAAAGGAGTCCATTCTCACGGCAGACAAAGATGCAGCAACTACTGCAGTCAAAATTATGAGACAGAATGGAATTAAAGTCTGTTGCAGACATTAAGTTTTATCTCACTACCTGGGAGGAGGAGGAAGCACAGCTATTTAGAAGACTTTTGGGTGTTTTACATGCATATATGAAAAGCACTTTTCCAAGGAAGGAAGAGAAGAGAAAAAAATTAATTGATTTGGATATTTTCTGAACATGCTTCTCTCTTACTTTCCCTGTTTCCCTAGAGATTTTGTGTGCCAGTTGTTTCTTTTGGCAATGCTCTTCTTCTTCCTTAGTCTTGGATGCTATTGGCTATTTTGTCCTTTTGGACAAAAATTATTGTAATAAGTAATAGTATTAATGGGAAGGGGCACATTGTGCATCAAATAGAAGGCATGCTTTTGCATCATGTCTCTTTATGTAGTAGCATCCTTTCTTTTGTGCTGCTAGTAACTTCTAAGATTCTACCCCCTGTTTTTATACCACTTTTAAAAGAAATGATGATAAACCACTGGAAGACAATTGTATTTCAGGATTTTGCCATCATTAAAGCTTTCACCAAATAAAACATAAACATTTCCAAAATTATATAGATGTGCATGAATCTTCTCTCTGTTCTATAAGTTTTAATGCAAATGCTTTGATTTTCACTGGATAAAGGTAATTCCTGATTCCTTCCTTCTCCATCTTATTACTCCTCACTCTTTTTAGAGCTTTGTCTCCTTCTTTCTTCTATCACAGATGCAATAGATCTTATTGACTTTATTTCTCTGTCCTTTGTGCTCTTTAAAGAGTTTTTATACTTCCTCCTCTTTTACTTAGTCTTTTGAATTTTAATGCTTCTTTTATCTGTTACCTACAGCTTATAATTTTACTTTCATTCAAAACTTATATCTGCTGTTAATCCAAGGTTTTTTTGATTGTTTATTTGGTTGTTTTTTCTCCATTGTGAATCAGTTATGTTGTGACCCTATACTTTGAATAAATTATTTGCTTGAATGTATGTTGGCTATATATTGTGCTGTCACCAAATCTGCTTCCAACTGTCCAGGGTTAAATTTTGTACTGCTACCCTGACTGTTTCTTGTATATATGCAATCAACAACTCCTGTTTGTCTATTCCAGGACTCTCATTTTCTGCTGGTCTTGCTGATTCCCTTCTCAGTGTGTGTCATGCTGCCTTTGCTTGTGTTTCAGCTCACTTGGGGGAACTGTGCCAAAATCCACTGTATGATTTTGTCAGTCCTGGTATCAGGCTCCAATTACACCTCCTATCTTGTCATCATAAAGAATATTTCATAGTTCTAAAATGTGTGTGGGTTCCTGTTTGTCTTCAAAAGTAAATGCAAAAAGCTGAGTATGTTTAGACCTGAGTTTTGTTACTGATTTCTCTGGTCTAGTGAATATTAAGGGACTTCAGGACTCTTCTCGCTCATGGATTTATCTTTATCTTACCCTCAGGATTTTTGGATCCATCCATAAATCATCTTGTAAATTATCATTCTTGGCACTCCGTTTTTCACTTGTTTTCCCTTCATCATTTTGTATATTGAACTACACAGAACTTGACTCCTATCTTGTCTCAACCTGAGGAAGAGCTTCAGAAAAAACAAAAACAAAAACAAACAAACAAAAAAACCTCTGTGAATCCTCCACTTAACTGTTTATAATAAACTGTATTAAAAATATTTTTAGTATTTTTGAATTTACAGAAAATAGTTTTGTACTTCTTTTTTATAATGATCTCATTGTTTCCTTGTATGTCTATATACATATATATATATACACACACCCTTATTTGGATCCAGTGCAACTTCTGTACCTCTTGGGACACAATAATAAAAAGCTGTCTTATTAATTCCTAATCAGTATGGCACAAATTAGAGACACCAATAAATAAAGGCTTTATTTAGTCACAATTCTCTGTTTGCATGGGTTTACAAAGTGAATCTGACCTGTGTAATCTATATTCTGTTCATATAAAAAGCTTAAAGAGTCTTTTAACATGTATCTGTTAGGATGTAGATATTTTGAAGCTGTACATTGAAACAGTGAAAATAGCTTTAGAGCGAAAAAAAGAAGTGTGTCTCTGATATTCTAAATAGTACTAGTGGTGTATTGCCCTATAGTGCTTTCTTTTATTAGTGCCCTTCTTAATTTTATGTATTTGTCTCTTTTTGTTTTTGAAAATCAAATCTATGCTGTGGTAATGTGGCGGAGGAAGGAAATGAAGAATAAAGTACTACAAATGAAGTGCTTTTAAACAAACTAATTAATTACATGTACAAATGCATTGACTAAGTTTGGGTTTTCAATTAGGTAACTAATTATGTTGAAAATGGCATAGCATATTTAAATAGATGCCAGTGCCTCTGGCTCATCCAGTTCTCTCTAGGCTGTTTTTTAAGTACACAGCTAATTCTCTTGCTCTTAGGTATCACCTGTTATAATTTAAAAACATGGTTCCATGCCTAATTAGACATATAATGTTGATGTTTACATAAGCAAAATATAAATTCTTTATATTAATTTAAGTTGCATATTTCTACTTTATGGAAAAGCTGTCCATCAAATGCTGTGCAAAATACCTGTTTATTACTGCAGCATTCTTTTAAAAAATGCCAAAATTTCTTACTATAAAGTACAGAATTTGTACTGGACTTGCTTGTATAATGTCTAGGAGCTATTTAGTAATTACTTTGGAATTACTCTTTTGGTTAAATGCTTAAATCTGGTTCCAGCCTCATGTGATCTTTCAAGGTATTTGTTTATACAAAAAATTTTGACCTTCCCACATTAAGAAAACTTAGAGGTTTTTTAAGAAAGAGTATAGACAGTTATCTCTGAGAAATAATGTGGATCTAACTTAATTGCCAAAGGTAAAATGATATTAATAGTGTCAACAATATATGTTTATGAACCATGCTACCAGTTTCTTAGACCTTTTTTAAATGGTTAGATACATTTTGCATGGGATCATAACATTACTGGGGTTTTTTTCTAATTTGATTGTTGACTTCTAAGACATGAGGGCCATATTTCTGGTAAAGAATATCAGACTTGTCAGATCAGAATTAAAGGTAGATTCAGGGATTTTTTTAGCAGAATTTTTGTATAAACTGTGTTCCAAATAATTAATATCCCTTTTCATAGCCATTTATTTGAGGAATCTTCAAAAAGAAAATACAGCTTGGTTACATTCACTCTAGCAGGAGATAATTGTAGCACTCAGTTAAAATAACCCATTTATGATACAGTGTACACATGCTCATGTGGGAATGATTTTATCAAAATACACAGTATTGATTGCTTGTGCAGTAGGTAGTATTTTCATGTTTTTAAAATGAAGACAGGTACTCATTTAACATTGGGGATTTTTAGCATTATACTTAGGAGAGAGGCTGAGGACAATATTGGATTCTAAAGCTGTTCTGTAATTACATAGGAACACCTATATGAATTACATAAGAATGTTTAAAGAACTATCATTACCTTTATCAATTTGCAGGCAGTGCTGAAAGAGTAGGCATCTGGTGCAGATTCCTGTCTGTAAAACCCAGCCTTTTTTTGTGAAATCTCTTTGCTTTCACATTTACCAATCTGGGGAAATATCAAAAACTAGTGAACATAATGTTGGGTAGAACACACACCCTTCAGTAAAAATCAATTGCATGATAGAATTTCAAAAAAAGATGCAGTTAAAATTTACTAATATTTTAGATAGTTTTGTTAAATGCAGCCTTGGAATTTTAATGGAGTGCTCATTCTGTTTACAATTTTGCCCCCAGAGAATAGTTCCAGAGCAGCTCTTTTGTTTGTTGGTGAACAGCACAAAGCAAACAAAGTTCATAAATCATACTGACTGAGAACATCAGTCCTGGTTGCTGCTTAATGAAGCTTTAATCCATTTTGAACAGTTGAGTTTTTGTTGCTTTTCGGATTTTTTTTGTTTAATGCAATTTTCTTTTTCTAAAATTCCTAGGGGAGGAAAAGAGGGAATATGGTTAGAATGCTAGCGTGTCTTCTATCTAGTTTTTAGAGGAAGTAGAGATTAGGGACTTTTTTTCCAAAATATTTGTCAAATATTGATTTATTTTTAATAAATCTTTTCTGAGCTCATTCATGATCTCAGAGAGCTGGACAATCACAGAATCACAATTACAGTTGAGGTCAGAAGTGACCTCTAGGAATCATCTAGGAAGTCCAGCTTCCCTGCCCAAACAGGTTGCCCATTCCCATAAGCAAAGAAATATTTGTGGAGCAGCCATGGTATCCTTTGAAAATGAACAATTCTATCCTGTCTCTGTAAAAGTTACAAGGTACAAGGAGCTGGCACAGGGTCATGAAAAAAGAAGTAGAAATCCCATGGTGGGATGTGTTGGGGTGATGGTATCCCAGCAAAATGCTGAGATATCTGGCTTTAAATAATTGCTATCCAGAAAAATACTACCTTTTTATCAGGTATTACATTTGTTGAATATTTATTGTGTTACACAAAGCACCAGCACAGAAAAGATGAGTCACCATCTTTCTATGTTCTTTTCCAACAAATTTCATAAAATGGTTATAACAGGACTGTGTAAACCAGAGATTAGAAAGATAGTTCTCTTCCCACAAGTTCAGTGTGCTTAGTGCTGCATTTTACTTTATTATTTTTTGGGTTTTAAGCATACATACATGCATATATATATTCCCCAGAAAATATTATCTTCATAGAATAAAACCAGCATGATGATGATGATGATGATGATGATGATGATGATGGTGTATTGAATTCAGAAAATGATTAACCAAAACTTTTTTTTTTTTTTAAATTACTATTTTCAGAAAAATTTTCTTTAACTCTCTCAATTTACTAGAACTCTTGTCTCAATTCCTCTTTAAAACAAGAGCAATTACCTTCCTTTCATTCCTCCTTTCCTCATCTTTTTGTAACAATCTATGCAAAAAATAATACCTAACTTAGGCCTTCTTGATAGATTATTTTGGTATTTAAAAATATTTTTCCTAGAGATCCACTGTTAATTGTCTGTGATGAGTTTTCTAGAAATGGTACAATTGCATTTGTACAGGGAAAAAAAAATCAAACTAACACATAAACATCAGTATTTTATAACGAATTTTCCTCTAACAAACCTAGATTGGTTTGGCTTCATGAATGCATCTCTCATGGTTGACTGGCTTGATATTCATTGTGTCAGCTGCAATTCGAAGGTTATTAAGCCTGACCTAGATTTCATTGCTGTATAGGTTAATCTGCTCTGTTATCTTTTTGTGTATGTGTGTGTTTTAGCTCACACCAATTTCTACTTTCAAGCTAGTAATTTGGAAACTCTAAGACCAGCACAGTCATGATAAGGAAGACAATTACTCTTTGTAAAATCTAATTTCATACCTTTTTGTCCTTTGTGTTGCATCCTATTTGAAAACAGTTATCCAAGGATAAACAGGGTAAAAATAGTGATGTAACATATCCTAGCATCATGCTTCACTAATTTGCTAGAGAAGCAGTCACCAGAGGAATTCAGATCTTTATCTCTCATCCCACCCCATGCAGAGAAGACAAACTGAGAGGAAGAGGGTAAATAAAGAGAGATTCAGCTAATAGGCAAAAAATTAAGATAACAGTCAGATGGAGTTAACAGGAGGACGTTGTTGAAAATGTGTCTATTCCCACTCTGAAATGGAAACAATCCTTCTTCTGGAGGGACCTCACCCTGCTGGTCTAAATTAAATGGAAGATTTTAATCTTATGAACAAAACTGTTATTTGTTTTCTTTCATTAAAAGTTTAGATTTGATTAATTTAAAAAAAAAAAAAGAAAAGCTTTCTCATTTAATTTTTTGGCATTTTGAGTTCTTTTCAACTGAAAAGCACTGCCTGGGTAGCCCTATAGTCTGAACTATGCTATATTCATCCACAAAACTGACTCTGTACATCATTATACTGAAATTTATGTATGGGCTAATTCTCCCTTTATTCAAGAGATGACCCTTCTGCTAAAATCCATCCACTGAGGCTCAGTTCCATGCTTACGTTTAATTTTCAATCACTCAGGCTTTCTTCCTCTTTGTGTCTGGTAGATTTTACATTATAAAAAAGTGCCAGAACATTTTTATTCTAAAACATTTAGTTCTGTTCATCACCTCATTTGAAAGAATGAAGCAACAGATGTGTTGCCTCACATCTCTATTTAATTAATTTATTTAACTTGCAATTTTTAAGGGTGCACATTTTATTAAAATTTTCATTTTTTATCTATTCTTCTGGAAATTGTAGCCATAAAACACAAATTAATCTGGAAGAATGGGCTAATCAGTTCTCTGGGAAAGAAGAAAGATCAAGTATATTCTAACAAATGTTTGTCTTATTCTTTTAAACCTTGTCAAAAGTTATTATACAGCTTCCACAGAAAGACTATTCTAGTGCTTTACTATCTATTTAGCCAGAATATTTTTCATAGTAATTCATAATAGTAAATTATGTTAGTGAAAATTAGGCAATTATTTTCTTTTGCCTCCGAAGTTATTGAAAAAATTTATCATTGTTCCTTCTAAAGAATTTCATACAGCATTATAGTTAATATGAGCTGCTTCTTGCACTTAGTCTAATTTTTCAAGGAGCGAGAAAATAGAAAGGCTTTCTATTTTACCTAACAGATCTTCTTTTTCCCAGAATAACCCTGCTTCTTCAGAGAGGAATTTGAAGAGAAGGCAGGTGCATAGGGACACTCTTCCATGATATCATGCTGGCTTTGATCAGCATCCTGACTTGAGGCTGATGATATCTTTGAATAAACTTTTTACTAGATTCTTCCTCCATGGATTTGATCACGTTTCAAGCCTATTGAAACTTGTATCATCCAAAGCACTGGGTGTTCTCTGTCACATCTGTGTCACTGACAGACACTGCCATTGAGGGCACCTTAGCAGCTTTGCTGATGACACCAAGCTGTGTGGTGTGGTCACCATGCTGGAGGGAAGGGATAACACCCAGAGGGACCTTCACAGGCTTGAGGAGTGGGTCTGTGCAAATGTCATAAGGTTCAACAAGGCCAAGTGCAAGGTTCTGTGCTTGAGTCAAGGTAATCCAAAGCTGCAGACAGTATTCAAGATGAGGCACATCACAGTTTTTTATATTAACAAAATGGCAGTTTCTGGGATTTTTTTTCTGCCATTCTTTACTATTAATGACAATGGATTTGACTGCTAATAGGTATTAAGCTAACCTTTGTTCAAACTAGCTATAATTTTCCCAATTATACCTTTATTGTGTGATAACAATTAGATCAGAGCCCACCCCTGTGTGCATAAAATTAGGACATGGCTTTATTTAACTTTTCCCAGAAGCATTCTTTTACCTGCACTGAGATCTACATCATTTTGAGAATATCCTTTCTTTGCTCTATCCTGGATTCTCTCCAATAGATTTCGTGTTTTCTTAAGTTGTTGTTTTCTTGAGTGCTGGGACCTCAGCAACTGGTAGAAGTCAAATGAATTTCCTTCATGTTTTATATAAAACAAATCTCTTAGTACATCTCTGTATTACATCTCTCAAGTGTGCTTCTCTTTCTTTTTCATCAACATTCTCTCATATTTTGTTTTTGATTAGGTGTAATGCTGAAATCTTTACTGCAAAATGAAATAGTGTTCAGTTCATTGCTATTGTTAAACATATTTAATGTAATGTAATGTTAATTTTAATGCTTAATAATAATGTTTACCATGTTAAACTCAATCAGAGTCTATCATATATAACACATTCCCTCTTTATTCTGGTTTATGATCCTAGCCCATCGTTAAAATTCTTTTACTTAAGTGTTTGGTCATGAATTATTTTTTGTGAATGCTGAGGCCAATAAAGTATGGAGCCCACCACCCTTCTGTCTGCCCTGTGAACAAAACATCATAGTTTACTGTTCGGTGTAAATGACAATTGAGTAACTGCAATACACGTTCGTTTTACTGGGTTACCATCACAGCCATGGATTGAGGACTTCAAATTTGTTACCTTTCTAATTGAGTGTTTCTTCTAAAAATCACTATTGTGTCTCCTACTTTTGATATGTAAAATTATATTTCATAAAATAGGTTGCTAAGATAGATGCAATGAATTCATCTGAATGTGTTTTCTTTGATAATAATGAATTTAAAATAGACTTGTAACTTAAATTTAGCTAAGTGGAATCCCAATTAATGGGTTGATACAGTACCTAACAATGGGACTCAAATCTTGATTGCTGTTTTTAACATCTTAGAGAACAAGAATCACAGTGGAATCTAATTACTGAGTGTGATGACCCTTCCTCAAAGACATTACCTATAATGATATTTGCAATAATTAAAGGAATTTTTTGAGACTATTTACATAAATGTTTAAAAAATTATAAGGCTAGAATCTCTATCAAAGAGACAGCAATGGAGAAGTTTCTGTTAGCGTTTGATTTACTAGTTAGCAGTTGATGCTGCTACAAACACAATGAAGGAAATGAAGGAAATAACACTGACAAAATGCTGAACAATTTTTTAAAATATATTGATTAGAAATTTTGATTAAATAAAATGCATGTCAAGCACCATGGTGTGATGAAAATAAATCCATTAATATATATTTTGTATATGCCTAATATATACTATTCACATTTAAGTAGGTTGTAACCAAAATATGAAGTGTGATCGTTTGAGGAAGAGTCAGGCATGTGCTGAATATAGGTGCAATGTGACAAGATAGATTGGGATGTAATAGATTAAATTGTATCAGCAGAGACACACATCTGCAGCCAGACTTCACCACTTATCTACCAGTTTCCAAGACTAAATATAAATTCTGAGGAGGTCAGTATTTTGAAAAATCTTGAATGCAAACAGGTATCACTGGTTCACTTTCTTATAGCAAACTTCAGAAAATGAATGCATGCAGGCTTTCTAAGGTTTGGATAAACAATGTTACGCAATTAATTGTTGACTTTCTAATTGTGAAAAAGCTTTCTAATTCAAACAAAAATTATGCAAACATGTATTTTTATTAAAATCTGTACTAATACTGGTTTAGGAACCCAGACCTTCCTACTGTAGAACCCAGCCTCCCTTCCAATTAAGGCAAGAGTAGACCAGATTATCTTAGACAGGGATTTAGAGTCCACAGAGTGGACAAGTGGACTGGATGGCTGAAATGACTTAAGAAGTACTCTAAGTCAGTTTATGTGAGTTCAGACAAAAGAAGAAATATTGCATTACTGTAAAATACTTAATCTTTAAAAGAAAATTTTAAAGATTTTTAGTAAAAAAATCATCTGGGCTTGTCCAGAGAGGAAAAGCAATGAGATCTAAAATAAGATTCAACTGGTACTGTGCTAAAAGCTGTGTGACCACTTTATTGAGTGTACAATAGAAAACTACAGACATTGAGATTTTGAAATACCAGTATGACATGTTAAATAATGTAGTCTTGTCAGCTTTTTTGAACCATTGATGTATTTCCCTGCTCTCTTCAAACAGCTTTAATGGTAGTGAGTTATGTATAAAAGGAGTGGATATTTGAAGCTGGAGAGATTTTTATTGTCAGGAGCAACAAAGTTTAAAAAGAGTTGGCTTTCATTATAGATTGTACAGCTAGGTTCATTTTTAGAATTTCAGTATTTCTAATCTATGTTTTGTTTTTTAAAGACTTTATGCATCACAAACATTATGGAAGAATAAAATCAGTTTAATATAGAAAGTTATTTCTCTGAAACTACTTTAGTTTACTTTTATTTCTTCACTGTATGCATTTCATTCACTATTCCAAAACCAATATATATACACAAATAATACATATATATATAAATATATCACTTTTGCAGAAATGAGATGCTATTCAATTTTTTTGTTCAAGATTTCACCAAACGCTTTACCACTGAGGTAAACGGAGGTGTTTTACTACGTGTTTTGCAGGCAGATTGGTCTTCTGGTTGGGTATTTACTGAAATAGTATTTCTTACGAATGTCAGATAAGTCTGAGAGAGTAAAAGTTTTATCATTTGCATTTATCCATTTCTTTGACCCCATCACTCATCTTCCTCCACTTAAAAGATACGTAAATACCAAATAAATGAAAAAGAAGCCTGGCATTTGGAGATTGACATAGTCTTCAGCTTTCAAAGATGATTAATATCTAGAGCTTCTGCTGACTGTGAAGTGAGCAGAGTTCAGTTTTCTAAGAGTCACTCACAAGAGTTTACAAAATATATGTTCATTCATTTGTGGTAAAAGTTGCTTTTTTGAAAAAAAAAAGCATACCAAAATCTGAAACATCTCTCTTATTACTTACTATGTAGGGAACTTTCTGTACAAAGGATTGGGTAAGTTCTGTCAGAGCTGAGGGGGCCTTCAGGAAACTAGAGTGCATCTCCATTTGTACAGCTCTAACTGGAAGATGACTAAGTTCCTCAAAATACTCAGCTCAAGTAGAGAAATGCCATGTCAGAGTCTGTAAATGGCAAAGTAAAGCAGACAGGCCAATGAATTTTGATGTCAAAATATTGCCATAAATGCTCCCTCTTTGGATACTATTTCCTCTAGATATTCCCAGCTATCACAGCATATCTGAACTTACGTTTAGAGTTGTAATAAATGTCTGGCTTCATTTTTAAAAAGAACAGACAAGAGGTCATTGACAGAAACCACACCAGTTAGTTCTTGAGACATAAAACCTGATTATATTCTGATTATATTACATTTGGATTTATACTGATAAGCTGAATGATGAGAAAATTGCCAAAGAAATCATATAAAGCATATCAATCTGACAGGCAACAGAAGACTTGTTTGGTTTCTTTATTTCTTGCTTTGTGACTTTTTCTTGCTTTCTTGAATTCATGCTTTTTCTGTTTCTCTCTCTCCCCACCCTTTTCTATTCTGCATAAGTGGAACCAGAATAAGATCTTCAGGACATATTCCTAAGCAAATGTATTTGGAGCAGAGATCTGGAATGAAATTATACCCCTCAACTGAAGCAGACAGAACTCCCATTTACTTTAAAAAGCACAAAAATTCAACTGGCAGGGCAGTCTACCTCTTGTAAGGCAGTCGTCCATTGAAGACTGGTGGGAAAAGAGAAAACTTCATACTAAACACTACATGAAAGCAGCATTATAGCTGAGAACATGTGTGCAAAACTCACAAAATATAATATGATTGTTCCCATAGCAACAATGTCTCTGCCACATTGCACACTTCAAAGAAGGTGTAATTTCTACAAAAGCATGTAGTATAATGAAAAATTATTTGATATGCAATGTATGAGAAGAAGGAGCTATATGATCTGTAAAATTGAGTTGTTTTATGTTGGTGTATTTAAATCCTTAGGTGTTTTTTCAGCAAAGTGATTGCTATCTAGTTTAATTTTTATATCCCATATTGCATGATCATTAGTACCCTGAAGATAAGACAATAATCTGAACAATGTTTAGACTTTGTGCTTGTTCAGATTTTTATAGCTGATAAGACATTTGATTGAGTATATACCATGGTGGTAGTCTTTTTGGGGAGAAAAAAATATCCAAAATTATTTTGTTAAATTATAGGTGATTTAAATTTTGACAGCCAGGTGGAATTTGAAACAGTGGCCCCATTGACAGGCAGATTGAAACTAGATGATCTTTAAAGTTATTGACAATACTGAAAAAAATATAATGTCTAGCAGAACAAGTTTATATTCTTGGCATTCAGTTTACCTTTTTTCCTTTTCCTGTCCTTCCTATTTTTTCATTAATAACATGCATCCAACAAACATAAAAATGTAAAACTGATACAAGAGGTACTGGTATATGAAATGCACACTTTTCTTGGGATTTTCTCACTGAAGATGTATAAGCTATTAATATTAAGACTATTCAAATATTTGTCTGATGGATGGTGAAGTATTATCTATGCAGAAAACACAAAAGGGCTAATGAGAAATTCTTTTTTATCTCTGCTGTGCTTGCTTCTAGCAGGTTAGTAGGTCTAACCAAGTCCTGAAGATGCCTTTTCTGAACTTCCAAAAATGTGTATAAAACACTGCACTTTTCTAGACATTTGATAAGCGAGAAAAGCTTTTCTGTGAATTCAGTATTCTTGAATTTCAAATTTCTTCATAAAGAAACAGGTTTAATAGCACCATGGTTCACAGGAATCCACCTGTTGGCACTCCTACCTGTAAAAGCAGTATATCATAAAATAGCTTGCTTGTTTGCTTGCTGCCTTACAAGGAATGGGGGCAAATAGTTTCTGAGGGCTCCCTGTTTGTTATGAAACAAATTATTTTCCTGCTCTATTAATTCCACATCTTTTGCAAAGGTAATGTGTAGTATTAATTCCACATGTTGTATTTTCTGAATAGGGACTGAGGTCTATCATGTGATCCATCTTCCAAACATACAGCAGTCAAACTCTCAGACTGAGAACTGAGTTTCATAATTGCCACAAATGCTTTAAATTGAAATATAAGACTGAAGAGATTTGCTACATTAATAAAACTTGGTGTCATGGAAATCTACAGAAAACTGATAATTTTACCTCTTGTGTCAGCTCCATATCAACTGAATACACATGGTCTGTACATTAAAACAGTGTGTACTTGTCCATTCCTATTAATGACCCATCTATAAAATCCGGTCTCTTACAATTAATCTGGAGTTAGATTTCACTCTGAAGTATTTAGTTTTCTTTCCTGCTATCTTCCTTAGCTTTTGTATATTCTTTTTTGTGTGATATAGTAGTGGTAATAAATACTAATGCTAATGTTCTGGATGCAGGAAATGTTCCTTTACTGGTAGCTTATGCTTATGTAAATTACCCATTCCAGACTTTTAATAGTGTTTTCATTATTTTTTTCAGTGTGTTCAAAAGTTGCTATCCATGTCTTTGCACTTGAAGTCAATTTATGGTATACGTATCATTCACGCATACATACTGTTTCCTAATTATCTTTAAGCACAGGACTATCAAGCAAGTCTGGAGTTGTACTTTACTGCATGGAAAAAAAAGTATTAATTTCCCAATGTCTTCAGCCTGAAAATTCTGATTCTTTCACCAATTTAATGCCTTATCACCTACCTTTTACTGGGTCAGTACTTGTACTAATGTACTCTCAAAGACACTATATTTTTTATCAGAAAGGTTGTCATTCTTGAGAAGCAGGTATGGCCCACAGCAGAGCTGTGTTGACAGAGGAATTTGCAGATAAAGGATATGCTTTAATGTGCTTTTCACAAAGTTATGCTTTGCAACCTAATTTATGAAGTGGCTGCAGCTCAGAGGTATGAAGGAATCTTTCTGGCTGTTGTGAGTAAATGAGATCCTATGAAGAGAGTAGAGATCATAGAATCCCAGAGTCACAGAATTAGCTATTGGAATTTTTTTAATTCTAACACTAATTCTAACTAATTGGAAAGACATTTGAGATCAGAAATTCCAACCTATGACCTTACACCACCTTATCAACTAAACCATGGCATTAAGTGCCACATCCAATCTTCCTTTAAGCACCTGAAGGGACAGTGACTCCACCACATCCCTGGGAAGCCCATGCAGCTTAAGAATCCAGCTCTACAGAAGGGCTGTATCACAGTGAAACAGTGCTGGAGATTTTGTGGTGTGTTCAATTGGAAAGGACACTAAGAGTTTATTGGACAGACTGTCCTTATTAGGTGCACCTGTCTGTTGTTGCTCAGGTTCTTAGGGTTGTTGCTTATTCTTAGGGTTGTTGAGAAAAAGTTGTGGAACAGGTCTAACATACATCAGCCTTTCCCTTGAGGATGCATAAAGGAAGGGGGGAAGTGTATATAAGGCAGTAAAAAGGCTTGTATGTATATAAGAAGAAAAAGATCAAAACAAGAAAAAAACTGAAACTAGGAAAGTCTGAAATAGAAGTTATTGGTTTGAATCTAATCCTTTTTATTTTCAGGTTTCCTCATAGCTATTTTTAAGCTGTTATTGGTAAAACTGGGAAGTCACTTGGCACTGACAGTGGGAAAGACTGGGTTAGAAATCCTGTTTTCTACTTCTTCAGTATCTCTACTGGTAGATAGTTTTGATGCTGCTAATACTTTTTCTTAGTGCAGCAAGTGCTGTAGTATTTCCACAGCAATATAGCAGGTAGATTTTTAGATATGAGGATTATTTCTGATATACCAGGTGTTTTGCTGGTTATTGCTTTCTACTGATTTTTTGTACTTAGGTGCTTGTAGCTCATCAGCTCAGAAGCTGAAAAATGAACTGGTTATGCACTGGAGAAAAGCACATATTGTGCTTTTATGTCTTAGGAATTTTGTCAATAGGACACAAAAAAGTATGATTGTCCCTCTTCTAAACTAGATCTTAACTAATTCATTGAATAGGAAGAGCTGGGAATTGCCTGGCAATGACTCTCACTTTCCTATGCAACATTTCCCTACTTGCCCTCTCTCAAGGCCTGGTGATATATAATGCAGCTCTAAAGGCATCTTCTCAAGAAATTCATGTGTGTGTTTTTTGCTTTGGATCAAGTGTTTGAAGGGTTTTTTGAGCTGTCACGTGTCTGTCAGATCATTCCTCTTTCTGTTGTAAAGATTCTCTGCTGTGACAGAGAGAATGACTTGCTGAGGATTATACAGTACTGCTTCCTTGCATAGCTGGGCATGAGGAATTAATTACAATCTTAATGTTCAGCAGAAGTGACAGATTATGACTGATGGGGAATTGTGCTGGAGCCACTCATCTGAAAGAAAGGCAAGGAAAGTTGGCTCCCTTGGCTCCCCTTGTGTGTTTCAAAGCATGGCAACTGTGATAGGAGTCTCTTCAGCCCAGCTCTACCCTCCAGTGAAATATGCAGACCTTTGATTACTTCTCTGCTGTATGCCAGTACTTTATCCTTCCCACAGACACGTTCCCAGAGGCTGTGATGCATCTCTGTGTGGCCACTGAAGAGGTGAGCAAGGTGCAACATCTGACATAGAAGCTCTTGCTGCTGGTAGTTGTGGCTGACTTGTGTGTGGCAGCACAACCATGTTATTTTAATCCTAACTCTTTTTCTCTTGCGATGTACCTTCATTCCTGTGGGGGAAAACCCTCTGCAAATCCACTCATCTATGAACTTGAAGGAAGAAACCAGTGGAAATATGTTAATATCAGTATTTCTGCTTTTCTCTTTGTGGTCTATTGCCTCTAGTTCAGACAAAACTCTTACTTTTTTTCTGGTAGTGAAGAATGTGAGGAGATGGGACTGGGTCATGTACACCCAAGTTATTGGAACAATGTATGCAAATAATTTTCTCTTAATTTATTATAGTAACAACGATTGCTGGGAAAAAAATCAAGTGAATAATTGCAGTTAAAAGCAATCCTTACAAATAAAGCCATACAAGTGGTCAAACAAAGAAGATAGGGTCTGGTCTGTCACGTAGGAAATCTGAGTTTTGTTGAACAGCCTTGCACTAATAATCTTCATTACAAGTTATTCTACTAAATAGTCATGCTAAATCTTCCCTACCTTTTACTGACTTCTCTATATAGATAGTAAGGTCTCCTATGCAGAAGTTTATATTACAGCTATATTTGAGCTATATTATATTATAGCTATATTTTTTAGCACAAAATGACAAGCATTTGAGGAACCTTATTTTGGTCAGATGAACATTGCAAAGTCCTGTGGAAATATGCAAACAATTTCTGCTGGTTTGAGTCACCAGTCTATGAAAACTGATTTAATAATCTGAAACTGAAATTTGTAATCTTTAAATAGTTTAATTTTACAAGACATTAGATTGAAGTTTTACTCTTGATCTTTTTGCTTTTCATGAAACCTGTAAAATTTCAACTTTAAAATGTATACTGACAAAAGGCAATGAAAATTTTCAGAAAAATATTGAAGCAGTGATACATTTTGTGTTGATTATTGTCTCTTCTTTCTCACACCTCAGATTCAGCTTTTGCCTGAATTATTGAGCCTTACACTTTGCTAAAGCAGGTAGAGTCTGATATTCATTATTTCAAAATACGTTTAGCAACATGTACTTTGTTGTGCTTTGATCCTAAATTATAAATCTCTTCTGGCCATCATTAGTAGAAATAGTTTTGACTTTTATTGATCTTTTTCTTCTTTTCTTTAGTTTATAGATAAGAATTTGGAGTTTGTGTCTGTCTCGGGCTATTTTGACTAGGAAGCTTCCTATCATTGTCCTGTAACTTATTTAGAACCATCTGGTCATGCTGATAACACTTTTCTTTCCAGAAATACCAGCACACTGGGATTTTCCGTTGCTATAGAAAAATACCTATTTTTTCCCAGTCTTATGATGCAAGATTATAAAGCAAAATCAGAAATACTTCCCTTGTAGCACTTTGT
>PYHW01009762.1:3187515-3210477 GCA_013186435.1 Turdus rufiventris
GGGGCGGATCCTCGCTGCAAAAAAATAGTGTGCCCTATAGTCCAGTGCACCTTATATGATCTACAAAGCTGGGAAATGTGCCGACTCCTGGGGGTGCACCTTATAGTCCAGTGCACCTTGTGGTCGTGAAATTACTGTATGTATTTGCCATGTTTTAGAAATAATAAAAAGTACCAATTATAATTACTGTACTCTGTAATCTTTTTCTTTTTGCCATTGGCCTTAAAGACGATACCATACACCTGTGTTAAATTTTCACAGTTGTTTTTTTTTTTTTTATGAAAACCTTTTCAAGACCTATCCATGCAGACCATATTTTTTTCCTCCAGTTTTGTTTCTAAGTACTTATTACAACTTTTTTTCCCCCTTCCTCTTAGTGATTTCCCAGTCATAATAAAGGAGGAGATTATTTGGGGATAAGAGATTGTGTCTGGTCTGAAATTGAGTCACTAACTGGCCTTTGCCATATTATTTTCCTGACATTTTTGAGGTAAATATGCCAGCAGAATTAACTTTCAAATCCTTTCACCCCTCTGAGTGAAATTCAGTCTTGTGCATGAAGTCTTTAAGGGTTCAAAACTTTTTCACAATATACTCTTGAGTATTCAGGAGGATGAATGGAAGAGAAAATTAAATATTTTTTTAGATATTGTTTGACTTTATCACTGATGGAAGTCACCAATTTAGTAATTTTCAGAATTGTCTAATCAAACAGCAGAATTAATGGACAACTCTTAACCTATACTTTAAAACATTTTATTAGTAAAATATATGATACTTTATTATAAAAACTATCAGCGAGATGAAGCATTATGAAATCTCAAAACATAAATAATTTTATTGTCCAAACTGCATGCCATAACTCTTAAAAAAATAAAAAGAAAAAAGGATTTGCATAGAAATAAATCACTTTTTTAGAATAATTGAATTATTATAGCATACTCTTTGTGTTTAGAAAATCATAAATTTACCAACTAGGACAGTTTTACATTTTTGTTTTGAATGGTTTAGGAATTTAGTCTTGAATAATGTGCAATATGGGACTGTTCTAGAAAGAAAAGAAGATCAGTCTTTTTCTTTTCTGCAAATAGGCTATTATTTTTCCAGCTTTCAATGAAACTACATGTGGAATTCCATTAGAATATAGTACTGGAAGGCTCATCCTTTTAGCTGCCAAAAAATAGCTGTTTGAAAAAGGATTAGTCAGATTTTGTGACTTGCAAATAAAGTAATTATTATTTTTAATTGACTAATATAGTCAAAGTTTGTAAAATGCACTTTTGAGGATTCCTTATTCATCTAGTATTTCATGGCCTCCTGGTTATTGATTAACTTGCTCTTTTCACATACTCACTCTCCTCTCCAACCAAAACAAGCCTCCCCAAACCCATTTTTTTTTCATTTTGACTTGTGAGTATTCCTGATTAGTGCTGTTGCACAGTTCAGCTGAATCTCCTGGTGAAAATGGTTTTCTCTGTTTTAGAGTGTGCTCCTTCTGCCTCATGCTCTGAGGGCATATCTTCTAGACAGTGAAAAGCAATGAGCAGCTAGAGGCAGCAAGCTAGATCAAAAGTCTGTTTCTGTCTATGGACAGACTTGTTTATTCCAAACTAAGAGGTATCACTATTCATAGTCCCATCTGTAAATGCTTCATCCTGGTAATAATTCAGTGTGCATGACAATTGCTGTCTGGGGTTAAAGCACGACAACTTCTCTGCATGAATGATTGCTGGATAACAGGTCCCATCTGAAAGAAAGCAGAAGTGTGCAGTGGAAGGCAGACTGGCACTATGAAAATGACAGCTACTTGGGGAACTCCATACAGGAATTTTGCATACTCTGCACCTCAGCTTTAGTACTAATCTGTAGTTTGTCATTTTGTAATACTGGGGCATGCTGCAGCGGTATGATTTTCTGTAGAGGATGGCATCAATGTCATTTTTCTTCATCACTTGGCCTTCTCTTAAAGGGTTTTTTTAAGTTTATCCTTTTTAGCTTGTTACAGCTGAATGATTCCTGCCCCCAGGACAGAATAATTGCAGGAATCTATGCTCTGAATCTGAGGCAAGTTCAGATACAACAGTGTATTTTTGATGAACAAAAACAGTCTTAAACATTATCTTTATGTGTCTGCAACATATGAATGTTCACTGGTGTTTACCTGAGATGAACTCTGATGGTTCGAAATTTTGTTACTATAGAAGTGGAGTTAATAATCTGTTAATTATTTTTAATTGAAAAGTCTCTTCTTCCTTTCTTGTGTTGTGATTTCTGACAAAACAATGTAGTAAACAGTCCCTGATAGTGCAACCAGCTCATACAAAATTTTTATATATTTTGAACTTGAGTAACACTCTTGAAGTCCAAAGGACTTCAGTGCCGTTATTTTTAAGCTGGTGCTGAGTTGTATGCAAGGTCAAATTCCAAACCTGGAAATACTGAATTTTCCTAACAAAACATTGTTGGCTTTAGGGGGATTTGTTTATGTTTTTGGTTGGGGTCTTTGGGGGGTTGTTTGTTTGTTTAAAAAATCTTTTTAACTAACAATTTTTTCCAATTCTGCTTAGAACCATTGGATACAAAAAGAAGTATGTGAAAGTTCCACATGGTCATATTTGGGTGGAAGGGGATCACCATGGACACAGCTTTGACAGCAACGCTTTTGGTCCTGTAAGTCGATTCTCTGTATGTCACACTTTGCAACTGAAAAACTGTGCATATGTGGAACACAGTGAGTATGAATTGATTGTGATTGCAGTTTTATTATTTTTGTGAGAATTATTAAGCTTTATAAAATATCTTGGTTGGTGGATATTGAGCTTTTTCTTAGCTGTTCTAAAAAGAATAAGGACTTCTTTCAATTCCCCACATGGAAGGAGGTGTAGAGATTTTAAATTTGGAGGGATATACTGGAATTGTAGCCAGAGGGTGAGCCAGCTCCCTGTAGCTGACAGATGCTCCCTGAGGATGTTTTGCCAGCTGATACAATTTGAAATTATTCCCTCCTGGGAGCTTTGTCTTGCTTTAGTGCCAATGCTGGGATAAAGAATTGGGAAACTGTAACCATGCTTAACAAGTGTTAACTGGTAAATTGGTCAATGGACAATAGTTGAGATATTTCAAAACTGTTCACAAAGTAAACATTTAAAATTTCTTTGCATATTTAATGAAAAGAAAATGTAACCAGTAAAATCTGTTTCTTGATGAGTAAAAGTGTGCATCTTTTCATCAGAAGGACAGTAAATTCTTTCTCTGAAATCTAGTTTGGGTTTTGCCTTTGTTGCACTTCGTATAGATTCTTGGTTTTGTTTTAACTTAATCTAGCATGCAGGAAATAGTTGCATAAACTGTGTATCCTGCTGTGGAAGTATAAACTATTTAGCCCTATTCCACGTGCAGGATTTTTCTATTTTTTTAATGAGAGACTATTCCTCTAATGTTATTTAAAAACCTGCTGTTTGTCACAGGGAAGTTGTCAAGTTTGGATTTTTCTACCCTATGCATTTCACGTCTATTTCATACAGAAGTCATCCCACTGACTAATTGAATTAATGACAAGAAGAACCTTAGGAGTTTATCTGGCTTCTTGAAGTTTAACCAAATTAATAAATTGAAATAATTTGTTCTCAGAAAGAATACACAATAGGCCTACTGTCTGATTGGGAATATGTAATAGTGATACCTTCTTTTAGTTTGTCTGGTTTTATGCTTGCATTTCTTGCTATTTTTCATTATTATTTTCCTTCTACTATCTACTTAGATTTCTAACATCTCATTTTAGAGGTTCTTTCCTGCAGAATTAATTCAGTCTGTGTTGTGCAGGTATCTCTTTCCTCCCTTACTAAGCTTTTCTCTGTCACTCTCTGTTCCCAACATAAATCTTAGTCATAAAGCCACTAATCTTCTTTTCACTTACAAATATATTGCCAATGTAGGCTCAGAACATAAAGAACCTTTAGCAGTTGGACATTGGTTTCAGATTTACAGCAGCTCACACAGAAATTCGTACAAGGTAAAATCCTCAAGGTAGGCATCATGCAGCTTTCATGCAAGATAGAATGTTGGGGTAAATCTAAATACCCTCAGATTTTTTTTCTCAATTCACTGGTGTTTATAAATATTAGTAAATCCCCTTCCTTAGGCTTTGACCTCACATTAAGCATCAATTTTTAGCTAACATCAGATAGTTTGTCACTTTTCTTATAGCAATGTCACTTTTGAGAGCTAGCAGGACAGGTTTTGACAGTGAATTCTTTATCTTTCTGTGGGGAAAATGACCTTTGTATTGCTTTGATGAATACATTATAGGCAAGTCAGCTGTAAATAGGTATTTTCCTCTCAAATTAAGTTAGAACAACAATCGCTGAATGTAGCAGAAGGGGCAGAAGAGATCACAGGGTTTGAAAATAGTTTCAGAATAATAAAACATAGAAATTTCTTGTCTGTAGAAGAAAATGGAAAATGTATTCAGAAGGACACACTGCACTCCAGGTTCTTTTCATCCTACACATGTAAGATTTTTTTAAGGTTACTGGGACATTTTCTACTGCTCTTCTGTACTCTGGAGATTATTTGCACAAGTGAATTAAAATATTAAAATCACTCTTTCAAGCCATTCAGAAGGTATGTACTTTTTGAAAAAAATCTTCTCTCATAAGACTGCAGCAGTGGTAAGGAACAGACATGGTAGGACATCGACGTTTTTTCTCACTTTGTTTCTATATAGGTCACTTTAGACATTAGGTTAAACATTTGTGTCACAATTCCGACTTTCAAAATGATGTTTTCTTTGATCAAAAGGTGCAGCAGAAACAGTGAGGGGTTTATGTGGACTGTGTTGTAGGCTACTATTGCTTCTATTTTCATGTGATTGTATAGTAGAAAGACATTTATAGTGCAGATAGACTCAGTAATGTTTTGTAGATGAACTCAGTGAGTTACATGGGGCATAAAAGGAAATGATGGAAAAACAAATTGAGAACAGATGTTAGAATAATTTTTTTCTCTTGGAGAATGACAATATGTGTAATGGCCTAATGGGTTAGGTTGATAAAGCAAAAACCCTGATACCAATCAAGTTCTAAATCAGATGCACCTTTGGAGAGATATGAATTTCTAAACTGTAAAACTTGGCCTGATTACAGTGTGTTTATTTACTTCATAAAAATGTTTTAAAATAAATGATATATTGTTATTGCATGGTTTTACAGGACTAAAATTGGGTTTTTAAAGACACATATTTTCCTGAAGTGTGTAAATAAAATGAAAATGTTTAAACTAAAGTTTGTAAAGGTCTACTATTCCTATTCCTTTCTGCTTAATTATATCTTTGAATGAAATTAATACCTTAACTGATATTGTAAAAATAACAGCATATCTATGGTTAGTGCTGAATTAGAAATGCTATTAACTTTGTGTATGATCAAAACTTAAATATTAATTATCTTTCCTTAATATGGGACTAAATTAATTAGTTCATGGCTATTGTACATTGTGTTTTAAAAAATGCTTTGTGTAATAATGAATGGCAGGGGATGAATAATTCTATTGCTTAAATACTGATGTGTTTCAGGTTTGGAAATCTGTCAGACATTCATAAGAGTGAAAATAGCTGTTTTGAATAGAAGCCAATAAACATCTAGAGAACTTGCATGTTTTTACTATTATAAAAGTAATATTCCTGGTGATGCATCTGCTTTATTAGATCAGAAATGCAGGAGATAGTACAAAGAGTTGATGAAGTATTAGAGTCCTCTGCTGCTTCAAATTTCTTAAACATTTTAAGGGGTTAACTTCATGACAGATCAGGTATTGTCTTTGCTTGTATAGTTGGGATAATATCTGCATAAAAGCAAAGTGACAATTTATATTCTGTGTCCAATATTCTGACTAAATCATGGGAAAAGTCATTATGAACTGTACTTTGTTTAGATTAAATGTTTAGAGCTGGCATCCAGCAGTGCAGAGATGGTTATCCAACCAATATGTGAGGATATCTAAGAAACAGTTATTAATAAGTGCATGGAATAACCGATGTATTCCTGGAAGTACATGTGCATTGAGAAGCTCTCTCCTAATTTTAAAAAGGAAAACGGGCAAATTTTATTTTATAAGGCTCTTATTTATACATTTATATGTTTCCAAATGCATCCAAGCTGGGGATATGAAAGAGGTTTATAAAATTAGGGCTTGCAATCAATGGCAGTCTTTCAGCTGTCTTGTAAAAGACCTGAACAAAAGCTCATTAAGTCAATGAGAGATTTCTCTTGGCTTTAATGGCTTTGGATAAAATTCTTTATGAGTTAAGCTTCACAATCCAGTGTAAGGCTAAAAATCTATTATCCTCCTTATCTTCCTAAGAAACTTTTGACATGGATAGTTTGATACCTTGTCAAAAACATCTATTTTGGCTGATCTGGATCCCTAGCCTAGCCCTTTTCCTAAAAATATATCTATCTTTAATGCGTTTATTTTCAAAACTAAATCTTGTTGAACCTGAGCCTAGATTTTTTTATTTGACAGAAGTTTTACATTCATAGGCTTCAAATGAGTAAATTGCTTTTAGTCAGCATTACTGTAGAGGCCGATTTTTACGATTGCCTGTTCTGTACTGTAAATTCAAGGAACTAGATATCTGAAAAACATTTCTATCTGTTTAACTACATTTTCATTTAATAGCACTAACCTGTAGACTGTGGCTAGGAAACTATAGACCTGGATGACACTGAACAGAATATGGAGGATTTATTAGTTATTTTAATCTGATTTTCAAAGGCAATCATCATCCCTTTCAGCTATAAGATAAAAATGGTTGCACTGTTAACCCCCAATGGGCAAATTAAATTACTAATGGTAACAGAATGTGGCCTTTTATGATTATTTTTAGGCTGATCTAGTATTTCTCTCTGTAACTGCTGTTAGTGGATACAAGTAGTCAAAAGCAGAAAATAAGAAAATTGCATTAGACAGTAACTTGAACTGAAATATGAGACTTCTATTGAAGTGTAGAGGTTACTGCTGGTGAAGGAAATATTTAAACCAAGATGTCTGCAGTTTATGAGAGTACAATTGCTTCATTTGCCCTGTCATCTTCTGAGGGAGGTTCAGTGGACAGTTGAAGGAGGAAGCAGATCGCTTTCTTCTGTTTTGAATTACTTACATAACTGCAAACAAAGAGTGCCACATGTCCTAAAAGTGCACATCATCTTGGTGATGATCTTGCCATCTGGTGAAACTTTCCTGTGTGAGCTATAAACTAGTGCAAGGATTACATATCTCCCTGAAGTGGAGCAACCTCTAAGACAAGAGGTGGGAAGAGTTTAGCAGCTCACAGCAGTGCACTGAACATCACTGAATTAAATTGCACAATAATGCACATAACTAGGGCACACTTCCCACAGAGAGCTCTGCCAGATCTTGAAATACCTGCTGACCCCATTTGTCCCCATACTCCAAACTGCCATTCAAAGAGTCTTAAGACAAACATGTCAATAGCAGAGTGCCAAACCCTGTTTTTCTTAGTTCAGAGTAGTCAAGAAGAGGTACTCAAGGGTGGCAATACAAAAGTGTGATTTTAACAAGGAAACACTTATCTGTGCTTACACTCATAAAGTTAATGTAGGTGAGGAGAAGAGTGATGGCTAAGTAGTCAGTGAAGGCTGGGGATGACCTACTGGGGACTTGTCTGCATTAACTTGCTAGCAGATGTTGCAGATTCTTCTGTTATCTTTTTGTTATCACTGCCACCAGTGCTTCTTCACTCTGCTGTATAAATGTAGCCTTGGACAGTGGCAAGACACTTATGGGTCCAGTGACTTTTCTAGCTCTCTCTTGGGTATTAAAGAAGTAATGAAGCCTGTATTTAAACAGGATGCATAATGCAAATGCACAATAAATGCCATTTCCATATTATTTATCTCTGGCTACTGGCAAAAATGAAATAGGTGAAACTGTTTACAATCTGAAAAAAGACTTTGCATATGGAGCATGAAGTTGCCAGTAGTAAATAGCATGGATGCACAGCTTGAACTTGTAAAAATCTATGGTGAACAAAACGGATAGGACATTATGTGTTATGACTGATGATAAATAAAGCTCGAAGGGTAAATATGCTTGTCCCTTTGAGAGAATACTCTAAGTGAGATGCAAATTGGGATGGTGGCTTTTCTGTGGAGAAAGACAATTCACTCCAGGAGCTGCCGAAGGGGAGCCTTGCTAATAAGATTGTGTGGCCTGACTGTCCATTAAATTATCATGGCTAACTGAATTTGCACTATAGGGAATAAAAAGTCCCCTATAGCTGTCCTAATTATTTTGAAAAGTAAAATATTTAGTTTGACTCTAATTCAAACCAATGCATATGGCTGGCTATTATCATGTGACTAAAAGCTCTCAGTTAAGGCTACTCTATTTCTTAGCAATGGAAAGTTTGCTTTTTGTCTTAGTTATGTCAAATCTTATTTTATGCATTCTAGCTAATTTTCTCTATTACTTGTAAATGTAATTTATTTAGCACGGATAAAGCATCAGTCATTCTGCTTATGGAACAGGATTTATGTAACAAATTCAAGTACAATGAATTATTAATTGAAATATTTTGCATTTCTGAATACAAAAATCTTCAAAGAATTTTTCAACCACATTGGAGAGAATGGTAGTCTGAGCCACCTACAGCTGGTTTTGACATCACTTATATTGAAATAAACTAGGAAAAATGTTGAAACTGTATTGGATCTATTTAAAGAAATATTATAAGAGGTCAGAGAACTGTCAGAATCATGCCATCATTCTTAATTATCTAATTTGAACAGCTCTGCATTCAAATGTTATAATTTGTGAAATCCTTTATACTCCTTCATCAGTTTCCTTACAATTCTATTTGTCTGAAGTTACTTCTTGAAATAGCCCTATATTTGATAATCTCCCTGCAGGATTCATGACATTATATTGTCTATATGGAATAAAAAAAATTACTTGTTTTAATGCATAGTAGGCACAAAGGAAGCTTCACTGACTTCTGTATAGTTTAATTGTGTAGAGAATTTTGATTCATGCTGGCATTCATATTAAGATTTGCCAGAACATAGTTAAAAAGAAATAACACATTTATTTCTTTATATTTTTACCTCCTTGGACATGGATTATTGTCAAAGCTCAGACAGTGATTACTAAAAAAAAAGTTCTGAATTTTAGTTTGCAGAATTATAGGAAATTTTTATTTACCTGATTCCATTTCTGGATAAGATACATGCTTTTGTATAGTAAGTACTCCTGCTATTAAAGGTCCCAATCCTTACATAAGACTATTTTACTCTAGCACCTTGTTTACATGATTGCACATCATGTAAACATGATGAGTTTAACCATCTCACAGGAAGATTAAAAGTGTGTGTTTGTATGGCAGTGAACATGCAAACCAATGTGTATTTATGTGCGAACCAATTTATTTAGGAGTGTAGGTTTATTTCATTTAGAAGCAAAACATTGTTTAAACATGATGAATAGTGTACCAGTACCTCTGTGAGTTATCTGAGGGAAGGGATGTTTTCCCCCCACTCGGAGCATGTGCTCTCAGGACAGTCTGCTGTGGGGATTCCCTGCAGGAGAGCTGGCAATAAGCCCTGTGAAAGGCCCCTGTGACAGACCTGTAGCTCACCATGCAGAGGTTAAAGGACAGGGTTTGCTCAGCCTTGGATGGGAAGGCTGCAAGGAGAGATCACAGCTCTGCACAGTGCATGGGGATGGCAGGGCCAGACTCCTCTGAGACAGAGTCCTGGAACAGGAGACAACAGGCACAGCATTGGAAGTTATGAGCAGACATTGAGATATTTTTTTTCTTTTTTCATTGTGGCAAAGTCATGAATTGATTATTGAAAAAGTTAGGGAGATCTCAATTTTTGGAGATAGCAAGAAATTTTGGAGAGCCCTGGGCAACCTGAGTTGGCTGACTCGTCCCGTGCAGGTTAGACAAGTTAATCTCCAGATGTCTCTTCCTACCTATATATCTGTGCATAAAGGTAAGTTATGTATTCATATTTCATCAGTAAACCCTTTTATTTAGCACATAGGACACTAAACTGACAGAAGTTATATGTTAACACTAATGGAATCACACTTACTGAGAGAATATAGCAAATTTACTTTTCTATTGCTGAAGTCTCTCAGAGGAATATCAAGGGTGCCAAATTGCATTTTAGATTGTACAAACGTTTATTTGAAAACCTTTATTTGGATTCCCTCTTTTCTAAAACGAATAGTTTGGAAAATGTACTAGATGTGATGAATTTTCCTAACCTGGCCATGTTTTTTCCCAGCAGTACTTCAAATTTTATAGGTGTGTTATGAAGCAAATAACAGTATGATTTGGACTAGGATCCTGATATTGCAAACTTTTAAAAAAATATATTTTATGTCTATATGATCTTCTTAATGATGTCAAGGGCCTACATGTTTCAGACTGCTTCTCTTGTTTATATTGTGTCTTTCCTCTATCTCTTATTTTGAAAGACTTAATAAATTAAGCACCCCAGTTCAAACTGAATCATTTTGCTGGTGTTGACAGCTGTTTCAGTAATAAATTAATTTTTTAATTGAACAGAACTTTTGTTGTTAAATAATTTAATTCCTGATTGTTATCCAAGCAATCAAAGCATTTTCCAAACTGTGTGGGCTTTTTTTGAAAAATGCAATTCTAATGGACAGATTTTTTTTTTAAATTTCAAACTATAGAAGTATAGAAATAGTTTTCTGATGAATGTAGTCATTGTCTTGTCAGAGAAATGTTCAGACTGATAGCAGAATTTTAAAGTTTTTTGTTCTCTCACTGCAGGAGAGACAAGTAAGGATAATTCTTCAGGGATAATTCCCATAGAATGTTACATTTGGTGAGAAGGATAATGCCTACTAACAGAATAGCAAATATGTTTACAAAACAAATCATAAAATATATTCCTCTTCCCTTGATTGGTATTTGAGATAATGTTACTTAATTAAAGTTGGGTATAGTTCTTTTAATTTACTTGTTCTGAGGATTTGGTCACTGCAGATTAGCACCTATTAGGGGTTGAAATTTTATGTAGATTTTAATTAAGAGCTCCTGCAACTCAATGTTGGATTCAGGAACCAGCACAGTTTTAATTTTCTTGTCAGTCTGGAGATTTAGAAAAGAGTTCTGTATAACAGGAAAACTGGTATTGTTATTAGCAGCATGAAGTAACAATAACTCCATGGTAGTTCCTTTGCAGTTAATACACAGAGCTTCCTCTTTCCTATATGCACCATTTATGTAGCTAAAATGTATGTATATCCTGATGGAATTATTGAAAATGTGTTTAATTGCATTTGATGCAAAAGAGAAAACTCCTATCACATGATCATCAACCCTCCATGGTCATGAGGACAGCTCCCATGTAAACTCTTGGTTGTGAACCTTGGTAACAATGCCTGCAAGTTGCAAGATCTCTTATTCAATATCAAATTTTCTAATTGCAAAATTTCATTTTTACCCCAGGTAATCTATCCCAATAAAATTTTAAGGAATACTGTCTTGAAATATGTATGTATTAGAGCTTATACCAATGCTGTCTCTTCTTGCATGCAATATATGTCTTCTTGAAGCTGGGAGACTGGATTACAAGCTTTGGAGGTTGTTAATTTGTACACCTCATATTTGTGAGATATCACTTGTTGAAAGGAGAGTAGAAGGAAACAGATGTAGTTAACAAAATGTGATGACAAGATCTAATGTTTATTTCCTAGAAAATATATAAATCTGAAGATGATGAGCAATTTGCACTCTAAATCACGGGTCATTTATCAATAGTTGATCAATAATTAGAAAGAATGAGGAAGAAACAGAGAAAAGAAAAATCTAAAATTCTGCAAAATAACACTTCCACTTCTGGTGGAAGTCATGCAATTTTTGTAATAAAAATCTGTGCAGCATCAGTCAAATTAATAAGAAAGAAAAGTTTTTCAGTATTCTCTGATGGTAAAATGAATTATCAGGCGTTTTCTGGACAAGCCACTCCATGACGTTTCTTAAGAGCATAGTAAATGGTCTCCACACTGACTTTACAGCCATTGGATTAATCTATGTGTAGGGTACTTAAGTAAAGGTATTAGAGCTTTTTACAACCTTTATTAACTGCCAGAGTTATTATTTGTAGTATATAGCTTTGGCTTGGTACACAACCAAGACAGGAAAGCGAAGAGCTACAAACCTTCCCAATTTTTCTTTTGGATCACCTTAGAAGGACTCAGGTTTTTGTAGTTTAGCCAGTCAAAAATTTTAAAGCCAAAAGCTCATCTTCCTTCCATTAAAAATGCACAAAGGAAATAACAGTAAGTTTAAAAAGTACTATCATTTTAGCAGTTTAGTATTTTCAATTCTGTATTATGCCCAATCATATTCACATATTTTCATTTTATGCCAATTAAAATGCAGGTTTAATTTGCAACTTATTAAGAACCAGGATTTGTATCATTTAGATGCCAAAATAACAGACTCTGGACTACTCTGTAACAGATGTGAAACTGGTATCCAACACTGAATTTTGGCCATATACACACTACATCTAATGAAAGCCAGGGGAAGCCTATGACCAAAACAAGATGTAATACACTGAAAAAGGAGAGGGATCAGAAGAAGTGACTACCTACAAAATTACCCATGACTGCTCTTTGGCAGGTTATAGCTCCACCTAATGTAATGATCACCTTCACATTTCAGAGGCTTTGGCAGATAGAAAGAGCACACCAGATGATGTTTTTTACAATTTTAGTGATTAGACAAAGGCATTCCAGCATCCATTTTTTTTTTCAAGACTCATATAATTTTATCACAACCATGACACAGCAATTTAAATTTTTGCTTCAAAATGCTGCTAATGCAGGTTTCCACACATAAGTCAGAAATACCTGTGTTACTCTTCCAGACTGAATAGTAAAAAAATGAACATGCACTTCAGAGTGAAATTAGGCATGCTCCCCCAAAAGTTCTGATATTGCTGCAACTGCTGTGTTCTCTGTATCCTCAAGCTGTGAAGAGATGTAATACTCCCCTCTGACAAGCTCAATATAGTGTTTTCTCTCAGGCGTGCATGGTTATCTTGTAAGTCCTGTAGTACAGGACTTAAGAAACTGTTTCATATTTTTGATATCTGTACTCAAATATGCTGTTAAGTTTTATGTATTGTCAGAGGAATTTTAGTGGCCCTCAGAGTTCTGCATACATCAGTGAAAGCATCAATTCAAAACATTCCTTAGTTAACATAAGATCAGAGTATACTTAGTGAATGGAGCCATGTAAAGAATAAATCTAATTTTCACAGTTATTAAAATATTTGTAATATCAGAGTGAATTTTTGTTCACATCAATTTTCAGAGCAAACATTGTATTTTCAATTAAAGAGTTTTATAGTATTATAAAGCAATTAGCTTTTAAATGAAAAATATTTAGATTGAACAAGACAAAAAATGCTAATGAAGAATAAATTCTTCATGTTTACACTTAATGATGTGAGTTACGAAGAAAGGTCATTTAGTCACTTTGGATCCCATTCAGAACTGCCTTCCATCTTCCTACAGTTAGGTTTTCTGAGAGAGTTTTCCTGTAAATCTTTCATAAGTACTTTTTCTGTTGTCACAGCATCTCAGTTTCAAGAAGCAGCCATGGTAAATGCATTTGTTAAAAATCTGCAGTTCATTGTTTCCTTCTACTGCTGAGTGCACTACCAGCACCATTAGTTGTGCACATACCAGTGCAACACAGGTATGTTTTTGCAGTGGAAACTTGTTCAAGAAATGGATTTTAGTAAATAAGTTAGTATCAAAAAGGTCATATCTCTCCCCTTATATAATATTCACTCTTCCAAATTTGTTCAAAACTCTGTGGTTTGCAATGTGCATAGAAAAAGATGCAACTCACATAACAGTAGAAGAAACCTTGTATTTCTGTTGTAGCATTAATCTCATGTTTGAACTATATTCTTAAAAAAGAAAATAATAAAGATACTGTCTTGATCATTTATATTTCCTTTGCATAGAGTGTGGCTTGTATGGAAGGCTTATTTTACATCTGTGTTTTAGTTTGAAGTTTCAGGGAGTACTGCAGCTAGAAGTAAGTCATGCAGTAGAAGATTATAAAATAACATAGCAGATTATAATGGAATATCTATCTTCCCTGGTTTGCTTTTAGAGTTCTCTCCTGGCACATTTTACACAAATTAATTTGACAGTAACAAAAACTAAAAAGGTATTTGGATTACTTCAGCAGTAAACTAGCAACAGAGCCATGTCATTTCAATTTATCACTTGTCTTTAAGTGTGAGAAACCTTGGTGCTTCATCACATTCAAATAGATTGCTTATATATAGAAAAAAAGCTGCAGACTTCACAGAGAGGGGGAAAAAAATGAACTGCCAGCTGAGCTTTCACATTCTCCCTGACTTGCAAATTTTTTTAGTGAATCTCACACTACCTGAAGTAGAACAGCATAGTAACCTCAGTTTTACCCCTGTTACTATGTCTCAAGTTATTAGGGGTCTGTCCATCAAAAGGAGCCCTGGCCCTAACAGCATGCTGGGCCTTTGAAATTATAACCTGAGAGGCAAATCCTGTGAAACTAAACTTAACCTCTACAGTTAGCTTTTTCCTACTGGCATAAATCTGTGTTTCTTGGTACACTGAAGAAACCAGGGTTATACAGGAAAAGAGAACATGCGCTTATTCAATGATGCTCGCACACACGTTTTAAAAACAAAAGGAAAAAAATTAAAATACAAAAAAAAATTTAAAAGGGAAGTTTATATATTTTCCTGTGGTAATTCTACAGCGACTGAAAAGTGCAGATAGGCTAGACAGATAATACATTATCAAGTAATAGTTAAATATTCTTTGAGTAATCTTCCCTCCAGGTATCTCATGTTTGCAAGTTCAGAAAAAAAAAATTGCAATTTCTTCTAGTATTTCAAATCTAAAGTTTTTCAGTTTTTTGGTTAAAAAATGCAAGTTCAGAGCAGACATACTATTTTTACAGAATCCAAGATTTAATTATTGATCTATTGAAAATCTAAGGTGATTTATATGCATAATTAAAGAACTAGCACACTTATAATCTAAAAAGCCCAGTGAATGAATTCTTCCAACTCAATGATAAATATCTATGTAAAATAAACTTAGTAAACAACATCCATATAATCTCTATTTCAAATGATATTTATTTTTTCAATGGGACTAAATAACTTGCTGCTATATATGCTAGTTTTATTATTGATCATTATGGTCTTGTGCTCTTGATAGTGTCTTGCTGCAGAAACCAAGACTAGTGAAACAAAAAGTAGTAATAGTGTAGTAGTAACTAGGTTCAACAAAGCATTGATACAATGACTAAAAATAAGGTTTGATTATTCTTCAGAGGCTTTTTCCTTGTCAGAATACCTGGGCTCTTTTTCTGAAAAGTAAACTGTATAATATAAAGAGTAATAGTTCTGTTTTCCAGAAATAGATGTAGTGGCAGATACCAGTAATGTCAGGGAAAGATTCAGTTACCTTGGGAGTAAAAGCATTAACTTTATTCTTCTTTCCGAATTCCACTTTAAAACCTTTATTCTTAGCTCTCTAGAGAAAGTCCCAATTGGCATTTAAATGCATGTATTTTTAAATGAGATTCATAAGGGACTAAATCTATCAAAGTTTCCTATGAAAAAAAATTAATAGAGAGATGCTTCTTATAGGTTTCAAAGTAAAGAATTAAATTATATCTTTAAAATGGTATGATGCCTGCCTTTTTGAGACTAATTTAAACTCATAGAATAATCATTATATAGCATTAAGACAGGTAGCTTTAGATTTTGTGTCTTCACTGCAACAAAGGGTAAACTTTTTTTTTTTTTCATTGAATTTGGAATAGGACAAAAGATACACAATCTTTTCATTATTTGAAATTTCAAAAAAAAAAAGTCGAAATTAGGGTCCAGTATTAACAGGGCTTTTAGTGACAGCACAGCAATGACATTAAGCAATCCCTTAGAGAATGCTGCATTCCTTTTTCTGTTCTATATAAAGATACATTTCAGTTTTTTATAAAAAAATTATATACCTCCTTACCTAAGTCAGGTAAAAAATCCCCAAACCTTTGGTAAGCTAGAATGGATGTATCTTGTGTCTGGTTTGGACAGTATGTTAAAGTATTACAAACTTGGGAAAAATCTTGTCTTTGGGAGTTTTGCCAGGGTCACTGATGTCAGGATTTCATCCCCCAGCAGGATTTTCCTGCTGATGCTGTGCTGCAGACTTATGGCCACAGACTGTCCCCAGCAAGGGACAGCACATGGCTCTCCCAGCAATGCCTTCCTCTAGCCCCTGCCATGCTCCATCTGTCCAGGGCTAGCAATATTTGCAGAGAAAGGGATCACATCTTTGTCATACAACCATGCACCTGAAGATTCTTATTCCTGTGTCATAGTTAAAGATTCCTTCTGTTGTTCTGATGTTGGTTTGTGGCACGTAAATGCTAGCAGAACTAATCTTTCCATTTGTATAGAAACAACCAACCTGTCCTTCAAACCACCACAGTCAGAGGTAGAAATTTGCCAGTGAGGAACATCTCCCAGTAACTAGGGCTAATTCTAAAACTCATAATTGATCTCATGTTTTAACACTGAGGAAAGGGTTGCATACCATAAATAGAATACCTTTTTCTCAGTTGTGTATGTGAAAAACGCTTGTAGTTTCAGAACTGTTCATTGTAATTCACAGCCTCTGTGTATCACAAGCTAAAATTCAAAATAGCCAGCAAATTGCAAATACATTTGCTAGATAGGTACAAATTGAAGCATGAAACAATAAACTGAAAAGTCTCTTGGGGTTCTGGGTAATTCACCAGAAGTACACTTAGTGTGACATTGCTAATCCAGTTATGTAAAGAGGAAAAGTAATTGCTAAAAGTAACAACTTTTATTAGGCTACCTGAATAAAATGCACAGAGAAGCTCTTAGGAAAAATGCTCTTTTTCTCTTTTTTTCTTTTTTTAAATTTTTTTCTTTTTTTCTTTTTTTCTTTTTTCTTTTTTTTTCTTTTTTTCTTTTTTTAATCAAAAAATTTATTTGTCATAAAACAATTTTTTTCCCCAGTTTGATTATGTCTTTTTGTTCCATTTTCACTCCTAATTTGTTTTATCAGTAAACACATTTTCATGCTTAGTCAGACTGGGGTAAGGTTTGCAGAATTGCTTGGTATTAAGTACAAAAATGTCTTTCAGACCCCATACAATCTCATCTAGCTTAGTATTTTACTCATCCTAACTTTTTAATTTTTTTTTTAAATAAACTGTATGAATACTCATAGCCACATTTGTTCTTGATCATCTGAACAATCCTAGATGCATTTGAAAGGATTACTCTCGTGGTGGGTCTCCTGAATTGCATTTCATCTGTCATGCAGCAGCCTTTGTTAGCTCACAGCAGAAGACACTATAGATTTCTGTTTACATGGATAAAATAGAAAAGAGTTTGCTTTTCTATAATACCTTCTCTATTTCAAGGCATTTCAAAGCACTTGAAAGAACATCCTGACTGAGTTCAATGCTACTGCAGTGTGTGAGTAGGCAGTGGCAGCAGCCCTTCAGGACTGTGTATTTAGCAAGAGCACAAAGCCAGACATTTCAGATAGCATAACGAAAGAAGGTATGTTGAAAGGATGCTGAAAATGAGTGCAAAGGATTTCACTGCGGGAAAATAAGCAAACTGACAAAACCATCAAAAAACTGTGTGAGAGGCATAGCATGTTTTGAAACATTTTCCTCATATATGAGATGTAAAAGATTATATGATTGCAAGATGTTTCATGCTGAAGATATTTTCTTGTTTAATAATCTCTGTTCTCTGAACTGAGTTCACATAAAACTTTTAAGATCATCAAAAGTATAAAACTAGTATCATGTTGTGCTTTAAGGCTTCTCTGCAGAAAAGACAAAGAAGCAAAGCACTGCAAATATTGAATTAGATTTCATTACTGAATGTAGCAATTCCTATGTGCTCTAGAGTGTAAACTTTATATAGATTTGGCATTGCTAATGCATGTTCTCTACCTTTTCATGGAGCTGACACTTGACTATTCTCAAATTAGCACCTTTCCTCCACATTAATCTTGCAGTAAATATATGGGTATCTCTACATGTAATGATTTCACTCTTGGTTGTTTTGATACATTTGTCAAATCCCCAGAGTTTGCTTTCAAGTGCAGGCTAATAGAATGTCCCAAGACAATAATCTGAAATGTGTATGTGCTATTTTTGTAGTAGGGAAGAGAATATTCATAAACTAAAAATTATTGAGAAGGCCTAACCAAAAAATCAAAATATGGTCTTGTATGCCTAGGCATGGAGAAAGTTGTTAGCAGCTTTTCTCTGAACATCACTTTTGTGGCTGGGCTCATTCCCCCCTCACCAAAACTCAATTAATGCAAAACCAGCAGAGCTGCTTCAAAAATATTGTCCAAAAAAGTTTTGTAAATAATGAAAGTATAAGATATGATGTGCATTGAAGTCTGTAATTTTAAAATGTCACTTAATGAGAGGTCTAACTTTCAGTAATATGCTGCATATATGATTCTTTCAGTTCAGGAATCTTCCAAAGAAGATCATGATGTTTATTGAAGTCAGGTGAAATTTGAATGTGAGACCCACTCTCAAGACCTACATTTATGAAAAAACCTTAACCCACTTTTTAATTTTTTCCCATGTGTTTCTGTTTCCTTCTCTTCCCTATTTTCACCTGCCCCTTTTTTCTCCAGTAACAAAAGAAAATACCTTTTTTTTTTTTTTTTTTTTTTATCATTTAATTTCATGCATTGCTGAAATGGAAGCACAGACAGTTTTCAGTCTCATATCTAAGCACAGAAAGTCTCAACCTCACTTGTCTGTCTCTTGAGGAACAGTTCTTTTTCTTCCTAATGGAAGTAGCAGTTCTCAGACCTTGGGATTAGGAATTCACTACAGGTTTTTAGAAGTTTGGGGATCCTGTGGGCTAACTTTCAAATACTGTCTATTGTTCTCATTTTATTCGACTAAATTCTGTATGAATAATTAATTTTTGTCTTTACATCGTGACTTCACACTACAGATATTTATACTATCTTTTCATTTCCTCTTTATTGTATCATTTACATTTGATTCCCTGAGTGTGAGTCAGTCCATGACATGTTATGAACAAAGGGTGCATGTCATACATCTACTAAAGCTTCAAACACCTTGGGCACTCTGTAGGAATTAGGAGAATAAGTTTTCTAAAATGATGAAACATGACATTAATATAGAAAATGTCAGTCACTTGTTATATTTTGTCAGATAAATATTATTTGCAATGGCAGAGTTCAATGCTTAATAATACATTGTTCTTGTCAGTGCTGTTTAAAGTGCACATGATTCATACTAAACCTTTATCTTAGCTGATAGTGAAAGTAGGCACTTAGCATTTTCTGAAACCAAATCTCAGTTCAGAAGTTTAATATACTTCCATATTTCCTGCAATAGAAAAGAATGTTCTGCCTTCTCCAGAGATTTATTTATCTGTGTAGTATAGAAGAGGTTTATGGTGCCAGTGCTGCGGTTTTACAAGATCTACTGAAACAGTATTTAACAATGCACAGTATGATAATGCAGGATTTACATATATTGGAAAATGTTTTCTATTGAAATTTGGTTTGGAATTAAAAAGTGTGCTTCCTAGCAGAATGAAAATGAGAGGCAATGTTGTTTGGTAAAAAAATTAAGAAGCTTTGCAAAAAAATCTGTTATTGGAAGATAAGTAGTCGCAACATTTTAGAAAAATATAAAATGCTATATTTCCAGCTTTTTTTTTTTTTTTTTTTGCTTATCTTCTAAAACCTTAAAAATAAATGCAATAGTGTTTTAAATTTTATTGCAATATTGGAAATTTTAATTTATTTATCTCTAAATATAAGAGTGTGCATATTTTGATAGAAAAGACATTTTATCTAGGACTGTGTGAATACCTGGAGATGTTTTTCAGAATTGTCCAAACTCAATTAGGTTTGCAAATGTTTGCAGATAACCAGTTTTTCCCAGACTTGCTTTCACCGTTCAGTAATATGAGGTTGGAGAAGTATACCTTTTAATCATCTTCTCCATTCTATTTAGCAAACTCCAAACGTTCCTATTCTTGCACAAGTAATGCATGTGAAGGAATGGCTTGAAGTTGCACTGGGTGAAGGTTACATGTGGTGTTAGGGAATGACTTGTCATTAAGAGGATGGTCAGTTGCTGGAACCTGCAACCAAGAAAAAGGGAGTGTGGCTGCAAGCCTTTAGCTGTTCAGCCACTTGGACAATGCTCTTGGTTTGAGGTGGCCCTGTGTGGAGTCAGGAGAGTTATCCTCATGGGAACCTTCCAAATGGAAATGTTCTATGGTTCTATGGTTACTTTTGTTATAGAATGAAATTTTGTACACTGATCTAATCTGGTTCCTGTATAAAAATTATAAAGGAAGGTCTCATATCTTAGACTGTGAGTTTTAAAGGTTTTTGAATATTTAAAGTTATATATTGATATTAGAAAATATCGAATCCTTCAGTAAGGTAAGCTTGCAGCAACTTTTACTGTCAAGAACTTCTGCAACTTAATATGTGCTCAAATTAAAATACAGGTATGTATGTTGACATTTTCCAGGAGATTGGAGATTGTTGTGATATGTTTTAAAGACTGACACATCAGAACAGTTTCAAACTTTAAACAAAAATGTTACTAAACCCATTCATTAACAGCACACTTAATGCTGATGAAGTTAATTTTCCATTTTATTAACCATCAGCAATAAGTAAACAAAACTGCTATTGTTTATGCTTATTTAATGGGCTTTTCTTCCTTCTTCTCCATATTTCCTCCTTGTACTTGATGCTTTTGTGCTATTTGAGAGTTAAATCTGCCAGTATTTAAGAGACATTTGTCAAACATTCTCAATAACATTTGGTCAGCCCTGAAGCGGTCATACAATAGGACTAGATGGTTGTTGTAGGCCCTTTCCAACTGAAATATTATCTCCTATTCTGTTCTGTTCTATTCTATTCTATTCTATTCTAGTCTATTCTAGTCTAGTCTAGTCTAGTCTCAAGCTTGATTTTACTTCAGATGTTATTGCACAATATTATTCCCAGTAAATATTAGGACTAGTTTTAATAATATTTTTCAATTTGATTGTGCTTGGTATCTCCTATGTCTGATGTCCACTGTTTGCATCTTTGGTAGTCATGTTGCTGACATGCTTATGTGAAAGGCATGGACACTGTATCTGGCTACACATTCTTAGAACCACCAAGGACATATTGTTGCTGGTTACCCTTTTTGTTGAATTACTCTTGGTTTGCAGACAAAGCATAATAATTATATCTTGGTTTATATTTTGTAATGTATGGGTATCACATGCTTCTGCTTTGGCTATACTGTATTACTTTGCCAGCCACACTAAATTCAGCTAATCATCTATGATCATTTTTTTGCCTATGACACCTCTAGAAGGTGATTCATCCCTGGAAAAACAGGGTTTTTAGATGGCTGGATGATTAATCCTCCAAAAGTGCCTGGAAGAATCCAGGACACTCCATAACTAATATAGGTTACATGGGTCCCATCAAATGAGAGGAATTCCACCTTTATGGCACTGTCAGCCTTTCCACTGACAAGCTGTTCACACATGCAGGAAGCTTTCCAGCTTTACTGGTACTAGTGCTAAGTAGGGAAGATCTATCCCTGTTAAGTGTTGCAAAGGTGGGCATTTATGGACATATACAATTGCAAAATTGTATTGTTATTGTTGCATTTAAATTGAACTCAGTACAATTTACTGACAGAAGAGAATTCTAGATTCTTTTCTAGATTAGCACTTTCCTAGTTATTCTCAGAAAGTATTTATTTCTGTTTTTCAGAGGAAATGTGATGCACTTATAAGGTTAGATTCCCTTTTTGGGGTTTTTTTGTGCGTGACCCATTTTCCTATATAATTCAGGGCTTTGAACTTGCAAAATTTAGCTGAACTAATTCAGGTAATATTGTTTGCAGTCTAAGTCATGGTTAACCTCATCTGTAATAGCAAATGTCAAAGGTCAAAAAAAATCTTATCCCGAGTCATATTAAAACCCTGCTTTGGTTTAAAAAATATTGCAAAATAGTAACCAAAGCATACGTCATATAGAATGAGTACTCTTGATGTCCACTTGTCTGCATTTTTTCCCTTTGTTGAGTCAGAGCTCCTCAACTTTTGGTGCAAATTTCTCTGTAGCATCTCTGCTCTTGCTGCATGTCACTGAGCTGTAGTTACTTCTGCTTTTCACAGTTGTGCAACTTTATTGTTTGATTTTGTTTCTCCCCCTGTACTGCTATGCCTTTATTTCTGCCTTGGGAGCTCTTGTTTCCCTGAAAAAATCTTTGTCTTGTCTGTTCAGATGCCTAATCAAAGCATGTTACTTTGTGCTCAGCCTTGCAAAAATGGCATCATTTATTTTTTTTTTTTTTAATTAGGGAACAATAAAATACAAAACAAAGAAATAAGTTGATGCCTTCTTTTAAAAATTCTATACATCTATGCATTATAAAACTTAAAATAACTGATATTAGACATAAATTTTAATACCAATGTATAGTTCGGATCACAACATTTCAGTTCATGACTTCTGCCATATTTTATAAGCAGTGACCGCACTTGAATTCTTTAAAATCAAACACAAATAAATAATGAAGCAGTTTGAGAGCTGACTTTAATCATGACTCTTCAAGATTTTAGCTGTGCTGTGACCCGAGACTGTAGCTGGAATTGGAGTACTGCCAGTCTCCCAGTCATTCACTGCAGAAGCTTTGCAGTTTGCTTGAGGTCTATATGCACATGGCCATAAGAATGGACTTTTGCATATCTTACAGTTGCCTTGAAAAAGTAGGCTGGAAGGTGCCCAGAT
>PYHW01009762.1:3217733-3253995 GCA_013186435.1 Turdus rufiventris
TATTTGCTTGAAGTATGGTGAGAAATATTTGTAAACAAGTACCAGTGTTATTTTTAATAATTAAGATTGTTGAAATATATAAATAACAGCTGTGACCTACTGATATTTAAGCCAAGCTTATTCTTCTTTTATTGCTTAGATCTACATCTAAGCAATAGTCACATAGTAATTCCACATTGAAGGAGGTAGGGGAGTGCTTTGTGTTGGGTTCTTGATGCGGGGAGAAGACAGGGCTGGCAGGAGTCTGATCATGACTGCCTGAGACCATGAGCTGAAGTGGCTGAACAACTACCTGAATATCCAATACTAATTCCAGATGACCTTTCAGTGTATAGCAGCAAAGCAAATATCTGATTACTGCAGGAAGATCTATAGCAGAATGGGGGGCTATGAGAACATAACTATATTTTTTATAGTCTGATCTTTGTACCAGAGTTCAGGATCAAGAGCTCCAGTAGAAGTGGTGCACTGTACCTGGTCACACACACTGTTCTCTGTGAACAATCCAGTGGCAAGGTATTCCACATAAATAGCAGATATTAATTTGCAAGTTTTTATTTAGAAAGATGACACTGTAATTTGTAACAAATTTGAATAAAGTCTAATGGAAGGAAGTACTACTTCTTCTTAAAATTGTGGCAAAACACAAAGAGAATCTTAAAGTCTTCCTGATTTTTACAGCCAACTGTTAAATGCATACATTTTTTCCAGGCATGGGATCTACCTGTAGTTTTCACCAGAGGACAACACCAGAGAAGAAAGACAGCAGCCACCATGCACTGAAGCTGGGGAATGTGTCTTGTTGTAGCACATTCCCTGAGAGGCTGCAGTGCCCTAAATGCTCTCCTGTCCCATAGTTTGGCATCAGTGGGACATATTGCTGTGCATGGCCATGTGCAGATGTGTCTGCTGTGGGCCCATATATTCAAGGTGTCTTCTTCTGCCAGTCTGATGACTTGTGAGGCCTGAGCAAGACAAAAACATGACAGAGGAAACCATAGGCAAATGCGACCCACCTTGCTGTGCTAATTTGTAGGAAGTCTTAGTGTTCAGTTTCTCAGACTGCCAAACCACAATGCTGTCTTAAATGGAAGTTTTTATACTCTGTGGAACAGAACAGTCAGAATTAGTGAACCCAGAATATCTTTGAGTTTCTGTTGCTATGCTAAGAACTATTAAAAGGCAAAGGATTCATGAATCAATTATAATTTATGTTTCTAGGTGTGTACAGGTATATATGACTGTTTGGAAACCTGCCATTGTAAGATAAAATAGGTTATCTCTTTTTTCTTTATTCTAAAAATACATTTTTTGCTGCAGGAATGTCTTGTATTCAAAGTTGCAAACAAGAAGTCAGTGCTATATATTCTTTAATACAGGAGGATTCATGTATCAATTATTGTACATTATTCATGTACAATTCATTAGCTGGGAGATATATTTTAAGAAATCACAAAAGTGGAATCTCTAGCACAGACTTCACAGTTAAAAATGGCTGAGAAAGAGATGAAATACAATGCAGTGATAGTCTCAAAATCCAATCAGAAATTTTATTGTTTAAAAAATCTCTGCAGCCTTATTGAAGTCTGTGCTGCTTTACATTTATGTCATATTTACCTCTACCTGAAGTTAGGATTTCTGTTAAAAGATGAAAAAAATCTAGATTTTTTAGAATAGTGAATCTTANAAAAAAGAAGAAAATATTTGACATAGTAGAGAAAAACAGGGTAAACAGGGTCTTGGAATTTGCTAGCTTTGTTGGTGTGTTTCCAGAGGAGCGTGAGGTTGACCCTAACCATAAAAGGGTGAGAGATCTGGAACTATTCAGCCTGGAGAAAGTTTTGTGTTTTAGAACAAATGTCTCTTAGGAGAGATTCTTCAATCTCTTAATTATCCTCATAGCATTCCCTTGGACTCCAGTGTGCCCATTGTCTTGTACTGAGGAGGAGACAAGCACTGCAGGTGTGTCTCCAGGTGCTGAGAACAGGGAAAGGATCACCTCAGTGCTTTGTCTAATGCAGCCCAGGTTGCCAATGAATGAATTGAATGAACTGAACCCAGCATGATGTAATGAAGTAAACACAATAAAAACTGAAGGAGCTACTAAGTTTTAAAAAGTACGGGGAAATTCTCTGAAGGATATTATCATAAATATTAACTTTCTGTGATAGAAATGTAAAATTCATGCTTCTGTAGTTCAATTTTACCTTTTTCAAGTCTAAGAAATTTTAACTGTGTGTCCAAATTCATTTGAAGTGCAAAAGTCTTTGTTGGCAGATAGCCTTATCATCTTGTTTTGGTTTTATTTGACAACATGCCTGCACTTTATTATCAATGAATTCCTGAAAATAAATGTGATCATCTCACAAAAGAAGGTGAGTGAATCACTCAGTCCTGTTAAATTCTAATCTTGTGAATACTCCCAGTAGCATACACTGGCCACACTGGTGTATTCCAGCTGTCACCTACCGCAGAGGCTCAAAAAATATTTCTTCACATTTTTTTTGGGGTGGTAAATACTGTACAATGCTCTGAATCTGTCATTTAAAGTAAAGAAAGTTTTGGCACAAATGTTTAAAATAGGCAAAGAAAGAAGTAATTCGTTTTTGGTTTAGATGAAACTTATCAGAGCAGTAAGCTGGGTGCAACCTTCGTTTCATTCTCTGCTTTTGACATGACATTGCTAGGTCCACAACCATTCTAGTGTTTAGAAAAACACTTAAAATAAATAATGAAAAAGGAGGCAAAATATAGAATATGAAAGCCTTTGGTTTTTTAAACAGAATTTATTATGTTCAAAGTTACAATTTGATAAAAGCCAAGCATAACTTGAATCAAAATATTAATTCATCCATGCCACTTAGTTCTTTGAAATATTCATAGCCTTTTTTTAGTGGCCAGGGGTTGTGTTGAGGGGGCAATAAAGTGGGGGAGGCTTTGATGAAAAAAACTTTCATCGAAGCCAACACAAACTGACAAGAATGTGAATGATTTTGGAAAATTGGTCTAGTTGAGAGTTATGTCATTGTAGAATATCCTCTTTAAAATTCATAGTCCATATCCATAAAACACTTAGAACACCATCAAAATCTTCCTTCAAAATCCATTTCCTTCTCTCTTTTTCTAATGTGGGCTTCCAGTTTGCTCTTATTTTCTCCCCTGTTTGTTCTCATTTCCAAGTACTATCAGTACTATTCAGCCGCCAAAATAATTCTCTTATTTTCCCTGTGTGTTTAATTCTTGTTTTGTCTGCCCTTTCCCCTCATCCTGCTTTCTTTTTATTTTTATTTTCAATTTCTCACTGTATGATCTTCAAGGAAGAAATCCTGTATTTTTAATTTTTTGCACTACACTGACTCTTCTCAGATAAAAAAGGGACAGCTGACAGTCTGATTTTATTTGTGACAGGGTAAGCTCACACAGGATGGGTAGGAGAACAAAATATGCAAAAATATTGCCTTGAAATTACATGGCTTGACTGTATCTTCTTTTATAACAATTCTAATTTTTTAAGTCTGCCTATAAAATATAGCTTGCATCCTATTTCAAGGTCCTTTCTCTTTACTATATGCATACATTTTAAAAATGAAAATTTAAAAACTTCCATTTTAAAATGGAAATTCAAAGATGGAGAAAAGAAATGTGAGCAAAAGATGTCTGAGGAAGATAACTAAGACAGAAGGGTGCTGAGTACAGCTGGACATGTGAAAAGCAAGGCACAGACAAGTCAAAATAGGTGACTAGAGGAGGCAAAGATAAGTAATAGAGGGTGACATTAGGTTAATTGTACAGATGAATTAATCTGGTGGCCAGAGAAACAGACAGCAGTTGCAGTGACTAGAAGCACACATGGAGTGCCTCCAGATTCTGCTTGCCCTTTTATACTATATCCTAATTATTGTATTCCCTCGCTGAGTCATTCTTACTCTTTTCTAACAGTCAAAGGTAATACTAGAGAGCAAGGAAAGATCTGTAAGATATATTATGGAAGAGAATACACTGAGCCCTTATCCTCTTAAAATAGAAAGCTTGATTTTTTAAAAGCAACAGATGTGTTGAAAACGGTCTATTTAGAGGCGTTTGTGAAATTCACCCCAAATGTATGGTTTTATCTTTGTGTGACTACTGCTAAGTGAAGAACAAAACTTTTTCTATCTATTCTTGTGTTTGGTGGAGGGAGGGTGTAACAAATACATAGCAGTCTAGGTAAAATGCAATGATCTTTTAGTGTCACCCAAAATAACTATAAGGAAACCAAACAATAAAAAATTAAAAAAAAATTAAAAACATAAGTTACAAATACTGTTTCTGTAGACATACTAAAAACCTTTTAGATAAGTGTCAATTTAGTTCAAGGCAATGAAACTATCAGGCTTATCTTTTGTAAAGCTGGTTGGGTTGAGCTTTGTTCCTTGTGTATAAAAATAAAGCCAAATTTTTCTCTCAGTGGTTTCCCTTTTGAACTGTAAAAAGAAATATTTTCCAGAGTTAGCACAATAATTAGATAGCAGAGACATTTTCACTAACATTTTAGCTGGAGTTCTTTAAATGACCTTTTCCAGTTGAAGGAAGAATCCTCAATTTATCTTGCTAAAATTCCAGAGAATATGGGGCTTCTTATGTGGACGTTTTATAAAATAAGGACCATTGTAAAGAAAAATATTTTATTATATTTTAAATAATTTGTTTTAAACACTCATAGGGCATTATATTCTTTGACCTTTCAAATAATGTTGTTGTATTGTTTTGGAGAAGAAAACTTCCTCCCCTTCATTGTATTTTGAAACCGATTTTCTGTGATATCATATGAATTTGGTCTGACTACTACTACTTTTAGGAAATCCAACCCTGTAATTACCAGAAAACTATCTTGTAGAAGGAATTCACAAGAAATATCCTTATATTGAATTTTAATCAGTTATGATCAAAATTGAAAGGAAACAGAATATTCTAATTGCTGACATTCCTATATAATCATGAATTCTGGACTTCATGTTTATCCTATAAATCCTCTTGTTTCATAATTACATAAAGGAAATAACTTCTGCGTGTTCTTCCCCAGCAGTATATGCAAACATAACAGGCTATAAAAGTGTGTGCATGTAGAGCTCAAGACAAGTTATTTCAAAACAGCTAGGACTTTCCTTCACTAGTGCTTTTTATGAGAAACAAATACAACTGCAAATGTATTCATCCCTGATATTCTGAAAGACTTCAGAGTTCAAGGTTTTATAAAAGGTGATAATGACATTGTTATAGCCTTTTCACACTGTTTGAAAACAGGTGGTAAAAAGTCCTGAAAAATTCTTGCAGTCACAGTTAATGATGTAGCCATGGACTACTTTCCTGTACACAGGTCAAGGAATGCGCATGACCTGTACCTTGGCACTCTATTAAGGTGAGATTAAGATTCTCTCCCCTATGTCTTCTGTAGAAAAAACCCAAAGCATGCTCAAAAAACAAGATTTATGCTGGTCCTTGAGAATAAATTTCATGATCTGGATAATTGGGGTACCAAATCAGGCCACATCTTTTCTGTGCAGGTAGTCATGTGAATTGTAATGCAACACTTACTAAAAATACAGCAGCAAATAGGAAACTACACGCATTGCAATTATACACAAGTAGACAAGAAAAACAAGGTCAAGTGTTGCAGTAAACAATGAAAATTCTGCTTTAAAGTTTCAATGTTCCAGGAGAGTTGAAAGGACCAAAATCTGTTTCTTACAATTTGCTACCTCTACTACATTTCTCACAAAAAAAGAAGAAAATAATACTTTGCAATATAAGTCCATAGATCCAAGTTCCAGTTTTATCTGGGGCACTCTCTATTAGCCATAAAAGCCATGCAAATATTTGCAAATCGACAACTGGTGTTTATAGAGACTTATTGCACTTGAAGAGAGTCCAGGAAGAATTTCTAGTATTTTCCTCTGTATTTTGAAAAGACCGTAATTCACATATCTGAAATGAGTGATTTTAGTTATTATGTCATACTGTGAAGCTCATTTTCCCTATTCCTAGTTGTTAACAGGATATAACATATTCAAGAAAAGAAAAATATTGTTTGAATGGAAATGTGAAAGGGAGACATGTAGATAGACTATAAAGGTCTTGACAATTTAAAATAATTTAAAGATTGAAAGAAAAAACCTGCAAAATTCTTTCTCTTTTTATTATATTGTATTTTTTTTTCCCAGACCACACTTCCTAGGTATTTATATAATGTGAAGTAATAGAAGCATAAAGGGCTACATGTGTTATTATCAAATGTAATATATATCATGAACACACCTGAGATCTGCCAAAGCCCTGCCTGGGAAGATATTTCAGACAGAAAAAACTCTTCAGCATCAACCCTGACCCTGAGTATGTTTGAAGGCCTTTTTCTGCCTCTACAGGAAAGTCAGTGTTGGGCCTTTTAACTTTGCTTTACAGAATGATTCATTCATAGTCTGTGATACTTCAGGAGTCCCTCTGGTGTCAGGTAATCTTCTTGTGCAGATGGGGAGAGTGTGCGAACCTGGTTTAGCCTCGTTCAGGGCAACTGAAAGTACAACCATGGTACAACAGAAGGGAAATAAATTCTCTTTAGTATAGGGCTGAGGTATGTTATATCTGCTTTTATGCTGGAGTTAAGGAGGCCTTAAAGAGTTTGCCTTTGTCAAAATTTGGTTCTTGATCTGCTCCAAGACAGGATGGCTGCAAGCTCTCTTTTATTCAAGGCTTTTCAATTCTACTGGCTCTTGTTCTTTGTTTCTTTGTATTTTATCAGTATGTCTCAAAATATACATTTTGTTTTCAGAATGGAAAATTATTTGCAAGTTTATCTGAAAATTTTAAACTTTTTTTTTTCTGAAAATTTATATGGACAAATCTTCCGTCCTGCTCTTTGGCTCAAAGCTGTAAAGCTGCATTTTTAAGAAGATGGGAAATACACTGTGAATTTTCTAGCATTTTTTAACATAATATGGAACAAAGACATGATAATAATCTTCAGATTTTTCCTATGACCCAAGCAAATAAAAGGCTGCAAGTAAAAGGCTATTATTTGTGAAAAGCCTTAAAGAAAAAGGAGCAGCAAAACCCAATCTGTCGTCTATCAAAGCAGCAGCAGAGTGTTCACTGTTCAAGTGAATGATCATTAATTCCCTTGGAAGAAATTATCCCCATTCAACTTGCTCTGGATTTGTAACTTCTTGTGAGAGACAGAATCCCAAAAGAAATTAAAGCTTTCCTATTTCGGTGGCTAAAAGACTAAATACATTGAGATAATTCATGTGCACAAGATGTATCCTTTCACTGGCAAAAGCAGGAAGAACATATCAGAGGACTGTACAAAAGTATAGTAATTACAAGTACTACTTGAGGAAATTATACTGAAGCAGTCTTAAGGAAACGCAAACTATTTAACTAACAATCCATTAATCTATTAAGAGAAAGTGCATTTTTTTTTTTTTTTTTACTTCAAGAGAAATAATTTACATTTGGTATAACAATATATAATTTGATTTCTTCTGAACACTGAAAAAGTGAAGGCCAAGAAAGAGTGAAATTTGAAATGTTGAAAAGCATTGCAAGATAACCAATGGCCATGCCTGTGTAATGTTAAAGATGCTCACATGCCAGAAGCATGGAACTGTGTTTGCTGACTCTGTCACATTGTATATGTATGGTTTGAATGAGAAATTTGGAGGAAACTGCAGTTCCACAGTCCATGCTTTCTGACAGCCACAGTGAGCTGAGTGGATCAGGTTTTTGTTAAAAGTGAATGCTAATAACTTGATGTCATTGTGCTTTAAAAGCTTTAAAGAGTTATGAGAAGTCAGAAGATGTGGCATCCCACTGCACCCTCCAGTGCCTCGATGTGCTTCTTTTCTGTCGCAGTAAAATACCAAGTTAAATGTCTGGAACTGATTGAGTTTCATTTTGTTCTGCACAACCTAGGAAATCCTTTACTACTATGCAGAAGGGTGTGTTCTTTGCATTCCCCATCCTCTTGCCTTTATTAATCATAGTAAGAAATGTAAATATGTAATTATGTGAAATTTCAAAATAATTATTTTCAGTGTTTTCCTGTGTATAGCTTTGTTGTTCCTTCATCTTTTAAAATTTCGTAGGCATCCAATAATTTTGAATGTGTCTATTTGATAAATGCAGAGGGCATTTAGACTCACTTGTTTATTTATTATGCTTTCAAACACTTTGAATATCTGTTTAGTATTCAGTGAAATAGTGTAGGAAGAAACATCTGTACTGCAGCTGCAATGGCATCACCTTTATGTTTGATCTTCAGGGAATCCAATGTATCAATGTATTTAATGTTTTCCAGTTTTTTAGTGGTTTAGGGGTGTGGAAATAATAAAAAAGTGCAGAAATAGTAAACTTTTAACCATATTTAAGTGAAGCAGCTCAATAATGTAAGTGTTGTACTCCCTTTAGTTCTTCTTATCTGCCTTCTTGAGTGCACCTCAAAAGATTAAGTTGTAAGAAAACACTTAAAAAATTTATTATTATTTTATTTTCCTCTCTATTCTTTTTTTTTTTTCTTCCTCACAAGTATTAATCCACAGGAAAAGTACTGAAATTATCTCAGGTGTTTCCAGTGTCTTTGATGAGGAATATTAATGTAGAAATGATCTATTAATTAAGAATTGTCACTTCACAGAGGCTCTTCACCACATTAAGTAATCAAAATAGGCAGAACATTGTATGATCTTCTTGAACCTGTTTCAAGAAAGTATTTATTTTTATGTACTATATAAATTATAATGACCTTTTTCGCACAAGGCTTCAATCTCTCATTTATGTTTAGATTGGAGAAGCATCCTAGTTCATAAAAATATTTTCTTAGGAGTATATAGAGAAACGCAAACCCAAAAATTACCCATCTAAAAATTGTTCCTGTTCAAAGTTTTATCATAATCACTGAAGTTGGGTCAGGAACAAATGTAGTCTCTTGACCTTAAATTCTGAAAATTAGTTTATCCTTAATGCTTTGGAAGAAAATGAAATGTAACTTTAATTTGTAATTGCTAAACCATATTGGCACTGACATTTTAGTGTTCTGAAATTTATTTTTGCAAACTTTCTTTTTCCGTGACATGAAGTACTTTTTTTTTTTTTTTTAAATATGGTAAAGTCTGAGGGCAAAACCTGAACATTAATATTTTCATGTTCTGATATCAAATTTGTTGAAGCTATTCTTAGCACCAGTGGCTGGTAGATTTACAGTGTTCTGCAACTATCTGAAATAATCATGAGACATCTACCCCAATAGAGTTGTGTATCTAGAGCAAGCCTTAAAGAGCAAAGGCAAAGGAGGTTTTTCAGGGCAATGATGCATTTTAAAATGTTCTTTTTCACAATTCTGGTCTTGATAAAAAACTTAAAATATTCTACTCAAAGAGCAACCACACCCATTTTAGTTCAGAAGGCTCCCTGTGAAATTCAGGAACTTTGAAAGGAAGCGTAGAGGATATTTCTTATTTCCCTCAATTTAGAATGGTTTAGAATTGTAAGAGGCCAAAAGAGAATGAAAATGCTATTGTCATAGATATGTCTATGTAAACTCTATATTGTGTGGTTATTAGAATGGAGACATTTTGAAAGAGGAGGTCTGATAAAATGAAGCCAAAGTATGAGCTATCTTTGGTAAGAAGAGTATCTTAAGAAAGCTGAGGTTGCTGACACCTCACTTTGTTATAACCATACACAGAAGTAGAATTGAGTTTTAGTGGATGTTTTCATATATAATTCCCATCACATTTGAATTTTCCATTTCCTATTCTCTGTACTCCTCACTGACTGAACAGTAAATAAAATCTCAATTGGCATTTCTGCACTGATCTCTTTCTTGGGACTGTATTTTAATATGAGTACCTCATCCATCTGCTTGCTCTCAAATTTCCTCTTGGGCTTAGAACACAGGTGCTTCTGAAAGAGAATTTGTTGAATATTTGATAAAGTTTGCCTTATGTTTACAAGTAACAAAAGGTCACCACCCTTGTTTATTGGGATTTCAGCTATCCTGTGCTGACTGCATGGAACTATCGATGTAAAAGATATCAAGCAAATAGGTGAGCACAACCTTTCAGGTAAAAGCCAATAAAAGACATAATTTACTACAGTACAACTTCACTAATATAAAACCACAAGCATTTATTGGTTTCAAGAGGATCAGGAGCTGTACTGCAGTGAATGGTATCTTGAAGACTAAGAACCTTCCTGGGTGAACCCAGTCTGATGTGTCTGAACAGGCTCTGTTTCACAAAACATTTCAAAATATCATTACACATTATTTCCTTTCTATTCCAGTAAAGAGATTACTGTGTGTATTCAACATTGCAACTAGTTAGCCCTTTTAAGGCAGACACAACTGAGTAGGACAGAGCAGGATTTCCTTTCCATCAGCCCCTTTATGTGACATGCCCTGTTCCACCTGAATTTATGAAGATCCTTTGAATCTGTGTTATTGCAATGAAGGATATTGAGGATCCAGACAAAAGGAAGACTCTGATGTAAATTTTACTAAACTGATGAGCATAGTATTATGTACTTGGTATTTAACTAAGCCAGAATATTTGATACTGCCTTTGGCTTAACCTCTAAAGGTTTGTAAATTGTTAAAGTGAAAATGTACAACTGCATCTTATCAAATGACAAATTGAAAATTAGACTTTTAGACAGTTGTGGTTAGCACAGGGAGGATTATTTTCATTTTAGAAAACAAATCTTATTTATGGAATAGGGGATTCTCTTAAAGTAGTCAGTGCGAATATTGTCAAATACCAACTACCTGTGCTTTTTTTGAGTATTTAAAAATCTGTCATGTGTTTCTTCTGGGATTCATTGCAGTGTAATTTTAGGATCAGTTCCTGCAATCTTTTTTTAACAGTAAAAGCTTCAAAGCCAGTTACAATAACACTATTTTGATTTCAAGAAAACTGAAATTTTATCTTGGTGTGAGAGCTGTTGTTAAGCTCTTCTAAACCTGGGTCCACTTATTGATAGAGTAGTGCAAAGATAAGCTCATAATTTGTGTATTTGGGATTGTAATGTTAATCACCTTGCATACACTGGAATGTCCTTCAACCTTAGCCTTAATGAATTGAAAAAGAAAACACAGCTCCTCTTTTTCTATGTCAGTCACAACTGAACATGAAATTAATGCTTTTAGTTAAAAGCCTGCTTTCAGTATTAACCTTACTGCTGTGTTCTGCATGTTTTATGCTCTGCCCATCCAGGAATGGGTTTTCCAGACCATCATTGAATTGAAGCTTATAATGCCTTTCCTTGAGCAAAGTGGAGTTTAAGAGGCTTTACTGAGAAAATGGAATAGGGGTCAAAACAGCTGAGTACATTTCAATCAGCACTTCAGATGGAGTAGCCAAAGTTATGTATGGTAGCAAGCCAGATATACTTTTTATCTCACAACACCATCTTTGTGTTCATGAAAGACTTTTAAAGGTATGAATGTTTTTATTTTAGGTTTTATAGAAGAGATTTTATTAGATTTCAAGGGAAGATGGTTTTCTATTCTCTAAAATTTTTTTATTCTTAAGAAAAGGTGGGCCCATGAAAGAGTCTTAATAAAGATCTGTTTCAGATACAAAATCATGGCAATTTTCTTCCATGCTGCAACTGGCAACAATCTTCCCAAGAGTTTTACAATCTGCTGAGTTGCAAAAAAAGCTTTCTATCCTAAAGTTTTTCATCCAGCTTATGGAAGAAACCAGCTGATGGATACCTGTGGATGGTGATATTGCAGCTTTATTATCACTTTTGATGAATGAAGTAATCAATGTCTGCCTGAATCAGATGTAGGTCTTGGAAGAAGATTTAGATAGTTTTACATTGCATTTTTCTATTATCTCGGTGACAATTGCAAGGATATATATGAACTATATAAAATAGTTCCCTCAGCATGGCAGACACTTAACTAGAAGTATGATCACTATCCTGCTGGCAGGAACCTGCCAGCTGAAAAACAGCTCCTCTCTTTGCAAGTGACCTAAGATCAGATGCCACCAGAGTGAGGTAACTGCATCTGGGACTATTTGCTTTATCTAAAATAAAAAGAAAGTGTTTGAAATTTCTTCTGATATTTCTTCTTACAGTATGTCTTCTGTGTGGGGAATTGATCCCAATGAATGACCCAGTTAGACACTGAAAGAGTCTCTCTTCTCAACTGCCGTGTCAGTGACGATATTTCTAAAACAAGCCAAGAACACCTAAATTAGCTGTAGATGCCAGGAGGACAGGCTAATTCAAGGTGCTATGCAGTTATATACACACACATCTTAAAAATTGCCAGATGTTTAACCTGTGTGGTAATCCTTGTGATTTTGCTTAAGTCTTCCTTGTAGGTCCTGCAAATGCATCTGATAAACTTGCAAGGGTTACAATTAATCATCTACTCCTTGTAGGTCCACTAACTGATAGAGACTTGGGAACTAATATATCTTATCTAAGGAATTTATTACTCAGTATTCTTTTCACCCAGTATTAATGAAAAGTACATAGCACACCAGATCTTTCTATTCAAATATTGGCAACAACCTTCCATCTATTATTGGAAAAGTAGTTTCATAGGGAGTCCATGTCAGTAGATGAAAAAACTCGCTAAACAAATCTGTATCTCACTAAAGAAAATACTGAGGCCCCAAATTCTGTATTCCAAAGATGGTCAGGAGCAATTTCCTAGGTATGCTGCACCTTTTGTTTTAAGAATTTTTTTCTTCATCCTATTGATCAAGAAGGATATTTTTTAATCAAATATTCACTTAATCATCCACTGGGGATTGTCATTGGCACATTTCTTAAGGATAAAATGGAATATTAGTTTGGCTAACAGTAATTCTTTCTCATGATGAGGTCTGGATCATTGTCCACTCTTTTTTACTAGTGGTCTTCTCTCAGGACTGTCAGGTTGATGGCATGTAGCCACCTCCCCTCTTATATCTTTCCAGAGGATGATGATGGCTGCACAAAGCCCATATTTACAGTTCAGGTTCTTAAGCTTTTTTTATCCTCATTGTTCTATTTTCACTTTGTTATAGGTATTAGTCTACAAAAAATGAAAGGAATTATGAACAGAAAATAGGTACTTATTCTGAGTTTTAATTAGGAAATTAGAAATGCAGGTTGATTTAAACATATCAGTTTGCTAAACTGTTCTCCATCCCACCTGACCTGTCATGATTGTTTTAATCAGTCTGAGTACATACATTTCAAAGAAGTCTGTCCCAGGTTAGGAATATAAGTTTCTCAAGATGCAAATTGTCCAAGATATTCATAGTTTAAAAAAAAAAGTTAATATTTTAAAGCAAAATTTAGATCACTTTGTTAGCTACTTAGCATATACTTATTAATTGCTGCCTTGACATAAAAATTTGCTAGTGGTTCAGAGTTAATGTTTTAAAACCACCAGTGTTATTTAGGGTCTTGTTGGAGCTGGTTTTTGCAATCATGTGATTTGTGAAACTTCCATCTTCTCCACCCCAGCACAGACCAAAGAATTTTCTATTATTTTCCCTCTGCCTGCATAAAAAATAGGTTCTAACACCCTTTAATGAGTCATTTTCTGCATACAGTTTCCCACTCTCTGGGATGCTATCTGCTACTGTGCTGTTTTTTATTTCTTTTTGCTGCAAGCTGAGCTGTTCAATGTACTTGTATGTTAAAATGTGTGGGTAACATTAGCAGACTAAGACAGAGGGATAGTATTGTGCTGTAAAATCATGCAAATGTCAGGCTTGGATCTGCTGGAGACATGACTTCATTCCTTGTCACTCAATTTTATAATGAATGGAAACATTTCTTCAGATTTGTGAGTAAAACCTACAGCTTTCCTATCACCTATACCTATTAGATAAGATTTAGTATCTGACTAGTCGTGATCCTGAATTTCATCTTTCAAAGGAGCTCTGAATCAGTGTATGGACCATTCACATGTTTCTAAATTAAGGCAGGCCAATTTTGAAGTAAATATCTAGGGAAATTGAAGCTTGAAAATGTAGAGAGGCTATTAAGAATACTGTGATCCCATTCTCTTACGAGCTTCATTGCTGAGTCAATAAATCCCACTGTGACACAACTTCTCATGTTTCAGATATTTTTCAACCATAAATTTTTGATAGTTATCAAAATTCAAAGTATTGGCTCACAGAAAATAGTGAATTGTGGCAACAAATGGGAAAAAAAAAAGTATGAGTGTCATAAAGGGAAATTTCTTAAAGAAACATGAATCACAGATAGTAACTTTCAAAAAATATAGTCAATATAACAACTCTGAGTTTTAACAGTTGGCTTACACATTTGAAATAATACATATTAATTAATCTTGATGTTGCAATTTAATTTGTTTCCATGGGCATGAGAATTGGCCTTTGAAGCACTTGGTAAAGAATCCTGTACTTGAATATAAAAACCTTCTGTGACTGCACTGGAATTTAAAACTGTAAACAGTCCGCAGTTACAGAGCATTTAGAAAGGATCTGCTGATACCATTTTACCATGTAGAATACACATAAACTTATGAAGTGAATGGTAAAATATTACATAAAAATTGAAAAGAAGAGATAAGCCTTCATTAATTTGGTTTCATTTGCAAATAAATTAAATGTGCTTGTGTAAAGATAATGACAATGTAAGGTCCCAATTACAAGTGTGCTGCTTCTGTTATCTTCCCACAAATGCAACTTGGTAAATGTCCACTGTGGGCAAGTGTTTCAGTAAGTCTTGGGTATGACTGAGGTTGACTCACGTTCAGATTCACTTAAGAAGGGAAGAAATACTTCTTAATCTTAAGTTTTATTTTTCAGAACTTATTTCAAATTTCTTATTCCAAGTTTAGCTGGAAATTTAGTTCTGTATGTATATACCAATATGCAAGAACTGGTACCAAATGAAACTTCATCCAGATGAGATATAAAATTGTAAGGAGTCATTTGTGTAGTCCAAAAACATTTGGCCACATTAATGTAAGGGGTTTTTTTTACGTTTTCTGATTCACAGACTTAGTTGTGATTAGTACCAAAAGTCCTAAAGAGTCCTGCATGAGGCTGTTCTCAGGTTTCATCCCTATATTTCAACAAGCCAACTCATGCAGCTTTCACAAGTTGTGTATCCCTGTGAGATTTCTGCTCCAGAATTAGGTTCCATAGACTCATATACTCATGTTAAGTTTCAGGCCAACACTGAAGTTGTATACACATCCAAGTCTATCCAAATCTCTAAAACTGGAAATTTGCTTTTCTCAAATTCTTTCTTCTATTGCACTTTGCTGAACGAAGTGGAACATATATTTTTATGCCGTAGTTAGGTTGTCCTGGCCCAAGGAGGATTCTTTGCTTATATGGCTGCAGGAGAACACTGCACACAGTTGCTCCTGCAAAATTGTATGATAAGTTGTGCTTAAGTTAGTAAATCTTTTTTATTATTGCTGTTGTCATTGTTCTCTATTAGAGGTCCCTCTACTTAACAGGTAACTAGAAACAATCTCTATGTTTTAATAGCAATTAAAGAGGTATGTCATCTTATGCCCCTATAATAGCTCATGGTAAATATAAAAAAGGACAGATTTTTGCTTGCAAGAGAACTAGTTATCTTTATGGAAGGGTATGAGATAATTCAGTATCATCCCAATCAAAGAGATTAATGGGAAAGCAAAGTTTGAAAAAAGTATAAACAGGGTCAAAAGTCCAGAAGTGTGATTAAGCTTGAAAAAATTAGGAAATTTAAAGCTAGTCCATTGTAGTGCACAGAAACTCTGCAAGTCTTGAAGTTATTTTATAACTGCATATTTGGCAAGCTTGCATTTGTTAGATGAAAGATCTGCCTTGCTCTACAATCAACAGAAGCCATGTATTATCCCTGGGGATTTGGCAATGTAGTAGCTTGGATTTCACAAGTGAACTGTGGACATTATGCTATCCTTTGCCTCATTAGCAAACAATTTAAAAAAATAATCAAACCCCCCCCCAGAAAAAAAGGTAAATTAAAAACAATAAATGAGAAAAACATTTTTTAATATTCCTTTATTTCAAACCTAGCCCACAGACATAATTTTTTTTTAGATAAGATTTGATAAAAAGTATGTCAAAAACATGTAATCTGTATTCAGAATTCTTTGCTTAGACATGCAGATTTTTTTAAACATGTCAGAAGCAGCTGTGAGACAAAATAATTATATGCTACTGTTTTCCTGTCTTCTTATGAGGTTTTCTTTGTGTGGGTTTGGATTTTTTTCCTAATTTCTTTACAATTGCTAGGTCATTTTGTTAATCTTGTGAGAAATTTTTCATTCTCAGCAAGAATGTCATTATGTATCTATCTTCATTTTAACATGAATTTCTGAATAAAACTACAGATCTCCCAGTAGGTTATCACTATGCTATTTTTATTTTAACCTATAGGCACTTTACAAACCTTTTATAATATCATTATAATTAAATGGAAATGGTGGCTACTTGGTAAGGAGACTAGACAGGAGATGACACCATTCTGTGGGATTCACCCTTTCATTATGCAATTATTTTTATACCCTACACCTGTAACATTTTAACGCTGCTTAGCTAATAAGTGAGCTAAGAACAGATTTTGTGGTGTAGATATGGAGTGTAAAATTGTGTCTTCCATGACTGGTATTGTATAGTGATTTTGAAATCAAATACATTCACTCATGACATTAAAAACATAGTTTATTTTTTAATACAGTGACTGAAATGATTCTCTGAGGACATACAGGCTTGTTTGCTTCTATTTTCATGTCAGTACTTAAGAGTTCAACAGGTGAATATTTTTATTTTTTATTAAATTGCAATTTTTTTGTGTTGTCTTTTCTGTGAATAATTATATTTCCTAGATCTAGTCACTGCATGTAAGTAGTTTCATGTTCCTTTCAATGGATGATATTATTCCTGTGTCAAAATTGAATTTTCTCTGTTGTCATGTTTCCTGTTCACTTACCTTTATTAGATTCCTCTGGGGTTTTCCTCCTCATTATCAGTTTCCCTCATTTCAGTCATTATCAGTTTCAAATTGTGAAGCAGCTCATGAAAATTAGCACCAACATGACATCACTCCTGATCCCACTGGCATCATAAGCACCACATGAGAGAAATAAAATGTGCACAGGTTTGGACAAGAGAAGGGCTGAATTCTGGCAGCCACTTAATGTGTGTGGATGTCAGCTATTTCCAAATCATAGGGCTGGGAACATGCCCAGCTGCATCACAGCAGGGTGTTTGGATGAGTCCTGCATGTACATCATCCTCAGCCTTCCTGCCCCATCTCCTGTTGACAAAAAGTGTGGCAATTTCACTAGAAAGAACCCAGGTTCTTCTCAAAGTCCTGATCTGTTCTGCCTCTGTGAAACCTGGGATTTCTAAATGTCTACAGTGCCCATATTCTGAAATATCTTTAGTGTCTTGTTAGCACCAGCGGTTACTAGCAATGCAAGAGCAAAGTTGTCAAAGGGGACCAACAGTATTTGGGAGAAACCTCTCACTGTGAATGCTCTCTAGAGATGTATGTCTTCCCAGCATATTTTAAAAAGAGTTTTACTTCAGAATCAAATTCTTAGTTAAAGTCGTGTGTGTGAAATCCATGCATATGGATTGTGCATTCCTGAAGAAAACAAAAGCTTTCTTCATTTATAAGCAACTGCCTGCATGAAGCAGGAAGGTAGAAATTTGTGCCATAGAACTATAAGGCCCAACACAAAATAGAAGGCTTTAGGTAATTACAAGTTCTGGTACAGTTCATATTACCTGATACCAGGTTACTTTCAGGTCCTTGATGTAATTACAGTCCTTGGAAGACCTGTCTCAGTTATGGTGGCTCTCCTACCTGCTTGTCTTATTGTAGCTCTAGGCAAAATCTCCTTTTAGTGCTGTCAAACACATATGTCCTGTCACTCTCAGCTCCATGATCTGTTTGAGGGGTATTTTGCCTTCTTTTCTTGGCTGAATAGATTTCTCCTTTAGAACAGGCACTTTAAGTAATTTAAACTTGTGTAGATTACTTAAATATTTGCATAAATATTTTAAATTGAGTCTTTAGTTCCTAAAAATCAATAATTTCTCTTTAAATTCTAGCTCCCCAATTTTAATTTTCACAGCTTTCTCCTAGAAACTACTAATAATTAATTAATGAACTTAGTATATTCACAACAATGTAGTTACTTTGGATGTTGATACTTCATTTAGGTTCATGAATCGATACACATTTTAAAAAACAGCAGATTTGTGTTCATAGCTCAGTATCTATGAGCAGGGAAATAAGAGTTAATAAAATGAACTGTTCTTCTACTTAGAAAAAAAAAAAAAAAAAAAAAAAAACCTAAACAGGATATCTGAATGTGTGTTTTAACTATAATTATCTCTATGGGTTTTACTAGTTCAAATGTTTTTAGTGTATTAGTGTATTTAGGCCTAATCTTAACGTAGAACACATAAACCACAAAACATGTAAACAGTGTTGAATAGAAATATTAGTTAACAAGAATTGTAGTTTATCTGAAATTATATGAATTTTTCTGTGAAGTCTTAAAATATTCTACCCTATTTACTGGCAGTTTCTAGATGTTGTTCCTAATGAAAACTCAGCCTATAAACCATATGTATAAGAATGGTAGGAAAATGACTGTACATGCCAGCAGACTACCTCCTCCCAGATTTTCCAATGCTTTATCAGCCCACATTTTTGAAACTGCAATAAACTATGAAACTGATAACCAGGAGTGATTGGACTATATTAATGTATTAGTTTTAAAACCTTTACTGGAACACAATGGATCAGAATACAGCTCATCATTTTCCAGATGACTGTAGAGATTCTCCATTTCCTGCCCTGAAGTGAAAAATTCAGAATGTACTCTGGCTTCAGTACAGCTGATAAAACTGCATATGACAGTGACTGCAGAACATTTCATACAAAGGGTGATTAATTACTTTTCTTTTCTTAATATCAACTTGCAAATTTTTTTAATGAAACACTATCTTGCACAAAGAATGCCATATGAAGTTGATGAAAATTCAAATTGGGCATGACATTAAAGTTCGGTTGCTGTTTTTATGGTCTTTAAGAAGAAAGAGCTTATAGGCCCTAAAGATTTCTGCTTCTTTAAACAGAGTTTTAGTCTAAAGTGTTGAAGGTATCTCTTACTATGTGAAATTCAAGGGGAGAACAGCTTCTGCATTTGAATTTTTAAATTATTGGTTGCAATAATTTTATTTAATTGCATCTTTTCATAAATGCTTTCAAAGAAAAGTAGATCCTAAGCTGAAAGATAAGAAGCAGAAAAAGGAGATAAGTAACAAACAGTTAAGTTAGGTGAAAGAAAGCTCCAAAACAGACTTAGAAAGAGCTGCACTCAATGTCCTGATCTATCTTAGATTTTCCATTTGACCTTTGAAAGGTAAGTTAATGGATATACTTGTCCATTTTTCATATGTCTTCTCTACAAGTATATTTAAAATACTGAAATGCTTTAAAGTCTAGTGAAAGGTCCATTTAAGTACCTTCTATTATTAGGAAGAGCAATTACTGAAAGGGCCTTCATATATTATTGACAAGTGTAGGAAAAAACAGAATAGACTGGAACTTGTTGTAATTTAAAATACCACTAATATATCTTTTATTTGTTGTTGTCATCATTTATCCTTTATGTGGCATGCATCATGTTTTCTTTTGAAGCAAGCACTATGAAATTGCTGCAAAGCAATAATTCTAAACTGCTAGGTAATATATTATGTGCTGTGAGTATTAACTGTGGCAAAGTGATGAGAACAGTAAACAATTTTTAGGTACCCCCTGAAGGAACTATTCATTTTTTCTATCACATCAAGTAGAATTTCAGCCCGTAGGTTAAAAATAAGACGTGCCTGACCCTGAATTATGATCTACCAGTTTTCAACTCCCTCACCTCTTCAAACCTAATATAATTTTTCTGTGATTTCAGTATTTGACTTTCCTGAGCTTTTTTTTTCATCTTGCTGCTGCAGCTCTATGCAATGCAGTGGCATTCTAATGCTTTGTCAGTGGTTGTTAAGGGAGAATGTAGTCAGTCCAAATGCAACCTCTCAAAAGAACACGCAAGCTCTACTTAATGACAAAATATCTTTACTGGTACAAGATCCTAAACGTTTCCTAATCATAAATGCTCTACAAGTTTAGTAGTACTCCAGTGCTTATTCTTTTATCTCTGTCCCCTTGACAAACTGAATGCTAAATGCTAAATTTACAGTGGTGAGCTTTTCACACCAATATTCAGCGTGTTGAGATGCCAGAAGAGTGGAGAGGGAACTGCTTGGATGCCGAAGACAGTACTGGTGCCTGGTTATTTTATGCAAAACTTTGTTGGATACATATAGATGTGCTCCTTTTGTCTAGGTCCTTAAGTATTCTGATTTTCCTGATTTTTGAAATGTTCAAGCATGTCTAGGAGAAACATTTACCAATGGTTTCAAGGTTTTCTTCACCCTTAATAGATTTGAATGCTTCTTTTCCACATTTTATGAGTATCTTAATTTCTGAGCTATGTACTAATCTGGTCTGTCCTTCTTGTTAGAAATGGGTCTCTGCACAGACAGAAAAGTAGAAATTGGCATTAAAGTGAGCTAAAACTGAGCTTTGGAACACAGGAATTCAGGCATGGAGTCATAGAGTGACATGGAATGCCTGCCACCATTCAGAGCTTTCATTATTCCTTTTCCTTTTCCTGCATATGATTTAGACAGTCAATATTCAAGACATTGAACTTTGGGAACTACAGTCTGGGAACCCAACTCTCTTCTGTACCTTCAGGAGGAACTTAGTGACTACCATGAAATTTGCTAGGAGAACCCTCTGTATTTAAGTCACATCTATGAATGACAACATGAAGAGTAATTCCTATGCTTTTGGAGTGGGATTGCTGAGTAAATTAGTTTGACCCACTTTTACTTTTGCTTTTGTTTTATTACAAATAAGATTTTCTGAAGAAGCTGTGAGATATCCAGAATCTGGTTTTTTATTACTTTTTGGTTGCATAGCAGCAAATTAAATGATCACTCCTATATGCCTATCTGAGCAGTATGTCTAACTAGGGAAATAATCAGATAGGCTAATCTGCCAGGGCATCTAAATAATCTTTTTTAAGATTCTCAGACTCTGTCTAGTACTAACTGTCTTGGGGAAGACAGTCATTGACTTCAGCATGTATTTTATCAGGAGACTATGTCAAGGTAACAAATAACACTTTTTAAGCGGGAATTCGAAAACAGTGTATGTAGGGAATGAACCCCATGTTCACAGAGGAAATTGTTTTTTAACTTAGGAAAAGTGGAAGGTTGTTTCAAATTCCTCAGCAGGTGACACTTTCCACCTACAGAACAGTGTGATGTTTATGACAAAAAAGGCTATGGGTTTATCAGAAACAAATACTGTGTACATGAACAAATATGGGGCATAAAACCTGGGCTGTGTACTGTTGAAACATACAGCAGCATTCCTGTAAAACTTGAGAGGTTGTTTGGATGAGGAACTTTAGCAGTGCAAATGACTTTGTTGTAGCTGTTAAAGTATTTGTAGCCACTTTAGCAAGGAGAGCCAGATATAAACAGGCTTTGACGGGTTGCTGCAAAACATCACTATGGCTTCTCTTGCCAGTAATCATAAACTGAAAGGGTTGTTATCTTGCTATTTTCTATCATGCAAAGTGCTTGTAGGAAGACTTTTCTTTTGCTAAGGCAGTTCTATATATGATGATAAACAGTTTGACAAACTATCAAATGTGACACTAAGGACATAGAAGAAAATGTATGACAGTGTACTGGATCTTACCATTTTTTTAGCTGTTTGTTAGGGGAAAAGGGAAACTTCAAGCACAAAAATAACAAATGCATCCCCCAAATCATGCCTTATGCACTGTTGCCCGAAGCTACCTTTGCTCTGCATTTGAATGGACAAGTTCATATCTGCTTTTTGAATGGCAAAGTTTTTTAACTCTTAAAATGTCTTTCCTCTTTCACTGATGTCCTTAGAGACTCATATTTTAGAAAGGGAAAGTTTGAGTATAGCCTTGAACTTACACCCAGCTAAAATCAGAGAAGCCTTCATTTATAAATGTTTCTTTATCTTCATTGTCCTTGTCAGAATGAGGTGTGGGCATTTATCTGGTATGTCTGCTTGAAGTAATTGGTGACCCACACTGCAGCTAAAGAAAAATAGTTAAGAAAAAAATGCAGTAAGTCAGACATCACTATGAGAGTTTGAAATTAAATTGCAGACATATACTGTGGTGCTTTTCATCCCATGAGATTGTTGGTTTCTAATGTTATGGAGGAATGCCTGATTAAAAGAAAAGGTTGAAAGTTAATCCCCAACATGCTATTTGGCAGCTTTTTCATTTCACTTATAGGTAGGAGCAGGTGGTGTCATTTAAAATTAAATACTTCATGTCTGCATTGGCAGGAAAGCAGCATTTAGAGATTAAATATCTCTGAAATTTATATAATAATTGTTCTCCAATTTTATCTGTATTTGCATACTATGATGCAAGTACAATGAAGTGCTATTTATTTAAATTGCACATAACATGGAATTTAACTATAAGAGTAGTAAACAGTATAACTAACAGTAAAAGACCATAATAATTTCAGAAACAAAGATTTATAGAGATCCTGTGTCCTTCTTACACTGAAATGAGAAAGCAATATTTACTGTTTCTTTAAGATGAAATTTAAAGGAAAAATCTTTAAAGCTTTGTGATTTGTCATATTATTTTACAAGCAGTTTTCTTGTGTTGTAGTGTTAATCTATCTGAAAATGTATAGACCTTACTAATATACTATGTAACTGTTTTCCATTATGTTGGATAAGGTGGTAATTATCTTACATTTATATGCTGAAAGTTGACGTCAGTACTGCACTGTAGGGTCTAATGGTTTCTGGATACTCCTGTGGCAAAAAACCCAAAAACCAACAGTCCAACCACCCAAACAAAAAATAAAAAAAAACAACAAAAAAACCACCCCAAAAAACCCTTTAAAAATCTTTTAATAGAACTGACCAGTTAAAGACTATTTAAGAAAAAAAAATAAAACCAAGAACAGGCAGAAAGTACTTTGTCTTAAAAGATAGTTTTAAGTAAGTCAAGGTATCTGTTCTCTTCTGCATATCCTGTTCTAGACATTCAAGTGGTGCTGCAATATCTCCATTTGGAGTAGTTTAGACCAATCTTATAACTTCAACCAGTTGTCTTCGACATTTTCAGCAACTAGTTTTTTTTCATCTGTTGCTGTCTCAGTTGGATTTACCTCATAAGGCTTCATTATATTACTCAAAGAAAATTTCTGTGTTGTGTAAAAGCAATTAGCTTAAAGAGCACCTTAGTCCCCTTATTTCCTAAACAAATATGTTGCATAATGAGACTTAAATTAGGCTGAGCAGCTCCAAGTCTCTGGACATGACAACTACATCTTGGAAAAGTTCCTGTCTTACATTTTCTTTTTCAGTGCAACTAACTAAGTATCAAAATGCTCAGGAAATATCTAACAATTACTGTTCACCTCCAGCTACCTGCTAGTTAAAAAACATTTTATGTGCACAAGAGATGCTCTTTCACTGTTACTTTCCACAGTTTTAAATTTCATGTTACAAAGGCTTCTGCAAAAGAATAAAGCTGACCTCAATCTCATAGCATTTTAATACCATTGCATGGTTTTAATACTGACAGTTACAATGATTATAATAATTAATGTTATCATAGTTTCCTGTTATTATTATTGTGATCCATTTTTTCATTATCACCCAATATTAAGATCTAATTTAACTTACAAGATGCATATCAAGCGATTAATGTTGAGCTAAAAACAACCTTACAGTTTCATTAAAACTCATAAGGGCTATAGTTAAATAAACTGAACAACCTAGCAAATTTAAGAAAAATTGATTATTTATTTATATAATAGTTGTTTTTGGAAGAGAAATATTGGCACATAAGAGCAGTGATGAAATTTTTCTTTTAAAGAAAAGCTCATATATGGAGCTATATATATAAAAATAATTATATTTTTACGTAAACTTTAAACTGCATTCCAGGAAGTAACTGAGTTTTGTTTTGCTGTATTTGACAGCCCAAGTGAATAATACAAAGAAACTGTAGTTCAAAGGCTGGATATTTTATATTTACTTGAATGCTGTTCCCCTTATATAGTTATATTGGTATATTGTTCAGCAGTTTGGAACTGAAGCACCTAAAATCATTGTTGTGTTTATGAATGTAGGCTGATTACAACACTCTTTTCTTTGATACTTGAGATACATACTTCAAAAATGATTTGCCCTATTTCTTTTCAAGTAATGAAACTGTAAAATAATTTGATTGAGAGTCATCTATGGGTTTTTTTCTGAAACATTTTCAATCCAGCCCTTTCACTGTCATAAATGCTTTTCCATTATCATGCCCTATTTTTTCCTTTATACATACCATCCTTTTAGCACTACATTAAAAAAATACAGTAATGCCAAAGCTCTCTGGAATTTTTCTCAGAGCTATCTATTTCTTACTCTTAATCTGGGTGAGAAAATGTCAGCTTTAGATGGACAGAATGGCAGAGAGACGCCTGCTGTTGACAGGTAGTAAAGTGACAGAAAGGTGGAACAGTGGCTCCTACAGTCTGGCCTGAATGAAAGCATGAAGTGCAATTTAGAACTGAAAGACTGAAAGTGTCTGTGAATGGAAGGGGAGGGACAGCTAGCCTAAAATAAAGAGCAGGATAAAAAGTTTAAAAGAAAAATAATAAAAGTGGTTGTCAAAGGTGTATAAAATAGAAGACACTCGGTGAACTATTTTATGTAATGATTTTAAATAATAAATTTACAAAAAATTGCTTTGAGTTGTACCATTTACTTTTGTTCTGATCATGGGGTATTGAGACATTACTCTGTTCTACAGAGAACAAGTATCAGGGCCTAAAACACGTGCACTTGCTTGCTTCAAAGTCACCAATCTGAATCCAGCATGCTTCCCACGCAACAGGCTTTGAATTTCCAAATCCCTTTATTCTGTTCTCCAAAAAGATTGTCTCCCTAAGCTCTGTGCTTGCTGCATTTATGCTTCACATATGCATTTGCTTGCTTGGTCTTAGTCCTTAATTCCTTACTGTTTCATGTGTGGAAACTCACAGAGTGTTAATTCCTATCTCAACCTGCTAGTTCTATGAACTGAATCTGCTAGTTTAAACTGAACCACTCTCTTATAAATTAATCTTTCCAGCTTCACTAAGAATTCTGTTGATTCCTTTGGTCTTCTGTTCTGTGTGTTTTAAATAAAAAGAAGCAGAAGAAGGGGTCAGATGAAAGGAGGAACACAACAATTTTAGGAAAAAAAACATGAGGAGAAAAAGATGCAGAGGAGGAAGAAGCAAAGAATGAAAAATTTTGGGAAACCTGAAAGCATCATTTGAATAAAATGTAAAAGAATTATTCTTATGAAAACTGGATTATAGGTGCATTTTGACCAGCTTTTACCTGCTCCAGAGAGAAGTGTGTTTACTGTCAGCATCCACAGTTCAATGGGGTGAGATTGCAATTACACACCTATGAACTTCCTGTTATTACTTGTCATTAATGTGAAAATGAGCCTCCAAGGATGCTGATTGCACACACCTCTCTGCCCATTTAAAGGGTTCAATGAACTTCTGAGTGGTGTAAGAAGTGCTGTTACTCCCTCCCATTCTCATTATTTGATTGAGCAATACATAAAACAGTGCACTTCTTAAAGTAAGTCTCTGTTGCAAGTCTTCTTTTTATTTTAAGCATACATTACTGAGAAAAAAATGTTTTATATTCAAGCAAATCAGTTCTGAATCCTTATTTCCAATATAGCAAATAAATCTACTCTATCAACTACATTTTTCACTTTTCCATAAAAAAGCCAGAGTTACCATTAAATAAATATGTATAAGTAAGATGTTTGCAAGAAGTTCCTTTTGAAAAAGCAGTATTAAACATAAATGACCTTTAATGCACATATCCTCACTAAATTCATTTTGCATTTCTTATTTTCAAACTTGTCTGAAAGGTAAAAATCAATATTAATATGTTCAGAATTAGTGTGGTGTAGAGAGTAAGCTTTTATATTCTCTGAAAGACCTGGTAAGGACCATATTTTACATCTGCAGTTTAGGAATACTTAAACATTGAAGAAATATATATAAGAAAATGCAGACAATTTTCACCCACTTTGATATTCCAAATGAATATAGAAATTCTGTGCTCCTAGAAAAAGGTGTTCTTACATTTTTTCTACAACTGTCAAGTTAGTAAATATATTACTTGAATGTATTAGGAATATAAAATCAAATACATTAATGAGGAAAAAACCCAACCTTTATGACTTATTCTTATTAATGTTACAGAAAATACAATGTATGCAGTTTTCTATAAAGACATGCAAACCTGCAAACAATAACTAAAAGAGGATATTTGATATATGTGTTTTTAAAAAAATTATTGCATAAATAGTATTATTAAGCTGATAAAATTTTGGACACCATCATCATGCATGGCTTCTGTAGGCATGGTGTTCAGAATGTACTTCTTTTTCTTTAGACCTAAATAATTAGAGCTATAAATCAGTTTAGGGAAAGAAAAAATAAGTAAGCTGTTATGTTAGGTGTCATCTTATCTAAAAATTGGGTATGCATGTCTGAGTTGTGACTCAAGGTTGTCTGTGCAAACAGTGAGGAAGAGAAGCATCCCAGATCAAAATTCATAATGAATGAAATGGCACAACTCAGGATAAAGTAACTTTTGATTAGGTTAAATAGCTACAACAGAAGCCAGGATTATTCTGTCTCCATCCTTGAAGTCCAAATTTTAGTAGCTATAACATAGGTTGGATGTATAGAATCATTAAGCACAACTCTAAGCTTCCTACTCAGTTTGATGAAGTCATCAGATTTGCTACGTTTTACCAAATTCCCAATGTTGGGCTAACAAATCTTGCATAGAAATATTGTCTTTTTTCTTCCCAATACTTCTGTAAAGTCTGTGATTTTATTCTTGGTTTCACTGAAAAACTATATCAAACTTTTTTATTTGTCTTAGCATGAAATGAGATAAATAAAACAATATACCTAATTAAAAAAAAAAAAAGTGTAGCACTACTCAGGGTACCTTGTTACTTCCATTAAACCTAGTCTTATCAGCCTAATTTTGAAATAATAATGGAATAGCTGTTCAAGTAAATAAAGACTTTACGTAGTCTGCCTGAACCAATGTAAATCATCTGGGAATTATACAATATATAATAGAGTTTACAGGACCAAAAATTTCTAAAGAACTTGCTAGTACATCTGTAAGAATAACTGATATTTAGTTCAGATGATGAACTAGAAAGCATGTAGGAAAAGGGAATCTAATTTAATTTTTTAATATTTTTTTATTGTACCAAAATACTGAAATGTACTTTAGAACAACATGAAACTTAATTTGATAGGAAACTAAAATTTTCTTTTGGGACATGCAAGGTCCCCAAGCATTTATTTTAATGAAGTCTTGCAGTGCTGCAGGTTAACTTCCCATGTTCAAAACGCCCTGTGTCATTCTGTGCTCCCAAAAAACCTTTTCAAGGCTGAGGTCACTGAGGTGTTTTGAATCACTGTTATCATACCCTCCAGCAGCTTGGGTCCTGGGTCTTTTCCATTCCCACTTATCAATGAAGAAACCTCAATCCATTTTGCTGGAAACAATTTTTTCAGAAAAATAAAACAAAACATTGAAACAATTTAGTTAAAAAATACGTTAAAACTGGAGCTGGGTGGATCATTATACACAATCAGAAACTTTCAGAACTATTTTCTGCTGCACCAAGATTTCCATGGTAAGATTTTCCCAGGTCTGATAAATGATTGATGCTTGGTTAGATCTTATCTTGCAAAGGAATCAGAAGACAATCAGATGCACATCTTTCATCTGAAATGAAACCAGGATGCATCTTTGAGTTTAGAAATAGGCATATTCTAAATCTTCTTATTTTAAAAAATGGGTGTTTTTTCAAGGTAGCAGTGATTTCACTTGAGAAAATTAGATTTTATAGATTTTTTAATTGATCTGAATGATTGATCAAGTTGGGCGCAGCTGAATTTTTCAAAAGATTCTGTAATTTGAATATGACTATGTACCCTAACATAATAGGTAGTGTCATGTTTTAGACAAGACTGAACAGTAAATTTTCTCTCCTTTTTAAAGCAGTATGTCACTTTTGATTATCTCTATTGTGTAAGAAGCATTAAGAAGTATTATGATAATAAAACAATGTTTTTGAAAAAAAATAATAACTCACTTATTAATTATTTTATCAACATTGTTTTCAGTTACAATAAAACCCCAAACAGTGTAATTATCTTCAATGGCATGAACATTAATTGGAATATTTTTATACCTGTAAATAATTACTAGAATTCTGAAAAATAAACAAGAGGTTTTGAGGTTTAGAAGGAAAATACTTTGACCTGCTGTCTTGTCAGGAGATTCTGCGGCCCTGCAGAGAAGCTGGGGGGTGAATGAGGTCAGTCAGGCTCTGCCCAGTCCTCCAGGCATGGTTATGGGGTCTCATGGACTCTTCTGTGAACCCTGGTGATTTTGGATACTTCTGCAGAGTCAGGAAATTTCCCTCCCAGAAACCTTTACAGAAACTCTAGACAAACTGCAACATTCCCCAAGTGTCCTCAGTTACAGGATAGGGTAGAGAACAACTTGTTGAAGGTTAGTCTGTTCAAAATGTGATTTTTTTTTTTCTTATTTGCTGGAATTTCTGTGGTGCTCACAGTCTGAACTTTTTATTCATGCTTTTGTACTTCTTGATGATGAGCAAATTGTTGGCATATTTTATCTCTGTGCTTACTTGAGCACGCAAAACCTGTTTAAGATGGAGGCTGTTATTTGGGACAGGTGATTGGTCACATTTTGTCAGTTTCTATTTATACAAAACATTTCCTAAACCCTGATACTTTTTTGGCATGAAAAGCTGACTTTAGCTCATGTGGTTAGGCTGACAGCTATACTAACCAGGCATAACTCATGCTAACTGCTGTGCTCAGACATTATGGAAAAACATTTTGGCAATGCCAACTATTCTTCCCTGCTCACTGTTGGACTCTTTGGCTCTTTTTTTCCCCCCATCATTTATTTCTTGTATGTTTGCAGATGGTGACTGTACAGTGAGGCTTCATCGTGATGTGATCCTCTGCATAAAAATTTTTACTTAAAAACTTTTATGACTGAGCTTTAAAAATTTCAATTCTAATAAGTTTTTTACTTAAAAACAAGGCAAAAAGAACGCAAGCAATGTCAGGTTCTTTTCATAGTGCATTGTTCAGTCCAGATGAGTGTTTGAATTTCAAGAGAGTCAGTAAGTTTTCTTCAGTGTGGGCAGCTTTGATATAATGTAAAGATGGGAATAAAGTGAATGAAAAATACGATGAAAGCTAAAATAAAGCTTCCTTACAAGTAAGCCTTCATTTAAACTGCTGTCACTTCAGACTCAAAAAATCTAGTAGAGAAACAACAGTTTTGGCTTCTCCCTGATCAGAGATGTGGTGACCTTTCCACATTTGTACTGCTCATTCCCAAATTTGAGGCTTTTGGTGGTAATTGACATAACGTGTCAAACAAGTGGGATAGCTTTCTGTTTTGAATAATAAGATATAAAAGTCAATACCTTTGAAGTACTCAAAATAACCAACAGTCTCCAGGAAAAATACACTTTTATGTACTCAGCTGTACAAAACCTGAAAGAACTTTTTGTTATAGCTTCAAAATCTTACACGGTACAAAAACCATGCTGAGCTGCTGAAGTTCTTTCTGCTCTGTCTTCCTGTCACTCCATTAGTGAAAGTGTAATCCTGGTTATGGGTCAAAGAATGAAAAGACTGGATTAAGTTGCAAATGTGGTCTAATAGGACAATGTGAATGTTAACAAAATACATTTTAACGAATCTTTCAAAAAGAAAAATAGGTTAGATCCATAAGATATCAATATGATTTCAAAAGTTATTTTCAAGAGAAGGAGTTAAGACAGGCAACATAACATGACTGCTGAACATAGTGTCTCCTACCACATCTGTATATAATTCTGGAAACAGAACAAAATATTGAGTGGAATTTTTAGAGGTTTACTTATAATATCAATTATGGTGGAATTAGTGACTTTGGAAAGTTGTGTGTACCAAACAGAAGTGAATCCGAACAGTGATAAAGAAAGCCCCAATGATCTGTCAGTCATGATGCCCACCTCTTGCTTTGTGTCTTGGAATTAACTCTAGTGTGATCCCACAGACCATTTGCAAATGTGGAACTTTTCGTACATATTACAGTTCAGTTTCATTACTTCTGGAAGTAATTGTAGGGCCACTTTCTGGACTTAATTATTTGCACATCCTTAAACACATGCAAGGAAACCCTGCAAGCAGAATATAGAAAATACACATGTGTGTAAAGTGCATACACATATGTGCCTGCATGCAGGATCATAGTGCACAAACATAGTAAAGGAATGAGCTATTTCAAACAGAATCACCAGAAAACTAGTTGGTGAATAGTGACTTGAATTTGTGACTTAAGAAGGATGATAGCTTGTAATTTTTAAGAAAAATACCAGGTATGACTTGTGTTTCCTTTGTATGAGGAGTTTGAGGAACTGCTGTTATTAGCAAAATATTAGTATGTGATCTTATTGAACAGTATGAGTGTGGTAGGTGCTTATTTACAATAGATTTTTATTTACAGATTTTTGACAAATGAAATGGTTTAAGAAACATAACTTAATGGGATAAAGTGATTGGAATCTGAATTTGGGAGAATTAAAATAAAAAGTAGATAAAATTAATAGTGATGAAGGGTTGTAACCTCCAGGACAGTTTGCCTGAGAGTACTGGATTCTTATCACTTGCAGTCTTAAAATCAATATTTTCTCTTAGTAAGGAATTTTTCTATACCTCATTAAGTTAAAGTTTTGATAAGTGCTTACTCTAGAAGTTCAGAGCAAATTAACATAATGATTTTTAAAATATGTGGCTCTATTAAAGAATATTTAATATACACACTTTTACTCCTTAAGGTCATGTAGTTTCTGTAAATTTCATGGAGGCTAGAAGGGATCCCTGGATGATTTAGTCTAATCTCTGGATTAATGAAATCCATAGAATTTTGCCCAAGGACCTTTTGCTTCCAGACAGGTTATTTCCTAGCTCAAAAATTCTTTTTAGAGAGAAGAAAGCTATTTCAGTATATGGAAAAGGTGACCTGTGCACAACACAGTCCACCATAATGTTTTTAATATTTTTTGAACCCAACATAATTTCTCTAAGATTACCACTGATAATATACCTATAATTTTAGAATAAATGCTTCTAAATTAGTTTTTGGTTTTTTTTGTTTTTTTTTTTTTTTTTTTTTTTTTTTTTGTTTGTTTTTTGGATAATTAGGGATTTTAAATCAATGCAGTGCTGCCCATCAACCTTTGATTCATGTTTAGGATGATATGAAAATGACCAAAAGGATCACTCACTGATGGAGCTCAGAATAAGCTAAGATGGAAATCTAGTTACACACAGTACAGGAAGCTCTCTCTGTTTGTTACTTTCACTATTTGTCTCAATAAGCTTAAAAGCTCCACAGACACACACTTGCATGGACATAATGAGCATGCTGTGTAGAAATTTAGCTGAAGGACTTTCATGAGTAATGCAAATAAACTAGCTCTTGCAACTGTACATCTTTCAAACTGCTTCTATTCCAAGCAGGCTACAGCAAGAAAAATGCCTTGTAGGTGGGCTGTCTGCACTTTGGTCAATGATTATATACTTCTGGGTCTGTGTGGAAATAGATAGAGCAGGAACAAAATAGCAGATATTTAGACACAAACCCGTTCAGTGACAGAGTGCCCAGAGAGAAATGCATCTTCTGCAAGCCAGTCCCTTTTATTTGTAAGTAAATAAAACCCTTAACTGCAACTGGGGTTGGAATTTATGACACATAACTTGAAGCTTTGTAAAATTAGCTGCCTGTGTTGGCTCCCTCTGCCACCAGTGCAGAGAATTATTCACTCCAAAGGTAAATCACCTTTGCCTTGGACACATCCTGGAATGGTGTGAATAGTTGGGTACTTAGGCTCAACTATATAAACTCAACCTGTATAAAATATAATAATGTAACAATGTTATATTTAAATATTTTTTCCTAAAAGTCAGCAAAACTGCCAAAATGCTTAGGTTCTTGCTGCAAATTCATCTTGCAGCAAACACATCTAAATAATTATTTTGTAATTCTTGTAATCTGTGTTCCACAAAAGTAAGGGCATTTGATACCACTGCTCAAACCAGCAGATTTATAGTTAGGAAAAGATGATGGGTTCTTTCCACACCAGAGAAGATGAGATGCAACAAGTTGACAAGAAAACTTCGACACCTTTTTTTCATCCTACTTAAATATGCTCCAAACATAAGTACAGTAATTTTATGATTATAACTCGCACCATTTTGACTAAAATTTAGGTTCCCAACCCGGAAGTGCAGCTTACGCTCAGGAGCGGCCAATATATGAACAAAGTTCTGAAATTTGCCAACCCAGAAGTGTGAGCCCACAGCAGCCCCAAGCCAAGCCAGAGCCCACACGGCCCCGGCGGTGGGGCGTCGGGTCCGATCTGAGCCCATGATATTTCGCTGTATTTTTTTCATTGTTTTCAGTCTTGTGCGGCTGCGCAGCTGCCTGGCCACCAGCCCACGCTGCTGAGCAACGCAGATCCATTGGAAATGCTTGCAAAATGACCACACTATCGTTCGTATCTTTTTCCTCTTGTTAATAAACTTGCAAAGTACACTGCTGCAGCTATTTTCTGTATCTTTTTTCACTTGGAAATAATGTTTCCAAGGTCGGTACCTGCCAGCAAACCCCGTGATCCTGCGATTTTGTTACTAATTGGCAACTTTGTGAAAGTTCTCTGCAAACAAAAGTGCTGTTTATAATCTGTTGCGGCTCATATATGGATGAAGAACGAAATGTTGCCAACACCCAGAAGTGTGGTTTACAATCAGGTGCGGTTTATAATCGTGAAATTACTGTATGTTACCTATCCCTAACAGCAATTTTCCTAAAAGTCTGCTGAAATCCTATTGCTCTCGGTCTCTTCCTATTAACAGTCCATAAGTGTAACTAAGCAAATATCTGGTCAGACCCTTTCTCATGCTCGTGCATTCTCACAAAGCTAAGAGGATTAAGATACCTCTGCTGCTTTCTTTTGTATGACTATACTTTGATCAAAAGTACAATATGCAGAACACTTTAAGGTATGCATCCTGTAAAAGAAGTGCTGCCCCTTAAGAGTGTAATTAGTGCCACAGACAAATTGACTTCAGTGGAAATATTAAGTAATTTGCAAGATTTTACTCATGGTGAGACTGAAGTAAGGTAACCTTAAAAAAAATAATATTATAAAAAAAGTCTATCTATCTATCTGTCTATCTACTTACCTATCTATCTACCAATCTATCTTTTTTTTTTCTAGTATAAATATATAAGCTCTCCAATTAATATATTATTAAGTAAAACTTGGAGATTTCAACATGGTTCATTCCAGTCCTTAAATATCATTGCTGAAGTTCTAAGGAAATGGAAGTGTTTGAGAGTTTAATTTCCTCATGTTCAATCACCTTTTTTTCTAAATAGTGATCACAATCCTGTGCTTATGTTTTATAATATGTTACCATGGAGATATTACCATACACACAGGATGGTTGTTCCATTGTATACAATCAAGTAGGATAAACAAGTTGATTAAAATGGTTCCAAAAATCTTCCTAATTGTCATTACACATTTCTTGCTTTGGCTCTTTCTCACTGCAAAAGGCAGTCAAGATAAACAAAAAATCTTGAAAGGACTGAGTTGAACCTGTTACATAAGATTTAATGCTTTTGAATATTTCCAGTAGTTTATTAGAATTCTTTTCACCTTTTATCTAATGTTGGTGTGTGCTAGTCTTATCAGGACTGTGGGTGAGATGTTGTGAGCCCTCCTACAGAATGCAAAGTCAGGAAATTATCTGTGCCTGTATTGCAGGAGATCAGCTAGTCAAGAATTATCAGTGAGAGAAGGACACATGGCCATCCTTAATAGAAAGGAAGAAAGAAAGACATAAGATTGTTAGAATGATGATGTGTGTATGTAGAGAGTCCTTATAATAGAATCTGATATTGATAATATATTATCGCTTGAATTCTTCATATGTCCTGGATTAAAAAAAAAAAAAAAAAAANTGGATTAAAAAAAAAAAAAAAAAAGGAAACTCTTTTACTGGTTTACTGGTAATTCTCCATCTTTATTTTGGGTGTTTGCAGTAAGAATGTTTGAGTAACTACTATGAGTCTTAGGGCTCAAATAACGGGAGCAGTATATACTGGATGCCCTTCATTTACTTCTTAGAGGAAACACAGTTTCTGAAGGCATATGTTGCGCAAACTGAGCCCACATCCGTTGGTAGCAATATATACAGTCCAAATCTGTCAGCATATCACAACAAAACTGTGTGTGTCTAACTAACATGCTGACAGGAATACCAATAGACACAAACAGGAGGCCAGAATTCTCATTTGTGTTTAAGCTCCATTAATTACATTATGGACAGCTTTTCAGCCTTTTGTTTGGATGAAGTAAAATCTTACAACTGCCATGCATTTGATTGTTCTATCATGTTCTATCCATAAATCAAATTTCCTTCTGTAATGGTAGTTTGTTTTCTAGTACTGTGGAAAAATGAGAAGTTTACACCTTCTGTAATTTTTAAAATTTTCATTCTTATTGGTAAATACGTACTGTCTGTACTGAAAATGGAAGTATACCCATTGGAGTCTGCAAAAATGTAGGATGTTGTAAGTTAACTGATGGATTTTCTTTGTTACTACAAAAATTTTTAGAGGAAAAAAGTCTGTATAGCCTATTTGAATAAAATTATATTTTTAATTAGATATCTTTACCTACTCAATGCAAATAGCATCCATAAACTACCTTTATAGGTACAATGTGATCATAGGAAGTCATTGTGATATTCACTACAGAATAGAAATTATTAGTATTTAGAACTGCACTTCTATTTCAAATATTATGGACATATTTCCCACAGATATTTCTATTCACTATCTGTGCCTGTGAAACACATTGAGGGCTGTCTCAGCATTTTCAGAAGAATTTATTTCCTTTATCGAATTGAACTTTAAAGTAGCTTTTCTGAAGACTAGTATGAGAAACTAGAAGTGGTTGTTGCCATGGCAGATTCAGAAAGCAAATGATAACCTTGATGTTTGGGCCATCATTGCTTGTTACAGGAGAATAGGTTTGGATGTAAAAAGCTGGAAATGTTGGGAATTTTATTGACTATGTTTCAGTTTAGAATTTTTTGTTTGCCTGCCCCTGTGTACTGATACCAATGGGATTATTGTGCTCTTCAGAGTGACACATTCTGGAGAAAGTAATATAGAGTATCAAACTAACAACGATTATGAATCAGTGCTGAACACACTGGAAAGAAGCACTTGGAAGTGAAATATTTAGGTAAATAAAATACTGGTTTTAGGCTACTAGTTTGTCTATCTTTATCTTTTTCTTTACAGACTACCCCAGATTCTGATAGCCTTAAAATAGATGTCTGAAAAGCCCTCAGATGACTTTCTTTATCATATTCACAGTATGTTTCCTTGATATAAAACTCAAGTTGACAGCATTGTGAATAGAAAAGTTAGCTGTAGATTCTGTGTGATTCACATGTTACCTTACAAATGTGCTCACACTAGATTCCAGAAATAGACATTAGTATATAGTGAGATAGACCTTAGTGGGCAGCAAATCAGATGAGTTTACCAAGTGTTTGAAAAGAAGAATTTACACTTTAAAATGTAACAAACTTTGTGATGAGCAAGGGAAAATCTCCAGATTGTCTCAAAATTGAGCATTTTGTTGCCACTTGGCTGAGTGGGTGTTTGAAAGGTGTTGGAAAGATGCAAACACTATAGGGTGCAAAAAGCAGAAATCTCTAGCTAAAAGCCAGGGTGGTTTGCAGGGTGGTTTAGGTTTCTAATACCTGAAGCCTGAAGGGTATTAGAAGAGTTTAGGTAGACCAAAAAAGTTGTTACAGGAAGGAAAGAAGGAAGGAAGGAAGGAAGGAAGGAAGGAAGGAAGGAAGGAAGGAAGGAAGGAAGGAAGGAAGGAAGGAAGGAAGGA
>PYHW01009762.1:3254045-3314796 GCA_013186435.1 Turdus rufiventris
GGAAGGAAGGAAGGAAGGAAGGAAGGAAGGAAGGAAGGAAGGAAGGAAGGAAGGAAGGAAGGAAGGAAGGAAGGAAGGAAGGAAGGGCCCTCTTGCAGCTCTTGTTATGTGCAATAGAAAGCTCAGGAAAACCCTGAGGAAGGAAGGGCTGCATTTACCTGAGATCTTTCAATTAGTTATAACTTCATTGCTTTATGATGAGATATTTTTAATGAAACTAATCCTTGTCCTTGAAAGTGCTTTGTATCCACTTGAAATCAAACATGTTTTCACTGGTTTATGGTCTGTTTTTTCCCCATGAATGCTACCTTTAAGTTTCAGTCACACATACTGCTACTAAACTTGGGGTCAAAGATGAAGAGATGGGTGGAATCTGTGTGTTACTGCGCTCTCAGTATGCTGTATGTTTCAAAACTAAAGGTAGAAATATATTTTAAATGTTAACTGTATTTATGCCTATAACACTGCTGGAAGTAATTTCCACACCATGGGGACCTCTGAGAGAAGCAGGGTGCAGCTGCAGCAGGGCTTCCCTGCAGCTGTGTACTCAGTAAGAATTTTCCTTCTAGGGAATGTGCAATTTCTAATTATGAGAGAATCCTTATTTGGCATAGAAATGGCAAACTCATTTGCTTGTTAATAAAAGCATTTATTGTCCACATTATAATATGGTGTGTATTGGAGAAGAGCTGTCTAAAATCATTATGCAAACTTCATTAACAGCTCTCTATAGTCTGGAAATGAAATCTCTCCCTTAAAATGCTAGTCTTAGTCTGTATTTAAGATTAGTAGAAGAAAAATAGTTAGCTAGTTTTCTTTTTGTTTTGTTTTGTTTTCTTTTTTTTTTTTTATCTGTTTAGACAGAGTTTGGTCTTGGCCCATAATTTACTCTAAGTGGAAGGATAACTGCCACTATGGGAAGCCCTACTGAAATCAGTGGGGATCTTCACAAATCACAATTTTGTTCTCTGGTTTTAGATAATAAAATAAAACTTTCCCCCTGCTGATCATTTTATAGGGAAAATGAACTCACTGCGTATTTATCAGATTCATAACAAGCATAAAATGTATTTACTCTTTGCCATGCTAGGAAAGATCCCTAAGGTGGAAATTTAATGACCTTCAGGCATCTGAACCTGAAATCTTAATATGAACCCCACTGACTAGTGCTTACCTAACTCTCAGGTGTCTTCCCATTTCACACCAAAATTCCTTAGTTTCCTGTAGTGTGCCATACATGTGATTTGTGAGTACCGTGCTTTAGGAAGTGCCTCCATCCACCTTGTCTTCTTGGAATCCAGAAGACAGACTAAGATTTTGACCTGGTAGGCATGTTCTGCAGGGTCAGACTTCAGTGGAGGGGCATGTTTGCATCTGTGAGCCTGGTTTCTGTGTCACTTCTGCTTTGTGTAACCAGCCTTTGGTTTACTCTCTCTTCTTCAGAGGTTCATGAGGTTGCCTTCCTGTGGCCATGGGAATTTTGTTTCTTTCTACAGTGATATGAACTTTCAATGGGTTATCACAGTGCAGCCGTAACCCATTGGAGGGGAAATGCCTTGAGAAATGCTTTTTACAGCTTGAATCTCCTCTAACTGTATGAAGGCATCTTCAGGCTGGTATTCTCAACACATCCAAAACATGTCTACTTGGCTCTTTTTATGTCTTTCCAGATATCTTTATGACATCAAGTGATAAAGTTTTTCCCCATATGTGAGGGTCTCTAGAGTACAGGGTCTCCTGGGCTTACCAGTTTTTGTAGGTTATCTTTATTTACTGCCTATTCTGAGAAGGGAATCTGGCCCTTTGAAATATTAATGAGATTATTTTCTTAATAACATTCACTGTGCAATCCTTCAATTCTACTTGGAGTTATATATGTATGCACTAGGGTAGTCAAATGCATTCCTTACATGGGTAAAAACCCTTCAGGTGTTCATGGCAGTTCTGGAATTTTAAATGCAAGTGAGTGGGAGGTCAGCAAGAAGGCACTGAGCAATCAATTTTTCTGGTATCTCATATCAGAAGAGACTAATTTGGAGCCAATCTTTTCTATATGACAGTACAACAGTTAGAGTAATTTGTGCTAAGTAAAGGCCAGTCAGAGCCACAACTGAGGGGCTGCAAATACTTAACAAAGCACAGAATCTTTTGCTGAGATACTTTTTGATCAGAATATCTTGGCAATCATGGAAAAAGGTGAACTCTTATGGGTCCTTGTCCTCACATTTCATGTTCCTTTAATGGATAGTGTCAATTGCTTTACCCCTTCTAAAACTGGCCGATGCCATACGAGTTAACAAGACTCTTTACATTGTCACAGTCCAGTCAAAATGATTGCCTCCTTTGAACCTTAACAAAACCCTGGCCTTACTGAAATTGCTCAGGTTTTCCATAGATACCACTGGAAAAAGGATTGACACTTCTGTGCTTTCTGAGAAGCATTTAATTCTGACAAGCTTTTAATTCTGAGAAGCTTTTAATTCTGAGAAGCTTTCTCTGAGTGGTGTTCTTCATGGTAAACGTCTGATTATATATTACGTGTATATATTTATATATAAAAATAAAATATAATACATTGTATACAAACACATTTATAGAGCATTGCAATGTGTTAGGAATATTCTGGTAATATCAAGTATACGGAGATGAGTTTTATAATAATATAATTGCTAAGAGTATTAGGTTCTCTACTTCCAATAATCTACTTTTAATTTTCTGGATACCTTATCTTCTTTTCTTGAAGCCTCCTGATCTTGCTTGACTATGGAATTCGAGGAAAGGAGTTGATCTGTTAGAGAGCTTAGTCAGGAAGGACTAGACAAGCCAAATATATATTTTTTTAAAAAATCATAGATATGCCATTTTTTCCTGCTCTTGTGAAGACAGATCATGGGAATGCCGTAAGTTCTTTTAACAATAAATAGTAAAAAGTGAAATTGCCAGTCTATCTTTTGTCCATGCTTATGTGTCATTTCAGAGCAATTTAGGAAAAGTTGTAATTTCCTTAGGCGATATAGCCCTTAGCACACAGAATTTTAGGTTCAAGCATACAAGGTCGAAAAGGTTAACCAACAAAGAGATATTATTGTTATAATGAATTTGTTCTCCAGCTGCCCCAAAGCTGAAAATCATATGTGAAGAGACAATTTTGTCTGAAGCCAAACTAGTGTGACAAATTAACAGACATGGTCTCTATATGACAATCAGTGTTTTGTGATCATTAGTTGTATTTGCATAAAGCTCAGGAGAGTCCTGTTGTGCTTATTTCCACATCTCCGATATGAGCCTAATTGTACCAAATCATAAAGTTTGCTGTGACTCCCTGAGGAGTAGCTCTATAAAAATTATCAGTATTTTTTTCATATATTCTGCATAAGAATGCCCATGTTTGAGCTATGGCCTGTACTTTGGAAAGAAGCCAGTATTAAAGCTTATAATTTTCTTCCTGCTGTTGTATTCAGGGTAGATCTAGATTTTATTTGGATGTTGAACCTCAAGCCTGAAATAATTTTAGATTTCAAAGTGATGAGGTTTCTAAGTTGCTTAACAGTCTGTGAGAATTTTTTGGTTCTGTTTGCATAGTCTCAGTTAAAATAACCCTTCTATGCTGTTATAGAAGAGTTAGTGAAGTAATCCAACTGAGACATCAGTTCCCTCATGATCTGAGATAGTTTTGCTTGACAAACATGCTCTTGCAAACGATTGTGATAAGCTGAATATGTTGATGTTCTTCTCAGCACACACAGATCAGTAGGCAGCAGCTGTAACTGTGTCTTCATTTTTTTAAAGTGTGAAGAATGTATATGTTATAGAGGGAAATATGCCTGAAAATCATTACTGTCATTTCAGATTTGATATCACCCTCAGAGTCCTAAATGAAGTGGTCCCTGAAAAGTTTGAATACTGAACACTTTTATTTTAGAGGTGTACATGTGCTTCTGCAATTAAAAGCATGCCAGACTTACTGAGAATGTCCGTTCATTAAAAGGTGGAATTTGGATGTTATGAAATGTTTCTGAGCTGAAATATGGCAGATAATCTTATTTCAGAAGAAATTTATTATAAAATTGAGTTTAACATATTTTTTTTCATATTCATATAGGAATTTAGATTACATTTCTGTGCTGCCAGAACAAGATCACTAAAAAAGGGTATAGATATTTTCCACAAAGCATTATTCCTTTTTTTTTTTTTTTTTTTTTCACACAATATCACTATTGCCCATCATGAGATACTGGATGAATAAAATTATAAAATTTATGGAAGCTTTAATGCCCGGTGTTACACTGAAAATTTGTACACAGGGAGTTGTAAGAGAAAAGAAAGGCTTAGGGGTCTTTGCAGCCTAGCATGTTCCTTTTATTTATTTTCTGATTACATTTACCTGACTTAAAAGCATGACTATCATGTTTTAGATAACAGAGATATTGCATTGCCAAAATCTTGTCTACAAAATACAGGAATAAGAATGTAATGACAAGGGTTCATTTAATTTAATAGACCTTCCCAGCTTGTCTTTGAAATGCCTCAATTACGTGTACCAACAAGTAAGGCAGTTCATTTGATGCAATCTTAATACAACCCAGGAGGTGTTTTGTATTAATTTACACTGCCATGACAAAGCCTAGATTAGGCCATTCTGGTGACAAGTCTGTTCTAGTCTCACAATTGCTAACACAGGTAGAACTGCAAAAGTCGTGGGAAGTTTGAAGCTTGTGTTTACAGATCTAGAGATGCCTTTGCATGTAATAATGGAGTTGCCTGTCTGGCTTTTATATATTTAAACCAAGTATTTTGGCTTTTGAGACAGACTGTAAAATCATCAATGAATTGCAACAGTTGTGAGAAGTGTAGGAAGAGGCAGCTAAAATTGCTGCATCCCAAGATTGTTTCTAGGTTTATGAATTCTAACGCACACTTTTAACTACAAACAGGTCTGGTTTGCTTACTATTGTTTATCTAGTTCCTTGTGATCACAGGCATTGTTTAGGAATATTTTATGCAGTTTTGATCTTATCTTTCAATAATATATATTTTTGTCTTTCCTACATCTGCACAGCAATGTATTGGAAAACCTGAACCTCTGTCTGTGGTCACCTGGTTGGGAAATAGGCTAAAAATGGTATTGGTTTGTATTCCCAAAAGCTAATTGTAGGATAATATCTTTAGGATTCATCTGTGGTGAATGCAAAACCAGAAAAATAAGTGAATTCTGTAGAAAGTGGTTCAGCAGGGTCTTAACATCTGTTACCTTTAAGAGTAAAGAGTGAAGACTGTAGTTAGTGCCTAGATTTAGCTACAACATATCCTTTCTTGCATGTATTTTTGTCAGTTTATGAAACTATTACTGAATGCTTTATTGGAATTTGACTGTTGATCCAGGTTTCACAGCTTACACTTTGTTGTGATGCTGCTAATCAAAAATATCAAGTATTCAACCTTGTTAATTAATATGCAGTATGTCAGTGTGGAAAAGGCTCTGAATTTGGTTTCTGATGATTAACCTTGTATAATTTTATTCACATACAAGTTGCCAATTGTTTATGCTTTAAATAACTTTCAAGGGTTTTTTTAGTATTTTGATTGAATCTGCTTTTCAGGATATACAGGACTTATTTCCAAATTGAACAAGAAAGTATCTCCCCAACTAAGAGAAATAATTATTGACGTGCTGTACAGATGTCCTAGTTTTAAAAAAATCTTAAAAATCTAAATCTGTGTCATACTAAACCTGTTGATATTGCTTTGCTTTAGAGCATGTGTGACAACACAAAAATTTGTGGAATTTATTATGAGGAATGAGAAAAGGGAGGAATGTCTTACAGTAAGTGGGTTTGTTCATAAGCTCAAAGATATTAAGATCCTTTTCCTCAAGGCGCAAATGATAACAGCAAAAAATGTCTCCTTAAAAGTAATATTATTTATTTGCTGTATGCTTTGGGGAATAAAGCAAATAAATGAAGGAAGGAATGTGCTTGCCCATTCACAGCCATAAATTACTCATTGTTCAAAATAATTTCAGTTGTCAAGTGTACAAGAAATTATCTTCTTTCATATGTCACTGTATTCTCTTTCGTTCATGCTCTTTTTCTGGTTGATCTAGTTTGTTATTTTCACTGGTTCACGCAGAGAAAAATATGTTCTTTCAATTTTATTTCAGCATACACACTTCAACACACATATTACAGGCCACTAAATGGGGACAAAATAAGTTTCTCATTGTCTTGCTAACAGGTATTATCTGGTATTGATTTATCATAGAATCATTGAACCACAGAATGACCTGCGTTGGAAGAGTCCTTAAAGATCATCCAATTCCAACCCTCTGCCATGGGCAGAAACATCTTCCACTAGAACAGGTTGCTGGCCATCCAGCCTGACCTTGAACACCTCCAGGGGCATCCACAATGTCTCTATGCAACCTCTTCTTCCTCTTCTTTTGTTTTAACACCCTCGCACTAAAGAATTTATTAAAGATACCTAATTTAAATCAACTTTCTTTTAGTTTAAGGCCATTATCCTTTTTCCTATCACTACATACCCTTGTAAACAGTCCCTCACCAGCTTTCTTCTAGGCCCCTTTGAGTGCTGGGAGACTTCTCTGAGGTCTCCTCAGAGCCTTCTCTTCTTCAGTCTGAACAACCAAAACTCTGTCAGCCTCCCTTTCATAGGACAGGTGCTCCAGCTCTGTGATCAATTTATTGGCTCTCTTTAAACTCCCTCTTGCCAGGTCCATGACCTTTTTATGCTGTGAGTCTACTGCATTGCTTTCTGGGATTTTGTTTTGTTTTGTTTTTTGAAACATGTTATTCCTGTAAGTAACGTGTAAATACATTATGCTGTAAATTTATCCAAATTACCCCCCCACACTCCCCATCCTGTGGTTTCTATAAAAAAATATTTCAGGAACTGTAGACGGTTCAGTCCTTATTAGGCATATTGCAAGTGGCTTCATGTAGCAGTCAGATGGCCACCACTTGTGTATAAACTAGCAACACCAGAATTGGGATTTCAATATTGCAAGTATTGCATTGCTATTTAAAATGCAAGTATTGCATTGCTATTTAAAAGAGCTTTGCTTTAAGCAGAGAAAGGAGTCTCTCTTGCAGTTTAGGAAAAAATTAGCTTTTAACTTTGCATGCTAGTTTAAAATAAACAAATAAAATATTAATGTTTCTTATAGTTCTTAATTTATTGCATTTCATAATAGTTTATGACTTACCCACTGTAAAAGGTACTTTTTACTGCCTCTAGGTAGAGCCATGAGAGAAGTAAAATTTTAGGTATTTGTAAGTACACCTTTCTAGTGGAGCATCTTTTGTACACATAGAACATCCTTATCATCTTGTCATAGAGGTGTTGAATTTGAATTTAGCAAATCTACTGAAACAGTGCCTTATTTATAAAACTTAAAATTGTTTGGAAAGGTGCATAGTACAATGACGCAGTTAAAAGCAAAAATATTACATAAATGGAGGATTCAATTTTTATTTTTTAATTCTAGCTTTAATTTATATCTTATGGAACAATATCACTAATGCTTTGTCCTTTTAGAAATTAGAAATTAGAAATTAATGATTTTCCTAGTGTATCCAGGGGCATTCAGAATTTCCGTGATACTGAAAGTTTGTTTAATCCAGTCACACAAAATTTTCCAGGGTTGTTCTTGGAGAAGTGAAATGTAAAGGTGTTTAACCACATTTTTTCCCTAACAACAGATACTTTCTCTTTTATTTTTAACATTCATGCGATGATTTATGCATTCATATGGTCTCTAATTCATTGTTAAATTTTCCTGCCTGTAAGAGCAAAGCTCTGTTCCCAATGAAGATACAAGCTGGGACAATATGAAAATGGGTGATATGGATTTACATAGAAAATTATAGAGTTCAGTCATACAATTTGTTGAGCTGGGGTTTGTTGAGTCTAGAGATGCCAGTCATTTTTACCCTGAGTAATTGGACTTTATAGACTGATTATTACAGTGTATTAAAAAGGATCAAAAATTAAAATGGCCAGGCACAAGAAGAAATCTGTGGATTACATGTCTCTTGCATCAAAAGTAATGTTAAATAAAAAGAGAAAAAGTGAAGGTGACTTCGACTTCTTGGTGTTTGTGAGATATGAAGTGCAATTTAATTCACAGATGGAACGGCATTTCCAAAGTACCCTAAAATTAGTGTCTCCTTGAAGAGATGAATAGCACTGTTAAACAGAGTACTCCCTGATGCATGAGCAGTGAGAGCTGCCTTGCTGTGCAGTCTAATCTAAGTCTAATCTTTGCAAAAAGTTGCAGCTTCCCCCAGCTGAGAAACTCTGAGGACCTGCACTGGATCCTCTGAAGAGTGCCAGCAGTGCCAGCCTGTTTATAGGCTTTGATATCTTAGTTCTCATTATGTTTTTTGGAAAAATGCTACAATTTCTGTAGGTATCGAAGTTGGTGATTTATTAGATGGATGTTTTAAAAAACAAAACAAAAAAATAATTGGGGAAGTGAGGGTGAATTTTAAGGCATCTTAGTGACAGTATAAAAATAGTAAACACAGGATATTCTTAGATCTTCAGTTGGAAAGGCTACATTATTCTGGGAACATCATCATTTGTGCCAGTTATATGTTAAAGTCTCAATTGTTGATCTGTTTGATCATTGTTATTTTCATAGAAATTGTGACCTCATTCTTTTTAACCTGCCTTATCTCTCAAAATAATTTTCAAGTTGACTTTTTACCTATGATAGCACCAACTGACTGCTTGGATGATTCAATTTTCCTTACTTCAGTCTGCTTCAAAAAAGAATAGTGACCCTTGCAAAATAACATAGGCAGCCAGTGTGGATTCTTCTATAATTCATAGAACAGAATAAAATGCAAGAAAATTATCTCAGTGATACTGCTTTTCAGAGAAAATATTCATCAACCACCTGCAGAAACAAAGTTCCAAGACAAATCCTTCAGCATAACTTTTTTATTTTTTTGCTTTTCTTTTTTTCTATTTCAGAATGAAAATATAAACCTCAAGTTTAAACCTGACACAAATTGTGAAAAATTAAACCTATAATCCCTATTATCTTAATAGAAACACATAATATTTATAACCATAAATGACCATAAGCATTGGATGTTAATTAGTCAGGGGTAAAACTAGGCCTGATTGTCATCTAGGAACTGGACAGCGACATTATCTGTATGCAAAAATGAAATAAAAATAGATCATTATTAGCCCTATCTTTTTTGTTAAAACTCAGCTGTTTTTATGTCGGAACAGTTCTTGATGAATTTTGTATATGATACTTCTTTTACTGTCCATGCACTCTGGATGTAGGCTGGATACACAGAATCTTCTAAAAGCAGACAAAACTCAAACTTTCACTAGCACACCAACTTCTGATATTTTCTAGCAATTATTACTGCATCTCACGATTGCATCTCTGGCAGTGAGTCCTCAATATATTTTTATTCTTCACTGGCTGCAGATTGCTCAGGCTTCACACAAAAGATTCAATCTTAAGGTACTTTTAGATGAAGTTCTTTCGACTGTGAGTAGCATAGAGTGACTGACTCATTTCAGATGTAGTCCCATAGAGAAAACATGGCATATCTACTACACTGGAAGTGGAATCTAAAAAAGAAAACCTGGGAACTGAGGTTAAATAGAGAATTTTTAAAAGAAAATAATGTGTGATTAAATGCTAGCCAAGGAATATTTGGGTTCCATGTGTTATGCTTTAATTCTGAAATGAATATTTTTAATCTAGTTTTGCATTACTGATTTTTATTTTTTTTTCCTGTGGCAGTGTGTTGCCATGGTTAGAACAGAGGCAGTATACAACAATGCCTTTGTGATGACTGAGATGAGGTGATTTCTTCCTCTGAGCTTAGCAGCTTCCTGAGCAAACCATTTTAAAGCAACAAAACTAGATATAACAAATGTGTTATTTAGACAGGTTTTGCTACATTTTATCAGACGGCCCCAAGGGATTTTGGCTCTACGATTCTCTTATTCCCTGACTCCCAGAGTTGTCACGTAACATAGTGGTGTTTAACAAATTTTGTTTGGAAGCTGATTCCACTCAAGGTCACTAAGATTTCAAACTCTGTAACCTGTGCTCAGTAACTGACCTGCAGTTATTACTGCTCTCGTCTAGCATTGCAGTATAAGAAGAAGGACTTCTGAGAATTTTCTGAGGAAGAAAAAACCCCACAAATTATTCATTAAACTAGGAAATGCAATACCAGTTAGTGTATTCAGGTTCTGGGCCAGTGAAGGGAGCTTTGCTGTTGACAACTCAAAATTTAGTACCAAGTAATTTAGAAAGCTGATTTAACGTTAGATGATATCTTGCATTTATTTCGAGGATATCTTTTGAACAGATAGATTTTAATGGAGACCATTACATGATTTTTCAGTCAATATAGAAGCCCATATTATTTTAATACAATCATAAGCCCTGAGCAGAGATAACCAAATTAATAGCACAGTTGCCTAACTTCCCTCTAAAGTCAAGGGAGAGAAATGGGGGAAACAAGCACAACTTACTACTGGTCTACATCACAATGTCAAGGTCCCCTCTTTCCACTGGTTGTCTACAGAGCTTAGCATGATTTTCATCTTAGGCTATTGATTTAGATGAGATAATCCAAATTTGCTGAATATCTCATGGGATTTCAGGAAAATGTTGAGAGAAGATCTAGTAAACAAACCATTCAATCAGACTTCATTTAACCTCAGGTCTTCGACCTGAATGTTTTCTCAAACTCAATTTTATAACTATAGTTTACTAACCTTAATATGCATAATAAACTTCTCCAAATAAGTTTAATACCTTAGCAGTAATCACTCTCTCTCACATTTGTCTGTTTTGTGCATCAGAGCACTTCAGCAAAAAGTATTAATTGCCAGCTTGAATCAATCTTTTTCTGATGCCTCGTGCTAGTACATGTAGTTAATTTAGGGCTATCAAAACAACTAGGGTATTTAATTTTTTATTCCTCCTGGAGGCAATGAAGTCTTTTTGGGCCAGAGAGATTTTTGTGTAGGAAATCTCTCTAAAGAAGGCAAGATTGCAACATGGATTCCAAATACAGAGGAATTATAGAGGTTGTTCTCTGGTTATGGCTAGGGAACTTTTTCTATGTAAAGACAAGTATCCTTGAATTAAGAAAAAAATCCAACAGTATAAGCCAAAGATGATAGTGCTAAAAATCTTTGACTCTATTACTTCATCTACCCAAAGAACTCTGAATAAGGGCCTGCATATGATTTCTTTTGTGGGTATTTGTCCATATGCTTCAGTAGATGTTGGAACATACCAATGAGGTTACATCCAATGTCTATTGAACCAAATGCAATTATACCCCTTAAATCTAATAAACTCTGTGTCAGTCTTGTGAATTTTACAGTAGTCTTCACTGTATTCTAGTAGCTGTCTGAATGCAATGCCTGTAAGGCAATTTGCTGCTCACTGTTTGTATCTTGTCTTACATAAATGGACAGGAAATTCAGAAATTTGGAGGTAACGTGTTTCTCCTTACATGCATAAGGTTTTGTTCTGTTAGATAAACAAGTTTCTAAATAAGTCCCTTAGGTTAGTGACACTTTTTATTGCTGAATTTTTTTTGTGTTTTTTCTTTCTACAATACTGTAATAGAAAACAAAATATTTGAGATTTGGTTTGGGGTTTTTCCCCCCTGGAAAACATAAATTTTCTCTAAATATTTTTCTCCCTTTTCCCCCCGCTATGAATAGGAGTAGGTTTACAAAAGCACTTCAGTAAGTACCATGAAAAACAGTGCCTATGTAATAGTGACATTCATAAATCTATATATTTATTGCACACTTTCATGTTTTTCAGATAAGTCATGACAGGCTGTAGCATTGTTACATATTACGACTGTGGGAAATAATAGTCCTCATCGAAAGCAAAATGCAGTGAAATACATATAATCTACTTATATCAGAATAATAATACTATTAAGCCTTGTAGCTCACACTGTTCTATAAATTAATATTTGAAACCTGTAAGATTCAAGAGATGAAGTTTGGCATATACATTTTACAATGCCTATAAAACTGTTGTTGCTTTCTTTCTCTTTTTTTTTTTTCCCCCTCTCTCATTTTGCAGAGAAAATTAAATAAATCTTTGGGTCAGACTCAGGTGTCTTTACACATGAGCAATAGCCCTGGTTTACAGGAATAGTCCTCTCAAATTATAGCAACAAGCTTTCAAGTAAGTTACTAATCAGTTTGAGGACAATTTCCAGGCTCCAGTCAATGTTTAAATTATACCCGAAAATAAGATATTAAGAAATTCATGGTTGACTGTGGCTTTTGTATGCAATATGTATCATTATTTAAAAGGAAAATAAATACACACACACATACACACTTATATATATACCTAATTACCCCTGAGAAGCTTTCTTTTCTTTAGTAAAAACCAATGAACTAAGAACTAATCTCTTAAGAGGCTTTAAGCATTATTATCACAATCAAGAAATTATTAAAAAAAAATAAATTTCTAGGTTTAACTTGTACCACTGACCCTGTTTTGTTGAATAAAGATACTTTAATTTGGCTTTTAATTTATTGTATTGACATCTGACTGTCTTTCTGTAGAATAACAAAGAAATACTGTTTGTGAGCAGAAATTATTTTTATGTTTTTGTTGGCCAGTTCATTTTCAAACACTCTGCACTTCAAGTGTCTTATTTGTGAAAAATAAAGGGCACTTTATATTTAAGAATATCTTTTTTCAAGACAGTTTTTATACTGCACTTTGAAGGCTGAGAAGTTTTCAGAATCTTTACTGTAATCCTTGCCATACTCTTAAAACAGCAAAAGAAAACAAAAACTCACACCCAAGCTTTCCCTATGGGTGCAATGTCATGAGCAAAATGTTGACTCCTGAGTGATAGAATGTGGCACACTCCAAATCCAAAAAGGATTTTACACAAAAATGCCACAGCTCATCATGTTAGTGTCTCTGTCAAACAGCAAAATTACATTTTCATGAGCAGTTGGTTACCTTTTCTGTTCAATTTATGTCTCTTACATTGTAACAGTGGCATTTGATAGTGGAAAAGTTGGAGGACACAGACTAAGTAATTAATGATTTTCTACTGTTCAGCAAGATAATGTCAATGACCTAGGTGTCATGAAGTAGGAGGGAAAAGGAAGAAAAAAGTAATTGTGAAAAGAGAAACATCAACTTTGTTTTTTTCAAGACAATAATAAAATTTTCACTATTTAGTGATCAACAGGGCTCATGTATCAAGCATAAATAAATGTGACAGGCTGTCTTCTAAGCACTATTTCTGACATGGCTTTAGGATCCAATCTGAAGTTATTTAAAAGCTATCATATTTAATTACTTATAAATAGTTCTAATGAGTGTGTTTCAGAATTTTGCTATTTTAAACCCTTTTTCAAAAACCTCATTAAAAAAGAATTAATTTTGACATAGTTCTAAGTAAGAAATCTAAAATTATAATCATCAACCTTGTTTCTGTAGGAGCAATAAATTTTGTTAAAGTAAGATGCAATTTGAATTAATAAAGATTCTGACATCTTTTTCTTAGTAGCTTCCTGCCTATGTTGCTCAAGAAAATGAGTCTTTTATGTATGTTTTGTCATTATGTAAATGAGTATGTATAAAGTACTAAAGAATGATAAGTAGAGACTCAACATTTTGTTTGTCACACCTTCGAGAAAGCTGTTGATTTGAAAAATAATATCTTGATTTCTATGTTTGTATATGAAGAACAACATGTCTAGCATTGGTTTAGCATTTTCAGAAATGAGTATTAGGGATTTAAAAGTGTTGATAGCAATGCCATGTTACATGCTACCAAAAACTTTAACATAGAATTGTAGGTAATGGGCTTTACTTAACAGATCTTGAATGTCTTCAACATTTGAAAGCCAAAAAAGCATTGAAACTTTTTTTTTTAATAGCTAAAGCCAAAATATGGGGCCAGCTGAAATATTATCTTTGTGGATAAACTGCTTTTAAGATTTTCTTTTTTCTGCTATGTTTCTGAATAGCAGCTATAGCATATAAATATGTATTATACAAATTTCACATATACATTTTACCTTTCTTTAGAGGAGAATCTCAAATTCTCCTTAAAAAGCCTAACTCTTTATGATTTAAAAGATGACCGTAACAATTTGCTTTTGTTGCAGTCAGACAGGTGAGATAGCTTCCCTGATTCTGGATGAGGTTTAAAAAACCAAGAGAGATAGGCTATGCCCCATTAATCTCAATTAAGGCCTAATCTAAGGTGATGTTCTGTGCTCAGAGAATTAAGTATTTGTTCAAATGCCATGGGATTTAGCATTTTCATTGGAGAATTTACCTTTTGGCTGAACTTGGAAATTAATTTGTCTTAGCAATTCTTTCTTTGTTCCTTGTCATCCACATTCTGCTTGTGATTATGCCTTGCTCTCCAGCCCTTTTCATAAAACAGCATTTGGGGATTTCTGGTGGATTCCCTTGCCATTGGATAATGGAGTGAGGCAGCAGAGAGTCTGGGAGCTTCAGCTGGGTCCTGTTCTGCACAGCAGTGGGTGAAGGTTTCTGGTTTCTCATGCCTGGGGAATGCCACCAGCCAGCAACCAGGAAGACTTGCAGATAAATGATTGAGTCCAGCTGGCACACACATGGGAAAGATAACCAGCCTTCCAGAATGACACTCTAGGAGAGGTCATACAGGAATTGTGGCTGGACTTTCAAGGGAGGAAAGTATCAGGATTCCATCCAGATACAATCTGTACATTAATAGTACCTTACATAAATGGGTACTAAAGGGATTTGGACTATCTGAGAATTAATTTCAGCTGATTTTTTGCAGAGACTATGAAGAAAAACGATATAAGGTAGTATTTTGAGGTTGAAGAGAAAGCTGCCTTGCTGCAGAGCACAGCAGGTGCTGCCCTGGACTCTGCTGTTGCCATGGATGCTCAAGGTTAATCTTGTTCAGTATAAGTTTGAAGCTCTCGGTTTCTTATTTAATGTGTTAGTATTAAGTGGGAACGTTTTCCAGTTGCAGCTAATATTGATTTTATATAATTTCAGATGTTTCAGAAGGAAGTATTCTAATTTCAGAATGTGGGTTGTTCAAGGATGCCTAAACTCCTATTCAAAGGCTGTAGATGCTATTTACATGTTCCATTTTTTTTTTTTTCTAAAGTCCAGCTCTCTTAATAATCTGGCCCTGCATTTGACCACATTTGATAAGAGGTACACCTTACCTTATCATTAGCTGCTAATTTTAATCTTCTTGCTTTCTGCATTTAGAGAATCATGATTTTGACCAATGTATTTCACTCATCTTAGAATCACATCTTGCAGTCTAAAAGCACACAGTGTGGCTGACTCCAGTTCAAGACTGATTCTCCCTTCAAATGGGCTAATGGTGCATATATCACCAGACTTCTGAGGTCAAGGCAGCTTCTGATTCACTTCTGCCATTGTGTGGCTCCAGCAGCATGAAAACTTAGGTCACTGTGAGGAAGTTGGAGTAAAGCAAACATGAGAGCCTTTTTCTTGCTGTTTTTTGTAGGTTTGGTGATTTTCTTGTTCAAGAAAACCATGCATTAGATTCATTGAACAAGAAAATGCACAAAATGTTTTGGAAATAAGAATGTAGAGTCCTTACCAAGCTCAGACTGGGTTGCTTAAGCTGTGCAGTCATGGGAGAACAAAGATGCTGTGGGGAGGTTGCCAGAATCCATTGCAAAGCAAATGTAATAGCCATCTTCACATCACCTTTGCCTGTAGCTGATGGAGATTTAGTACTCTAGCAAGCAAGAAGATGAACTACTAATAATGATCTCATTAAAATATGGAGCTTTTTTTTATTTGCTTTGAATCCTAACATCCTGAAGCAAAAAAAAATCCCAGCTCAGTAAACATACAGGAATATATTTTCTCCACAGCAGACTGATGAAAATGTATCAGATTGTGCTGTCTGCAATTTCACTGCTGCTGTCTCCTCAGCTAATTTGAGAGACTTGGATTTTCAGGCATTGTAGCAGTGGTGATGGCTACACAGTCTGCTGCTGACAAAAATGTGATTTTTGTCCCCCAAAAAGCTGAGATACAAAAGAGGCGTTGGATTTGTAGCATATTTTATATGTGATTTTGTTATAAAGGTAAGCACTTAAAAGGAATTTTAATCACATTGATTTTCTTACTGAAAGTGAAAGAGCTTCATGTAAAAAATTAGTTTTAATGGTGTTTAGTTTTAACATGCATATCTTTCAAAGCCTAAATGTGCTAATCCTTTTCCTGTACAGATGACCTGGCAGTCCTGTGTGGTTATATCTTCCTAAAATAGCTTAATGGCTGCATATAACCTGAAAAATTGAGTCATTTAAAGAGTTAATAAATCTAGATCATCAGCTCCCTGGAAATTTATTCATTTTATTTTATTTTACTTAATTTTAATAATGTACTCAAGTGTATTATTTGAATATTTAAAGTTCAGCACATGCTTTGCTGAACTATGGCTTGATTATGACTATGAGAGAATATTTTATTATATATGCAGAGAACTGAATTCATTAGTCCTCACTACTTTCTTGCTTATCATGTAGAGCTTAGTTTTAGTTTGTCCTTGAGATAAACATAAATCTTGACGGTAAAACTGTGGGTTAAACCTTCTCTATTGGGTTTGTGTGGCCAGGTTTTGCTGTGACTGGGGGGTGGGGACAGGACTCTGTGGCTTCTGTGAGAACCTGTGTCTGCCAGAAGCTTCCCCTATGTCCAAAATGGAGCTGTCTCACATTGGAGGAGTTCATGGAGGATTGTTTTCCATGGGAGGGCTGCACTCTGGAGCAGGGTAAGAGTGTGACAAGTTTTTCCCCTGAGCAGGAAGGAGCAGCAGAGACAACGTGTGATGAACTGACAGTAGCCCATTCCCAGTCCTGCAGTACTGCAGGGGTAGGGGAGAGAGAATTTGGAAGTGAAGTTGAACCAGGGAAGAAGGGAGGGGTGGGGAAGTTGCTTTTGTGTGGTTTTGGGGTTTTTTTGGTTTGTTTTTTTTTTTCAATTATCTTCCCTGATTTTTTTGGAAATAAATTAAATTAATTTCCTCAAGTCAAGTCTGTTTTGCTCATGACAGTAACTGGTGAGTGGCATCTCCTTGTCCTTATTCTCAGCCATGAGCCTCCTGTTACATTTTTCCTCTGTCCACTAAAGAAGGGAGTGACAGAGTGGCTGTGGTGGACACGTGGCCTCCAGCCACAACTGGTTACTGTATTTGGCTAAAGATGAAGGCACCTCGCTTTTAATTTTGAAATGATGCAGCCTGTGACTAAGTTATTTCATTTAGTATCCTGCCTTGTTTTGCAAGGACATGAAAGAAGGCTAGTGACCAAGGGTGAAACAGAAAAAAGTAATTGGTGAGTGTGTGCCATGGAGAATAGCAAAGGTCTTGAAGAGAGCTGTGGGAGAACTCTAGCTGTCTATAAAGCTGCTTTTCCTACGTCCTAGTGAATCTTACACAAATTTTATGTGCCTTGTGAAGGTATAGCACAGGACTTTGAAGAAGCCTCTGCCCTTCTGAATGAGGAGGCACAGTGGCCACTGGAGGTTTCCTGGTACATCTCCAACGGCAAAGGCAGCACTGCTCTTTAGACCAATTAACTGAACCTTGAATGTAATGGTCAGGGAACTCATAGGTGGGCTTCTCCCATTCTTCTTTGTTTTTCTGATGTGCCCATAACTAAAGGGAGCTGACTGCTGGTCCCCTGCCCCTCCTCTGGCCGAGTCTGCTGGGGCTGCTGGTGCACAAGCCAGGCCTGGGGACTTGATCCGTCATGTCACTGCTCTGTAAAACTGGCTTCTCCATAAGCACTGTTGTTCCCTCACTGGGGCGTTTCTGTGGAGAACTAAACACTCATCTCTCATGTAAAATGTGCAGTCCTTGTAGACTCAGGATTGTGAGAAAGAGCTGCAACAGTAAAGGTGATATCTTGATAAGGATGTGTATCTTGTTATATTACTGATATATTTTTGTGAAACTTTATTTTCTCTGTAAAATCTCTTTTGCCATTATCCTAAGCTAATCAGGAATGAAGTAAAGAAAAAAATGTTGAAGAGGATTAGTTATGAAGGCTGGAGAAAATATATTCATAAGGATAGAGTGTCAATTATTTAATCATAAATTATGTTATGAAGTGAAAGGATAGCTGTATGATTTAAACTATAGAAAGAACCCTTCTATTTTGACAAATGTCACAGTATTACATAAAAACAGAATGCTGAATAATACTAATATTGAAAAAGAAAAATATTAATGTTTTTGAGATTTTTTTTCTTCCAAGTAAAGTAAAGACTGAGTTTAGTAAATTTAATCTTCTTCTCCACAGTTTAAGCAAAAATACACAATAAATCAGATAAAGAAAAGATAGAAAGTATTTACTATTCTTAAATTCATAGCTATTATTACAGCTTTAAGGAAAAGAAAAATATTTATGTATATTTGAAGTATTTCTGTGGGGTTTTTTTCCAGTAAATCAACTTGGGAGATTATGTATATGGAATTATCTTGATGAAATTTACCAATTTAGATAAGCTCTAGCCATCCTCACATGAAGAGCTGTATTAAAAAGTCTTTTATAATTTTAATAACATATCATGCAGCTATTTAATGACATTTTGATATCCTAACTGCTCATTGAATATTTACTCCCCATTGCTTTTCATAGCTCATATTGCCAACAGCATGTTTTCTGTAAGTCAAACTGTTTCTGTCGCCATTTTGAAAGAAAATATAGGCAAGCCTCACAGTAGGATATTTTGAAATATTTAGCTAAGTGGAATCGTCTTATTAAGGTAAGAGAAAATAAAAATTATTTTATGAAGAGTATTGCAGCAAATTCATTTGTATCCGACTAAATCTAAAAGATGTAATAAAAACCACAGAAACTCTGAACCAGCTGACAGATGTGTTTGTTGTACATACAAGTTGCTGAAAATCTCTGAACAATTTAGGTTTAGAAAAGGCTTGCTTTACCCAGTAGCAGTTATAATATCGTAAGGTCTTGTACCATTTTGTTTTAATTAAGAGGTAATTTTTCACCAATTATCCTAAATTAGCATTTCTGACTACCACTGGCCTTTCTTTTTTTTTTCTTTCTTTCCTCAGAATTTAATAATTACTGTAACACATCTGCCAAGAAAAATTTAAAATAATGAACTTTCCCAAATACTCCCAATACTGTCCCATCACGGTGCTCGTTGATGGGGCTGGAGTTCAGGCTGGAACTACTCCTACAGACAGAAAAGACATCAGTGGGATGTGATGTTCTCCATGATATTCTTTAGTTTTGGTACTTCTCTAAGTTCATAACTCACTCTGATTTTTGACCATGAGATCAGGGGTACTTTTCTGAGCTTTTAGGAGATATATGAAGAATAGAAATTAGCTGCAAGTAGCATGTGAGGTGTTTTCACATTGCTTGTCTTGAAGAAGGATTTGACTGCATATAGAAATTAAAGCTATTGCTTCCTTCTATAGTCAGACTCCTTCCCTTCTTTTTAGCTCTCCTGCACGAGTCTAAAATGCCATCTCTCGTAGCTTGCAGGCATATGATCCCTGGCACAGTTGTGCATTTCCACAGAAATGTGGTGGAATTACATCTGTCACCTTAGATTCTTAACACAGCTTTGAATAGTAGCCACTCATCATTAGGGCCTGGTTTACCTGTGAGTGTGCAGTGGAAGCAGAGCAGGAGCACAGTGGGGCTCTCTCCCATATTGCACAGGGTGTCACGGCAAATCTCCATGGCCAGAGCAGTGCCTGGATGCAAATTTCATTCTCCTGGAAACACAGGGGACTGCAGAGGAGGGGCAATAGAGTGGAGGCATGGTCCTCTGCTTGAGGACCAGCTCTTGGGGTCACTCAATCACTCCTGTGCTTGAATGGCTTGCACTGTACCACTGTGTTTGCCAAGGCTTCAGGCTGAAACTGAATTAATGATATGCAAGGGCACCAAACTGGAAATCAACTGAATTTGTCATGTACAGCAGTTCTGTTTTGTGTCCTAATTGTCCAGTGAAGAAAGACAATACACATAATCAATATCAGTGTTGTAATCTGAAAAATATCACTAAGCCTGACATTGTTCTGACTGATGGCACTGATGCAATAGATTGCTGAATAGGAATTCATATTGAAGTCTTTTATGTATTCCTAAATAATTAATATGCATAGATTTTGGAATTAGCTAATACTTTCTAGGTGAAGATAATATTTTTTTTAAATAATTATTTTCTTCCTACTACTATATTTATCAATTTTTAAAATATTGAATTGCAAATGTATTATAGCTTTTTAATGTGTCTCATTCATGAGAGCTGCTAGTACATTTCGTTTTTCTGTTGAGTTACATGACTTTGTGACAATCCTATTTAGTAAGGAACTTTGTGCATTATCCAGTGAAATATTAGAAGGTTTTAACTATTAAAGTATTTTTATGTATATGCAGCATGCAATACTGAACATATTGTGCAATAAGCAAATTCTTTTACCATTTTTATTACTAAAAATCTAAAATAAATGATCGATTGCTTTATAAATCCTTTTGTAGATCTGTTTAGCATAATGGCTCTGTTAATCAGAAACAAGAAAGAGTCTTTGTTAAAACTGCTATACTTACTGAAAAGTGTAGTAGTGCTGTGATACATGTTAACCTCTATTTTAAATATATAAATACAAAAGTAAACAGAAAACACAGAAAAATTTATGAAGGGGTGAATTTAATTAGCTATAGTGGCCTTTTCAATAATATATCCATGACAATTCCAAGAAAAGGCATTGAATTAGAAGTCAGTTCATGGAATTCTTGTACTAAACCTGTTACTGTATTTAATTTAGGCAATGGCACTGACAGTTGATTGCTTCAAAAGATGAATAAGCAATGCATTACTTTATACTGAATTCCTTTAAATCTGCACTGCTTTTTTGAATTTCAATTATGGTTCAATGTTAGCTAGTCTTTTTCTGCACATTTAACTGTAAAGAAATCTCATATGTGAAATATATTCTATTTTCACTGACCTTTTCCTTCCTTTTCCCCTTTGGTAACTGAAGGTTTATATAATCATGTAGACATGATAGAAAAATGAGAGTGCAATCCAGTTATTATGATATTTAGTACATTTTTTCAATTCAATCAATAACCTGAGTTATCATTACAATGCAGTGCTCACCTCTTCTTATACGAATAGCTTAAATTGCAAAACCATGTTGGATGGGTGCGATAACAATAGTTGTAGTAATGTTGCACAGCTGTTCTGTGCTGTTTATTCATTCTGGGAATTTTATTCATTCTGGGAATCAACCATTGCATTTGAAATACATTTCTCTCTTGTACATGATTTTTTGTGATTTTTTTTCTGTGCATATATGTTATATGTGCATTATTTTTAAGTAGATTTTTCACTGTTTAAGACTTTCTTAAAATTAAATAATTGTCATTTATATATTTTCAAATTTTAAAAATATATTTTCTACCTAAATGAGCACTTCTAAATTTGATAACTAATACAGACTTTTACTGATTATATACTAACTCTGTGAAAGAAAACACATATGGGACGTCTGGAGCTGCTGTTTCAGCTATCAAACTAATGGAACTGTAATGGAACACTTAGTAGTAAAATTAATGGGTTGCATTCTTTTCTCTGTCACTAGATCTGTGTGGCTCCATTAGATGTGATTTCTTCAGTTACAAGAAGAAAGAACAATTAATATGCTGGCACTTTGCTATGTTTTAGAAAGGAATCTATCACTTTTTTTTCTTCATGAGCTAATTGGCACCTTGTTACATCAACCTTCAGTGAGACAGTATAAGTTAAAGAACATCATTCTGGTATTGGTTTATTTACAAAATAATTTATCGATTCTAATATTTGTGTTATTCTTGGTTTCATAAAAGAAGGAGGAGAAGAATATTTGTTTCTTTTGTCACTGTTCATTATCACAGATATTTCTACTAGAGGAAGTGGTTGCTCTGGGATTTTACTGTAATCCACAGGATTTTATTTTTATTGAGCTCTTTTCCTACTGCTGCACTTGATAGTACTTGTTTCAAGGTTCGACCATGTACAAAAGATGAAATGTAATAGCAATCATGTTTACTTTCTATTAAAGTATGGATTTTTTTTGTGAGATTAATTTACTGGGACAATTCTCTTTGAGACCATTTTACAGCTACCATCTAATATCAAAACCCAGTGCCACAACCTTTCTTAAAAACATGCAATCTAATTTGACACAGATAGATGTTCCAGGCTTTATATTTTTGTTAGGGTTATAGGTGAAACACTGTGTAGTTGCGTAAGTGTTTCTATCTTAAGGATTTCTTTTGATTTTGAGGACTGAAATATTCTTGAACTTTCTCTCACCTTTTGCATTAGCCTGGTCCCTTTACACCCTTTAATCCATGCAAATTTGCCATTCTCAGTCTTTAAAAATATCAGTATCATCAAACTGCAGCTGTTTGGCTGATGGAATATGGGTAATGGGGCAATGAACTACTAGATCAGGAAAAATTTATTGAAACTCTATGTCTGCTCAAATGGGACCATCTTTAAATCACTCAGGGTTTTTCAATATTAGAGGATTTTTCATCTCATATGTATTGGCACTTTTGAGAGCCTCTTTCAGAACTGGCAAGTATCCAGCCAGCAAAATATAGTCTGAATAGACCTCTGCTGCTCCAGGATTACTCCTGACCACCCCCAATGAGCTTGTGTTATGAAACAAAATTTGAGAAAGAAATTTTGTATATAGCTGATGTCCCATAGTGGCACGTGAAAGGCTATGTACAAAGCTTCTTAGCTAACCTGCATATGAAGGAAAAAAATATGAGAATATTTTACATCATTACATCAGAGAATAGAAAGCATAATTTGAAACACTGTGATTGTTTCTATTGCTTAATCTTCTTTTGTTTTGAGAAAATGTTAGATTTTGTGTTTACATGTTAATCATTGGCCATGACATTTGAGAGGCCTGTGCAATATTGCTAGAATATAAAAAAACTAAAGCAGAAGTGACTACAAAACCAGAGACTGGCCTTTTAAATTGGAATTTTGTCACTGGTGATTGAATTTCTCAAGTACACAGGTAGTGTGGCACTTGTAGTTTAGTTCTAGTTCTAGTTTGTTGGGTAGCTATTACTGTTCTCTTTTAGTGGTATTTTAGGGGATTTGCACAATTTAAACACTCATTAATGAGGCTGGAAGAAAGAGTATTGACTATTTACTAGGTTCAAATATGATTAAACAAGATAATCTTTTTTCTTCAGAAATATATTCATACTGAAGTACTTTTTCTCGTACACCCTCAGAGAGGATTTTCATGTTGACTCAATGTTAAGGGTTACTGCTGTGCTTTATTATTTTCTTCATATTACCTTTGTTTATTATTATCTTCTGTGACTGATCTAGATATTCCAAGATTTCTAATTTTGCACTTTGTAATGTAATTATTAGTTCTTCTGTTACAAAGATATAAGTGCTTCATGTATATTTCATAATTTTACTGAAATAACCAATCTTTCAGTCACAATCCCCCTAAGTGGAAATGCATTGTGAGGAAATCATCAAACAGTCCATTGAATTTTCTAACTTTTTATTGTTTTGGAGGTTTTTTAAATGGAAGAAATAGTGAAATTAATATTAACATTTCATCAAAATCCCCATTTTGGTTTCAGAAAAACATGGAAAGAAATATCAAGTGAGAAAAAGAAAGATAGCTTTTCTTAACTGTACAGCCCTTAATGAGAATTTATGTAGGCTCAGAAAATTAAAAGCAACATAATGTTACAATCAAAACTTTTTTGTGAACAAACCAGGAAAATTCCATTATATGAGGCCACCAAGTCACAGCTGCATTAAAATCACAACACTCTACAGTATTTTACTGACTGTTAATAGGGTTAGTTCAGAGAATGGTAGCACCCTTTGCACTGCAAATTATCAAATTAATATACAAGTCTCATCAAAACAGTTTAAAAATGTCACACAATCACTTTTTAGTATCTATCTTTATCTCAGTGGTTATGCTGCTCCTCTGGGTCCCAAGTTGGCAGTCCCCATTCTCTTCAAAAAGACATAAAAAGGGTGCTTTCATGAATTGCTGGCACCCTGACTTCTTCATTAGAAGAATTATGCTGTTATTGATATCTTCTTTCTCAATTTCCACTAATTTAGCGCATTTTCTAATGTTTTTCCCTTTATTCTTTGTTGATTTTCACTTTGTGTTTCTATTTATTATATATTTTGTTTTTTCCTAGTATATATTCCTTGTTATTCTCCACTGTTTTTTCTCTTTGATCACCTTAAAACATTTTTGACAGTCAATTGGGTTTTTTTTAAATGATCTTTGCTAGGTTTCTTCAGTCTGTTCTTATAATCCCATGCCTATGGTCCTGTATACCTCATTATTATTTGCAAACCCCAAATATTTCATCCTATATAGAATATTTACTTTTTAATGTATATGTAAAATCTCTGATTATACCACAAGATTTTGCAAAAATAAGCAAATATAAGTGATATAAGCAAAACTGTAACAAATTAGTCAATAGTCACCCGATCACTAGAAAATTTGTTGCATCTAAACAAGCTGAATCAAAGTAGTCTTTAGTTCTATGACTCTATGGTTATTACTTCCAAAGAGAAAACTGACAAGTTAGGAAGCCTAACTTTTTCTAAAGTTTTACAGGTTTAGATTTTTTTTGTTCTGCAGTGCTGTTTCTCAGGGTGTATTTAGTGGTGGTGTTCTTCTTTGTTTCAGAGTTATTGCAAAATTTGAAATCTTGGCTGTTTAAGGTACAGCAAAATAAAGAAGGCTTAAGGAAAAAAGAAGCAGGGAAAAATCTGTGGGGAATGTTCCTAAACCAAAGTGTACTCATGATTAGGAGCTACAATACTTGAATATAGCTGTTAGGGTAGACTTTACATTGTCTGGGAAAGCTGAGAATATCCTTGTTGTGGTGTGGTGGTTTCACACCAGCCAGCAGCCCAGCACTGCTCAATCACTCCCCCATCAGCAGAATCTGAGACAGGCTTGGAAGGGTAAAAATAAGAAAATCCATGGGTTGAGATAAAGACAGTTTAATAGCAGAAACAAAAGCCATGGACACAAGCAAAGCAAAACAATTCACTTCTTCCCTCTGCCATCTCAGGGAGAGCAGGGCCCCATCACATGTAATGGTGACTTGGAAACTCAAACACCATCACTCCAAACCTTCCCTGTTTCCTAGTTTTCCCAACTTTACATACTGAGGATGATGTGATATGGTCTGGAATATACTTTGGTTAATTGGGGTGACCTTTCCTGGCTGTGTCTCCTTCCAATATCTCAGGCATCTCCAGTCTCCTTGCCAGGAGCAGTGGCAGTACATAAAGAAGAAAAGGTCTTGGGTCTATGTAAATCCTGTTCAGCAATAACAAAAACATGTCTATTTTATCAATCGTGTGTTCAGCACAAGTCCAAAACTCAGTCCAATACCAGCCACAGTGAAGAAAATTAACTCTACCCCAGCCAAAACCAGCATATAGGATCACATCCTTTTCCCTTTTCTTGAGATCCAAACAGAATACCTGTCATTTCCATAGAAATTTTGGTGTGCTGCATTGTATGCTACATGTATACAGACACTTGTACAGTCTGAATACCACTTTTCCCATTTTCATGATGTGTTTTAGAGCCAGAGCAAGTGATATTATTGTAAGTGTTCTTACTAATAAAGGTGGTTTATCCAAGCCTATTAGGACAAAATGAGCAAGATTGTTCTAAGTACTACTGCAGATAGCACTATCAGTCTTAGGTTTATCTTTCCCTAATGCAGTGCCAAAACGAATCATTTTCCATACAGCTAACATCCTAACAGCAAGCAGACACTAAGGAAATATGCTTTTAGCACAGTAAGAGTGTCAAAATAGTATTAATTAGAAACTTATTTTGCAGATAAAATTGCTGCCTTAATGAAGTGAGTTCTTAGTTGTTCAACTTAATAGTCAAAGATTTTAAAAAGCTTAAACAGCTCCGCTTAGGCACCATAATATGGGTTCAGTTCAATATGTCTGCTGTTACCACAGCAAGAATAACAAATGGATCATTATGTACAAATAACCCCCAACTATTTAATTGCTGGCATCTCTGTGATGGAAAGGAAACACATTCTTCAAAGAATTTATGTCTGTTAAGTGCTGATTTTTCTTAAGTTAGGTTAAGACAGTGTTTCAAGGGCATAAACTTATTTTCTTATGTAAAGGGAGAAAATAATGTCTATAAGTGAAGTAATAAATATATTATCTCAGTATTTCACTGTTACAACAGAAAGTGTAGCCTTTTAGTTCACTCTTCTGAATTCATTCATATCTAACCTTGATGAGGGTAAATCCATTAACAAGGGCAGGTTATTCTCTGCGAACAATTCTGTTCTTCCTCAGTGAAATTCATGGCTGCTGTGGTAAGTACAGAATAATAATAGGCAATGGAAAAAAGTTATTATGGTTGTTTGCAGAAGTCAAACATCAAGGTGCTTTTAAAGTGAACTTTTAAGTTATTATAAAAGAAGTTCTATACCATCAGTGTAATTTGTTGTTTAGCAAAGGCTTCCATCACTCAACAATATCTGTTTTTCCTTTTTAACTCTAGTCATGTTGTAAATCATGTTTATAGGAAGGAGAGTTCTTTATTAGCTTTGAGGCAGATGATGGTCAGTAGAAGTAATCCTCTGGGCAAAATTATTCCCAGGCTCAGCTTAAAACATGTTTTGATTCATTTGTTATATTCTCAGTCTGTTTGCAGACCTCCTGCTGACATCAGTAACAAGCAATGTACTGAGAAAAACACAGAGCTTTGAAAATGAGATGTTATTTGTGTTTGAAAAGAGTATTCTAACATTTTTTCTCTGTACTAATGCTGTCACATTTTATATGCAGCTGTGGGATTTGCTGTGGTTTTATATTTTGGCACCAGCCTGTAATGTGTGTGTTATCATGCTGTATGCTCAGGGAAAAAAACCCAACATGGTAATACTACATTTGCACCCGGCTTTATGGTCTAATTAAGATAAGGGATGTTTTGAATTCCATAAATATCAACCAAACTACAGAAAAGTGTGTCAAGACATTAAAAAATGTTGCTCAATGCTATTGAAAATAGTTGTCACTTAGCAGCCTGTCTTTTGCTTAAATGTGGGAAAAAACCCTGCGACAGATCTGGGAAAAAAGTGCTCCCTGCAAGGGATCAAGCAAGAGAAATATGATACTAGACTTCAATTCAGTGATCCACTTCAGATTCTTTTAGATATCATGGGTTATTAAGTAACCAAATTATATTCAAGTAATGCAGCACCTGCTTCATCAAGCTACAGAATATGGAATTAGATATATACCACTTCAGCTTCACTGATTTGATTATGTAGTAGAGAGAGAGACTGGTGAATATACATTAATCCTATGAATTAAATCAAGAAAATTAGCTGAAGATATTCCTAGGGGCCTATTTGGTGTCTGTTTGCATAAAATGCCAAATTACCTGCTTACTAAAATCACTTTTTTTTTTTTCTTTTCCAATGAGAAATGGAATGGAACTGAGTTTACATAGAAATTTAAGCAGCAAAGTAGAAATTCAAACTAGAAATCCATTTAGTTCCTGGCTCTTACAACAGCCAATACCACATCATTGAAATACAAGAATAAAGCAAGTACACATGTCTTTCCTCCATTGTTCCTAATATGGAGTAAAGACATTATACTATTTGTTTATGTTAAATTACCTGGGTTGGACTTTGCTTCCATCATTATTTTTTGAACCAGTTTGCAATGTTTTTCTGGTCACTTCAGTATCCTGTATAATACATGCAAGTATGATGTAATGCTGCACATACTGAAAAGCATTTCCTTTTTGATGGCTTGAAAAATTCTTTAGGATAATATCACTGATGTTTCTTTGTTCTTATGAGAAATAATGACATAAGAGTCAAATAAAGCCTATGCATTTTTTAATCCATGCCATTACTAATTCTGTAGACTTGTAACACTGTTGTCTGTTTAGGAGTCTGAATTATTCAATCTTTTCACAGACACAGACATTATAGTATTTCTAACCATGATTTTGTCCTTTTCATAACCTTTCTGTTGGTGCTGGATGTGTATTACATGCTATTTTCTCTACAAGTTTAAACAAATAATTTAAGATGCAGAAATTTATGCTTCAGGCTTTTCAAATTAACTGAGATTCACTCCATACAAAATGATTTAATTTCAATGTTAAGTATGGACTGTCTTATCTCAGTCTGAAATTGTGACTATTTCCTTCTTACTCTGAGTCTAGCCATTTTCATACCATATATGAAAAAAGTCTTGTTAATAATTAGCTGAAAATTTTCTAAGAAATTCTGTTTTCTATACTATCTCTGATTAATTTATAAATAATATCAGAATTTAATTTTGTTTTGATCTATTGAAGTAAAATATTATTGAAGTAAAATTACTGAAGTAAACAATAATAAATAATATATAGTAAAACATGTTTGCAAAACATATGAATTAGGTTTAAGTATTCCTAGCACTTCAAAAGATTTTGATCTGTAGAGAAATGCATTTTCATCCTCAGGGAAATCTTTACAATTCACAGTAATTTTCATTTTTTGGTTGAAGACAAAATTTTGAAGGAGAGTGATGAATGGTAAACACAGCATGTTTAGAAAAACCACTGTCCTGGTGTGGTTAGTACACATGGCCCAAATCCAAGATTCAGATTCTGTTGAAATTATTGAAAATAGATACTTGAAATTTGTTTTCTGGAGCCAGAATAACTAATAACCAAAAAGCTTTATGTGGATTATAGATGCCTCACCTGTTTTGAGCAGCCTTTTTCCTTGAAAATGAAAAAAAAAAATCCTACTTCTTTGTTACAGACAGTGCATTTCAGCAAGCAGTTTAGAGTTCAAAAAAATGTTTTATCAAAAAAAAAAAAAAAAAGAAAGAAAAATAAATTGTTGCTTAAGACATTTTCTTTTCCCCGCATTACCTGCATGAGAGAGTGCTCACTCTGCCGCTTTGTATTCTCCCCCTGCTCTAACAAATCATCACATGCTTTGAATTTTTCACATTCTGATTTATTTGCATTACCTAATACCATCTCTGGTTTATATTTTGGTTGCAGGTTTCTCTTGGACTTCTGCATGCCCGAGCTACTCATATCCTCTGGCCTCCACAGCGCTGGCAGAAGTTACAGCCGATGCTCCCTCCGGAGCGTAAACCACTCCAGAGAGAGCAGGAGTGATCTCAGTGTTCAGACAGAAAAACACTGACCTGAAGTTCAGCCACAAAGAGTTGCAGTGGTTGTACCATCACCTTTAAGAGTTTTGCCAAGTGCTTTGACATCAGTGTCATGTCAACATTTGACATCTTAATGTTACAATACCACCAGAAATTCTTCATGTTTCCTTCATTTGTTTGTTCTGTTGTTTGGTGGGTTTTAAAAATTTCCAACATTAGGGCATTGGATATTAATTAAGTTTGAAATAATTGGTTATAGAAGGACTGAATGTCCTTTTTTTTTTTCTGGAAGCAGTAACATGCTTGGCTTATGTCTGTACCTGTGCTTTTCTGGACAAGAAGCCATTCAAACCTTCAATAAACTGTTGGTGATCTTTTACATTCAGCTTGTTTCTTTTGTGACTGCATGGAGACTTCATTAATATTGATTGCATATGAAAAAAAGAAAAAAACACCTAAAACATATATACTTTGGATTGTCCTATAATTACTAGTAATGAATAATCAATACTTCTATAGGTGAAAAGTTTTTAATGCAGCTTATTTTTATTATTGAACTGAGTACATATTACTTATTTTTTTTTCTCTGTCAGGATAAAAAAAAATAATTATATAAAAATATTTCCTGTATATCTTTCTGAATTAGATATTCAGTCAAAATGTACAAATTATGTCACGTTATCTGAAGGCAGTGTTTAATTAATTTTCTAGTAGAGTAAATCTTCATTAGTACTGGTTGCCACATTTCTTTGAAACTATGTAATTAGATAAGAAATATGTGAATAATATTCTAGTATATAGTTAATATTATAAATATACTCTGTGAATAGGCAGTAAAGGTTCTGCACACATTATAAGTGAGAAGAACTTGGAAAATGACACATTTTCAATGAAAAATCAATATGAGTCAGCTTATGTTCATATTTATTGAATTTTACTTCATATAGGCTAGTACTAAAACAAATTTACCAAACTGCACAAAAAAGTCTTTTAATATTTTCAGCTAAAAACATGCAATTATCAGAACTTCAAGCAAGATTAAAGTAAGTCTACAGCTCTTTGAACAACACATCTGCCTTGTGAGTTAGATGATAGCCTCCATCACTATGAAAACTATCTATTACTATCTAACTTTTTCCTTAAATGCTCCAGACTCTCTGAATACTTTATTGTTAATGTGTCAGGATCTTTCTTTGTTCCAAAAAGGTATTCTACAGGTCTCTGAACTTTCCCAATTAAACTAATGCAGTTTGTTTCAGTATTGCAGGAAATTCAGAATTATTCAGGGACAGGAGGAACGTTCAGGGAACTACATGCCTATAAGCCTGCCCTGGGGAATGTTGTGGAACAGATCATCTTGAGTGTGGTCGCATGTCCAACTAGGGGGTCAGGGTGAGAGTTTCACAGTTTGATGACTCTTGTAATAGACACAAAGGAATTAAATTGTGGTGTTATTTGGCTTCCCACAGGTTCCATTTTTCCTTTGGGCTCCTTTGTGTGAAGACCAGCTCATTTTATCACATAACTTATAGAGGCTATGAAAGTTTAAATGTCCCAAGCATTCAACTGTGACATGCCTCAAGGAATATTTATTCACCTATATTTGCACACATACATTTATAAACATTTATGCATTCATATGGAGATATATGTAGTATATACATGGTGAAATGATGGAATAGCGAATATGCCTGTTAAATCTGAAGACGGTTGTAAAGACTGATGTAACTTTGGAGAATGGCGTTATGAATGCAGTGATCTGAATTTGATAATAATGAACAGAGAGTCTGGTGCTTTGCCCATGTACATACTGGATTATGTTAAAAAAAAAATTTTGGATACTGAATTTGATAATGATGAACAGAGAGTCTGGTGCTTTGCCCATGTTTATGCTGGATTATGTTAAAAAAAAATTGGATATTATAGTGGATTTTAGTTGAGCATAAGGCAACAATATGCTGAAATAGGAAAATACACACTTTGTAAAAAGCAGCACAGCTGTAAACACAGCAAACAATATTTCTTCTACATTCATGTATGGTATGATTTTAGGCACCAGATACAAAAAAAAAAAAAAAAAAAAANACAAAAAAAAAAAAAAAAAAACAAAACCTGGAATATTTAGAAAGACACAACAAAACTAGAGAGAATCCAAAAACAATATAATCTTTGAGGAATGTTGGAAGGACTTGGGTTTATCATTTAGTCTTCAGAGTCTAGACTTATAATGCAACATTTGGACTCTTAGATTAGACAAAGAGAAAGAAATATTTTAATTATAGAATATAATGAAGCACTTGAATAGATTATTTTTATTGCAAGACTATTTTTTTATTTTTAATCAAGCCTGTTGGAGATAGAAGGATGGATGAACTAGACCTGAGGTCCACATCAGCTGTTTTATGCATTATCTGATTAGATCTTCTGTGCTTGGTAAACTTGGTAGTGCCTTTGATGCTGGGCAGGCAGTTGCATCAATATCTAATTCCTTTACACTGATAATTATGATTCTTTAGATTAGATTTTTTAGCATAACAGTATTACAGTACCCTTATGTACCACTTTGCTGTAATAAGCATCCAAGGAACCAGTTTCCTGTAAAAGAAGCTATTTTACTTCATACTGTCATCATATAAATGTGCATGACATTTTACATTATCATGTAGGTTGATGAATAGAAATAGCTCAATGAAATCATAAGTATAATAGGTAATTCCATATCCAGAGCATGAAGGGCAAACCTTTCCTTTCAGGGCAGAAAGGACCAAGACTGGCACACATAAGCACATATTTAAAGGTGTTGTTATTTAATTGATATATTTGGGTTTCAAGCTTCTAATGTGAAACACATAATGAGAAACCTGTTCTGGAAGTAATGAAATAAGTAGCAAAATTCTCATGGTCATCATGATTAGCTTTCTAAGGCCTCTTCACAGGCCTTCTGGTTTTTGGTGCTGGCTTATATCTGTAATTCAATAAAGTATAATTTCATGGGAGTTAAATGAGAATGAACACAAGTAAAGAGTAGGATGCTAAGAAAGGTAAGGATGATAGGATATTTTAAAGCTTAATTTTAAAAAATGTTTTAGGAGTCACATAAACACCTTCCTGTGACCTGAGAGAGAGACTAGACTGCCAGACTGCACTTGTAGAGCAAAGAGAGTTTAGAAAAAGATCAGGAATTGATACTCTTAGCAGACATGCACAACTATGTCTGAAAGAGTGACAGAGCAAAGCTGTGTATCTCAGCAGCGCAGCCTCATGCAGAAAACCAAAACACCGACTGAGAAAGTGGAAAGCTGGTGGAAGTAAAGAATGATCATCTAATGAATCTAAGGATCTTCAATTAGGTTGTCAGGATTTCCTGTGGCAAGGAAACATCATAGCACAGATGTGCTGAGCTTCATTTCTTCCATCTATTCATCCTTTAGAGTAACACACCTAGTTGATGCAGCATGAATACTGATAATCTGTCATTGCATGCACAAAGCACTAGCTGTTCAGGTCTGAAGCAATTGCAAAATGGATAATTTAGTGCAGAACTATCCAAGGAGAAAAAGGAAAAGCCAGGAAAATAGATTGTGCTTTAGTAAATAGTTTACACTGCCTGGATCTTCAAGTATTAACACTGATGAAATAACGCACCAGACATTACAACCACAACCAAGACATATGAACTCAAAGTACCACAGTATAGTCAAGTGATGACAGATATCAGCTCTTCCTAGGCAGAACTAAATTTTCACATATCTTTTTCATTCCTTTAGATTTGTTTACCATGCAAATCAGACAGGAATCTGAACACTTCCAGCATATTACAAGTAGGTCAGCTGTCAGAGCTATCTTTGTGTAGTTGTGTTGCTCAGGTGTCTAGCAGCTGATGAACCTGCATGCTGTTGTGCAACTTTGGTTATACTTTGGTATTTTACTATAATGTGGAATAATTCTCTCACTTTGGAATATTTCACTATCACTACTATTGTGATCAAGAAAATTATTACTTTCTTCCTTTCCATGCCGACATGGTCTATATTTACCATGGTCTATTTAGAATCTTATCCATGGTCATAAGATACCCAGGATACATTTGGAAAGAAATCACAGAATTTCCCAGATCACAGTCTGCCTATTTATTGTCTGTTCTTTACTGCCAGTCATTTACTGTCAGTCATTATCTTGCCAAGTTAATGAAAAAATGTACAATTTATGACAACAAATACAAATCTTAATGAATTTAAAAGATCAGTGAAAATTAAAATTCTGAGTAGACAGCTTAGCCTTCCACAATTATATGGTGAGAGGAAAATATGAGTCTTTAGAGCTGGAGTTTCCTGTGGCATTATAGGCTCATAGAATATGTAATGTAACCATAATAGTGGCAAATATCCTAGGATATATCCTTCCAAAAATACCCTATTTCACCCCAAACCACTGGATTTGCGTAAATAGCATGCAGCAGCCCTTTCTCACCATCCTATAGAGGCTATGCTTTTGTGCAGAAATAAATTGAAGCTATTGAAAAAAACTAGAGGACAAAGGCTGCAAGACAACCCCATGGCAGTGGCTATGGGGATAGACTGGGAATTCCAGAGGCGGCAGAGCTGAAGTTCCATCACTACATCTGTACTTCTTTTCAGTAACTCCCTTGTGTGAATTAAATATTCAGACTATTAAATCTGGTACCACAACTATGAATTTAATATCAACTAGTGTTTTCCAGTGGTTTTTAATTAAAAAACTACTGTGTAACCTATTGTGGAACTTCTAGAAGTACACCTTATGACCCTGAATGCTGTGGGATTATTTGTTTGGTTTTGAGTTTGTGAAATAAAAGATAAACCAGAAGCTGATTTATGCAACTGTACCTCAAGAGACTTTTAAGCAGAAAATTACACAGAAAATATTGCCAATACTAAAACTATGTCATCATCCAAATATTTTCTTGATTGAAATTCATTACCTGTGTTATTGGACGGGGGTTCACCTTTGGAAGATTCAGTAGTTAACACCCCAAAGGTGTTTTTAAAACATTCTAAAAATGCAGCAGCTGTATCTGAATAGCAGGTTACCCTGAACATACAATGAAGAAAGTTTTAATTAAAAAAATATTGGATTTGTGATAACTTGTTGGAATTATATTAACCCGCCATATTATGTACTATCTTCCTCTAGCATCCCACTCACAAATGTCTCAGCATTTTATTTAACATCTAACCTTTTCTCATATCCTCCTATTAAATGTCAAAATTGAATTTTACATCCTTTGGGAGCTAAGTATACCATACCCGTATTTTTTCCTTACACACATTTCAATTAATAAATGAAACATAGAACAGCTTTTTTTTTTTTTTCCCCAATCCCCAGAGTTTCATCCAATTGATTACAAGTATTAATCACACAAATGGTCCTGTTTTCTGTAGGACTTGATTGCCTCAGGATCTAAGATCAGGCTATAGTACTTAACTTTCTAACCTGCTTTTGATGAGCCTGTAATTAAAGAAATGCTTTTCCTTTATTCTCCTTTCTTCCCTCATTATGAATAGATGGTTTCTAAATCTGACATGAAATATCTTAAGGGTTTAGATAAGTAGTCCATTTGTCCAGTAACCTGTTCCTGACAGAGGTTAGTGAGTTATACTTCCTATAATGAAGAGTTAGGAATAACCTGCCAAAAGGGAAATTACTTTTCAGCCCCAGGCAGTTCGTGTTATTCCCTGGGGCATGAAAGTTTAAATTTCTTACTTATCTTATATCCTTTTCTAATGTAACTGATCCACTATCTGTATAAATGTTCAGTGCTCTCTTTAACAGCAACTGAAAAGTCTGTTTGTAAACAGAAAACAGCTGAATAAAGGCTGAAAATTTTATCTTTAACTTCTGTTTACTTGCGCTATCCCCTATGTTAAATTGTGAGCAATTATGGTTGTTGGCATTGTAACCATATTACAGTGGTAGCAACTAAATTAAAAAATCAATTATATAAGCAAGTGAAGTCTTTTTATAATACAGTAATACCTAGTAAGTTCAACAAAAAAAACCCAGAAGTTTCTGTTCTCTCTCTACAATTGGTTAAACTTATTTGGGTCACAGACCAGCACAATTCCAAATCTCACATAAAGTCTTCAATAACCACATGCCAAAAGTGAAAGTGCCTGTTCTTCAGGGGCTTAATTTTTAAAGCATTTTGAAAATCAGGTGATTTTTGTTTTATGTCATCTGAAATGAAGAGCCTGACATGCAAAATCACTAGTCGCTATTGAAAATCGGTGCAAGGTCATGATCATAATTTGAATATATTTCCTCTTTTGATAACTGACTTAAAAAAAATTATTTCCTTCACCTTTTCTCTATTAATAATCCATATTTTAAACAGACCCTTCTCAGTAACAGACAGACCAAATTTTACAAGACATCGAAAACTCTGATGGAATTTTCTAATACTTGAAATACTTTATTGCACAAGTAGATACACTGCCTTGATAGAAAGGCAATGAAACTTTTTATGCTAAATAATTTTGTAATAAATTAATAGAATTATTTAGTAATCTAACAGTCAACACATGCTCTTGTAGCCCATCAGTGTAGGTCCAGTGAGTCTAATCTCTGCTGTGTATTTGTTTCTCTCTGTCTCTCTCACACACACACACACACACACACACACACATACATACCCCCAACCACACCCATGATACTTAATTCTGTAGGTGTCTAAAAGCTGCATTCATGAAAAGTTTTAAGTGCTGCAATACTTAAATTAATTAGCATCTTCAATATGAATAACCAGTGTCCCTATTTAGCATAAGAAGGATCAGCTATGAAAGAATGAGATTTTCAAAGTATGCTGAAGAGGGCAATGTCCAAATTGTCCAAAGGTTAGTTGGTGTCTAAGGTTGCATTGGTCCTTGTTAATTAAAACTGCCTGGAAAGAGTCTCGGGAAAATTAGTACTTTTTCAAAAAGCAATGAAGGGTTGGAAGTAGTTCTCAATGACCACACCTAATTTTTCTTCAGATGACACAAATTATATCGTGAAAACTGGCAGGGGAAGAGTTTGTAGAAGTGTGCCAAGAAGCATAAGTGTCATGAGGGTAGCTACTGTTATAAGTGATTCATCTAAGCTTATTTGGAATACATAGTTCCAATAATTCAATCACCTATTTGGAAAGAAAACAATATGGCAATTTGATTGGCAAACACTGTTCAATACCTCAAGACTTTTTAGCTTCTTGCACTCATATTTAGCTTCTACTTTTTTTATTTTAGTAATCTCTGTTCATTTTTTTCCTTTTTTCTAGTCACAGTGCATAATTTTTATTTTCACACAATACTGATCAGTTTGACAATCATAAACTTTCCCTCTCACTTTTCCTAGTTTTCACTCTGTTGCTTAGCTACTCACCTAGCGTATTCCCTTTTTTCATATGTGCTCCTTTTCTTCATAGTCTTCAAAACATTTATTTTGGTTTTTCCAAGAACTCTGTTATGCAATTAAATTTTGAAGATATTATTAAATAATAATCCTTATATATAATATAATTAATATAATATCATATCATATCATAATAATATTTTTAAAATAAAAATTTAAACCATTGTTTCAGAATTTTATTCTCACAATATCTTTGAATACTGAATTTTGAAATTTAATTCTTGCATATCCATATAAGAAGACATAATTATCTAGTTACATGATGGACCTTAAACTGACATTCTTAATCTCAGTATTGATGTATCAATAAAAGAAAATGCTGCAAAGTTGAAATCCATCTGGTGCATGGAGCAAATCAAACTGAGATTTAGAGCACAGTTGGAACATGATAGGGATAAAAAGCTCATTGATGAATACCTTGCTTAAACAAGGTGGTCCTTGTCTTCAAGTTATTTACTATTTCAGCTCAAGATTCCTTTTTTTATTTTTTTTATATGTGACCATTTCTTGACTTTACCTATACAAAGTGATTTTAAAAAAGTGCAACAGAGTTGGTCGTTTTTTTTTAAAGGCAAATTACCTTTTTTGACAGATTTTGCCTTTCATGATTGGAATTAGATAGTGACCAATTGGAATGTCATAGAGTCTTTTAAATTCTGAGAGAAAGAGAACAGACTGGTCAGAAATGCAGAGTTTGTAAAGGTGGCTGGGTCAAAACCAAAACATTTTCTGAATGTGGTTAAACAGGACATTGACCTGTAAGTCAGTCTATAAACATATTGTTGAGATATAGAACAGACCAAGGATTTGAACTCTAACAAGATGTTTGAATTAACTGAAGAGTGAGCTGGGTACATTTGTGAAGAAGCAATTAATTGGAGAGCAGACTGAGACAAGGGTTAAGAGAGGTCTCGTATGGATTGGTTTGATTTTTTTCTAGATGAAAATGAATTAAGTTAAAAACCCCAACCTGAATGATAAAAATATTTAAGACTCGGTGTATAACAGGGTTTCATGCCTTATGTATTCCTATGCTGTGTTCCTGATCAATCTCAGTTACACTGACAGAGTTGTAAGTGCCTCTAAAGCAAATCAGATACTGTAGGTAGAATGGAAATTATTCAACATGACCAAGGAGTTTCTTTGAAAAATATGTATCCCTGGGCTGCAAGTGCTCAAAATCAATGCTCAATGCTCTGTTATGGCGGACAATAGTGCAGGGCATATAAAAAGTATTCATGATGTTAACTTCCTTTGTCACTGGAATGTCACTGGGTTGTCAAAATGAATAAATGAAAATGTATGTATTTAGTTTAAAAATCTCTCTGTGGAGAAATGTTTAAACAATGACATTTCTGTATGAATTAATGTTGGTAAAGGAAGAAATAATAAAGGAAATATTAATATATAGAAAAATATCATATGGGTTAAGAATTCAAATGAAAAATAACAATTGAGAATTTAAAAAATTATTCTTTGTGATCATGCCCATGAAATAAGCTTTCAGAAAACAAAAACAAAGCATTACTAAATTAGTTATATACAACTATCTGTAGGCAAGCAATTCATAAGAAGAGTTATGTTCAAGAGGCCCCTCTCTGTGGGGCTTTCTGACAAACACAATGTTGAGAACGATTTCCTCTGTAGTAACCCAGAGAAGTGGAACTGGAGATTAATGAACAAGCAATATATCTGCATTAAAAAATGAATGCACCTCTTGGTTAACTGCAGGTGGAAATAATTTTTATATTATAAAGATACCTACAGTAATTTCACGACTATAAGTAGCACTCTTTTAACTAAGATTTTGGCCCAAACCCAGAAGTGCGCCTTATAGTCCGGTGCGCCTTATATAATGTACAAAGTTTGGAAATTTGCCAACATGGAAGTGTGAGCCGCGAGCCGCAGGGGGACCCGGCAGTGCCGCAGCAGTCACGTGAAGGCGGACCCAGGGGCCCACGACACTGCCCCGCTGGGTACAGGTGAGCCCGAGGCCCCATGGCCATGGGGTTGAGGCAGGGCCTCGGCCAGCAACCTCATGGGGGGAGCTGGGGGCAGATCCTCGCTGCAAAAAAAAGTGCTCCCTATAGTCCAGTGCGCCGTATATAATGCACAAAGTTGCAAAATTTGCCGGCTCCCGGAGGCGCGCCTTATAATGCGGTGTGCCTTATGGTCGTGAAGTTACTCTATTCATTTTTATCAATACATATTTTCTCATTCACAGTCAGAATCTACTAAACATTATTTACTTAAATCATTCTTTTATCATTGAAAATTGAGGGACTGCTAATACTTAGGCTTATCTGGAAGAATACTAGTAGGTAGCATGTGCATTGTTTTCCTTTGCAATGCTTCAGGACTTTTTCTTCTTTTTAGGCCTTATGGAGTATGTTAGCTCAAATACACAGCAGTTAGGGAAAAGAAACTATTTGAAAATGCCTGAGAATCTATTTATTCCAGAGCTCATTTTGCTACTACAAGCTAAATATATATATTCAAATTTTGATAAGGTACTTGTCTTAAACAGGAATAACAGATGTATTCCAAATGTGTACCAGTATTTATTCTCCCAAGAAATTGCACTTTATCCAATTCATTCTTTGAAGACATTTGAAAATGTACTTGTTCTGGGAGACATTACAGGTTGGCGTCTGAATTCTCATTTGTAGGTGTGTAACCACTGTTCTCTCTTTACAAGAAAAATTGTGTAAGCAGCATTACACAAATTTCTGAATAGAAGAAACTATATAATCAGCAAAAGACTTTTCACCATACTTTGATTGCTAGCTAAACTCTGTTCCCAAGTCATAATTTACCCATTGAGGCTAAGTCAGATAGAAATGTTTTGCTTTGATTTCTGAAAGAGAATTATTTGAGTTCTTTCCATCTCTGTTCCAGGACTTGTATAAAAGGGTTACACATGAAAAAACACCGAAAGCCTTTCAATACTTTTTTCCTGTATTGGGAATTTGACCTGCAAGATGTTGAACATCTGTTACTAGTGTTTTTCTGGGATTTAAATTTGGATGGTGTGTTAATATAAGAATACAGAAGTGCAATTAAATACAAAATATAGGGAAGATTAAGAAACATAAGCGAATTGCTTGTGTATTACTGCTTTTACTCTCCTGCACTTCTGCTTTATCGCACTTTGACTATCATTGATCAGATAAAAGTGAAATGATAAATATTTATATATACATATTTTTTTCTTGCCAAGTGTGTGTGCCAGAGCTCCTGTTTCCTCCTACAGCGTTCCACTTTACCTGTCTCCTTGTACTGACAAGATCCTGCCCTATGATATTGCTTTTAGAAACATAACTATAGGCTTGCAATTTTTCATACTTTTGCATTAATTATGTTGAACTATTTGCTTCACTGTGAGATTAAAATGGAATAAAGGGTTATTAATAACATATTTATTTTAAAGTGAAATGTATTTTTAATAGCTTTCTGAAAGCACCCCATTGTATATAATGAAGTTTTATTCAGAACACAAAAATTTAAGTGCAGAGTCTCACTGACATTCATGCACAGAAAGAAAAAAACATTATGTTGAGATTGGGATTAGAGCATTAAAGCAGTTTCACTCTGAGCATTTTTCATCATTTTTCAGCAGGGTAGGAAATCATTCTTTTACTTCTAGTGCTTGAATTCCATAGGAAAAAGCTCAAACAGAAACATATAGTCATCTGAGACAGAAGGCTTGCAAACAGTATCTTTTGAAACATTCCTTTACTTTAGAGAAAATCTGAATACTGACCTTCTAGTTTTTAATCTATATTGGATTAGGTTTTTTCCCCAATGCAAATATGGCAGATTAATGGTGTTGCACACTATAGGACAGATGACTCAAGGCTAAGGACTGTGTGACTCTGAACAAAAGATCTATACCCTGTATGCAGACCAGGTCATTACACATTTTGGAACACTGGCAGAAAAATAAAGTCACTGTTTTGACAGAAATTAAACTGGACTAATTTGGAATGAATAAGCAGATATCCCCTCTGTCCCTTCCTTGTCCTTTGCCAAAAACGGTCTCTCGATCTGGTTAGCTTATGAAAGAGGGAGAGTATCAGTTTCAGATGGGTGATAGAATTCAGCAGCTGTTGGCATGGTGCATGCCAACTCTGTTAAATTGTTAGTGAAATTGCAGAGATGAAAAACATGTAGAAGTTCACATGGATTACATTCTGACTGTGCCATGACTGTCTGGTTTTGCTACCTGGATCTTGAGGAAAACAAAATTTTTTACCTGATCTTTCACAATTCTTTTAAAGTCTTTAATTCTATAAATTGCTGTGCTTTATGAACAGTCCTTTTGGACGCCCTGATTAGTAAATTAGCAATATCCAGTTCCATTATATGAGAATGATTGTTTTGTCTCATCAGGCAAAGATGTTTGCTGAAATATTTTGTGCTTTTTGAAAAATAAGTTAAAATAAGTTCATAATGGTTCTAGCAGTGTGAGTGATGCCATGTTAATGGACAAATTTAATGTCAGTTATCTGCAAGTGTTATTTCATGTTCTTGAAACCTGTAAATGCAAAAAGATCTGCAGATATCCCATTGACCACTATTGCCTTTCTACAAATCACAGTGACCTCACAGTCTAAGAAAAAAGCCCAAGGCCCAGAAATTGTGCATCCCGCAGGACAGATTGGCATTATAAAAGTCCCCCACAGTGTCCACTAAAATGTGTGATACAGGCTGCCAACAAGTTTTCTTATCTTGGTAATGAAATGTGGTGATTGCTGATGATATCACAAAATATATCAACTTGACTAGCAACATTTTGGTAAATTATGGTTCCAGCCACTGAGTTCAAAATTCATTTTTGAATGGGAATAATATGCTGCTGTTTTCATCGTTTTATGGCTTCAAGATTTGGACAGATTGCTATGTAAATGCCTCATACATTTCCACCTATGCTGTTTTCAGCAAATTCCTGATGTCAAGTGGCAAAATAAATAGAACTGAAGCTGTGCAGATTTGTAAAACTTTGACATTGACACTCTAATCATATCTCAAATGAGAAAGCAATGTCATGGAATTCATGTGCCCGAAGGAAGCATCCCATTGTTTTGATAGAAAAACAAATATGCAGAACGGGTTGAAACATTGGGAAGATTATCTGAAGGATAATCTTAAAGTATGTGAAATAATCACATCTAAAGACAAACCGTGATGGCATCAAGTTCTGTAATTCTAATGACCTTGAGGAACATATTGCTGCTCATACACTGAGCTAGAAGTGTTCAGTGTAGAACAGCAGAAGAAAATAAGAACAATTCAAAACATAAGATTATTCAGTTCAAAATAAGATCAGAAAGCCCACAATTCACAGATGCCTTCAGGCTGTCCCAGGTTTTGCCTGTGACACATCCACAGGGTACTAAACCTTCCAACTTGTATCACTCTCATCCTAAAATTCATGAGTGAACTTTGGAAGGCAGGTGCAGTTTCATGTGTTGATGACAAGGGAAAATTTGTTTCCTCTGCAATAGGACGAAATGGGATGTTCACAACTCCCTCATGGATGACTCCTAACTGCTCCAGAGGATTTATTGTCTGCTATTTCTCTATTTTTCTAGTATGAAAATGGGAAAGGTCAGATTTACTCCTGAAGCAGAATTCACATTAGTGAACTTTAATGAGAGGATGTTAGTATCTAAAGAAATTTTACTTGAGTATTGTGTTATTCAGGAGCTTTTCATATTCAAAGGCAGAACAAAATCAGAAATTTAAACTCTGTAAGACTAATTATAAAATGCATAACTACAACACACTTTAAGGCAAACTTTCTATAATTAGGAAAGATGAGTTGCTGTCTTTTCATGCAATAGTCATGATGCTATAAATGCTGTACTTCATACAGTCTTCCTAAAGCATTAATGCATGTGCCTTCATATTCCTTTAACTGCTACATCTAGTATATGCAGCAGAATGTGTAGAAAATGGAACATATACCATTGAAATAATGCATTAATATAATAAATGGATGTCTTTTCTCCTTTGTCTAATCCTGGAGGCCAGAGGTGCAATATTTTGAGTTGTTCTCTTTATTCTCTCCCACCATCTCCTAGCATTTCAGGGGTCTTCACCAGGGGCTGGAGGAGAATCTCTACTTTCACCCCTCTCTCCTGTCTGCTGCTGTCTAGTGATTTTTTCCCTTCTTAAATCTGTCATTCCACAGGACCTATCACTGTTGCTGATGGGCTCAGCTTTGGACAGTGGTGGGTCTGTCTTGGAGCTGGCTGGCATTGAGTCCATCAGACATGTGGTGACTTTTCACAGATGACACCTTTGTAGGACCTGTGTTACCAAAATATTACCAAATATTCTGAAAACATTCTTGTTTTCAGAATAGAGGAGGGTGAGGTTAAGTGGGCCAAAAGTCTGTACATCTGAGTAGGTTGCAGAAAGCCCTTCATTTGCTTTGGGTGATATGTTTCTGATTTTTATAGGAAGGGATATTGCGCAGTTGTTTTTTTCCATTCTGTTCTTTGTAGATAGAAGAGGTCTTTAAAGCTTCAGAAGTTGACACTGACATAGAAGATAGCACACCTTGTTGTCTTTTGCTTATATCTGAAAATAGATCTTCTTTAATCCACCAACACGCTAATCTTTTCTCTTTTTTTTTTCTTTTTCTTTTTTATTTTGGGGAGTGGGCATGACAGCTGTTTAATCTTCAGCAGAGTAACATTCAGCAGATGGATTAGAATTCTTATCTTGCTAAAACCAGCAACATCAGAAATCAATATATGAGTGACTTCCTGAAGTAATATTTCAAAGCAGAACACAGTTTTCATAAGTTTATAGAAATGATCCTAACTCTTAAAGATGTGTCTGTGAGGTGATATGGAGAAATTAATACAGTTCAAGTTTTATAAAGTCATGAGGGGTGAAAATTTCAGTCCAGGCACCACTGCAAATAGTCTTTTGCTTACAAACTTTGACAGTCATAGCGAGATTTCATTTTAATAAATGGACTGTTATATTTTTTGCTTTCTTTAATTCTACATCAGGCACAATTAATTAAATGCAAATCATCTTCTTCGATCATCAGGTTGTTCTAGATGGAAAATACATTTACTTTAGCATGGGGAATAATGACGTCTTCTATACCGAATACGTCTTTTATAAAATGTCTCTTTTCTAGACAAACTTAGGCCCCTAGGCATGTAGGGAGCCCAGCTCCTGAAAGCAATTAATGGAATGAGAGTGCATGTGTAGGGAAACTGAGACACAAAAGCTCAGTAAGCACTCAGTGAGTGGTCTTTGGTATAGTTGAGCTTGACCTTTGTCTGCTGTAGTTCCACTCATATAACAGGAACTTTAACAATGTATACAGGGTGAGAATACAGTCCACATGTTTATTAAGCCTTTCTTCCACTGTGGAAACAAGTAGGCACCCAACAGAAGTAAATCAATGTAGTTTCACTGAAATCTATGGAGACATGATGATTTTAAGAAGCAAAGACCTGGTCTTCATACCTCTCACAAATGCTCTCTCTTTGTTGTTATTGTCTTCATCTCTTTATGAAATTCTTATATTTCAAATTTGCTTTTCTCTCTTTGTCTTTCTGCAGTAACAGTTTTCAAAATGTGAGCACCTCCACCCTCTCTGACTGCCACCACTACAGCACTCTCAAGGCTGCCAACTTCCAGGCTAGAGATTTCTTCCATTGCTTCCTGTGGACACTTTCTACCATTGCCACAGAGCTGCTGGCAGGACTGCTGAGAGTTCTGAATGTGACTGTGTTGTAAATATAATATCAGATCTGTCATAAACTGCCTGATGAAGCCTTCTACCTTTGTCAGGTGTAGCAGAAGACTCTCAGTAAAGGGAGTACATGGCAAAAAAAAACCTTTGAAGCCTTATTAGAATTTTCAGACTACTAGAAAGCCCTGCACTGAAACAGTAAAGATGTGTTAATCACCACAGACCTCCTAAGGCACTGATGGGTGTATTGAAAAAAGTCTTAGTATCTTTGGGTTGGTTTGTGAAGTGTCTCATCTTTAAGGGGTTGTTTGCAGCCATTTTCTTAACAGTCTGCACAGCTCCATCTTTGGAGTGGATGGAGAGTATGCCAAAAGGCTAAAGAGTCTCTGCCTTTTGGTTTTGCAGCCAAAAGATCACTTTACTTTCTCTTGCAGGTGCTCTTCACTCCAGTTCTAAGCTCTAGAGGAAAGGGATAGAGAAGGGATGGCTCTTCCCAGGGTTTCTGCTGAGCTTGTCACTCATGTTCTCACTCCTTTGTGAAGGCACAGGCACAGATCCTGACTGTACACATGCTGATGTGGCAGAATTAGGTGTTTCTGGGGGTGAACTGCTGCTGCCTAGAGCAGAGACATACAGTCAGTTACGTGGTGAGAGAAAGCAGCACACTTGAAAAGCTGAACCCTGGCTACTGACCCCTTCCAGCCTGTGTTGCAGTGGTAAAGTCATGGGTGAAAACTAGCCATCTTGGACCTGGAAGGAGAGAAAACTGGATCCAGAGACATTCAAGGCAGTCCCTCTGTTCTCTCTTTTGGACCTCATTGATAGAGATTACTCCATCCCACCAAAGCCCTCATTTTGCTCTGATGATATTCCTGCTCTGTGTTTGTATCAGAAAAAACTCATATTCTCCTTTGCAACATGGTTCCCATGCTCTGAAGTTGCTGAAGAGGATGCTGTACTGAAACTAATATTTCTTTTGCTTCAGTCTCAAAACACACTGCGTTGAAGAGGGTGCAGCTGCATAGAAAATTGAACTGGGAAACTGTGTGCCATGGCTTGTACAGTCTGCTGTGTTGGTTAAAGAACAACAAACAATTTTTACATTTGCCTTTGTCTCATATCAATTTGCATATGGTTGAAAGTGAGCAAACTCAAGGGTATTAAACTTTAAAGGTGCAGAATGAGCAAAGAAAAAATTTGATCAATAGGACTGCTAACTTAATTTGTTTTTTCACCTTCTGTTTCTATGTACCTATTCTCTGTGAACAAAAAATAAAGAATATGTATTGCCATAAAAAGTACCTTTAACATAAGCAACTGTCATAGCAGCATACAACTCGAGATCTTCCTGACCTTGCAAGTTTGTTGGGAATTGAGCTGTTTTTTCTCATCTTGAAATATAAAGCTTGAGAGAGTGCTTCTGGCTCTGTCTCCTACAAGTGGCATGAACACGATATATACACAGCAACGTTATATGTATCAGAAATACCAGGAAGGTCTGCAAACACAGGCCATTCTGGAACACTTTCCTTCTGCTGAGCCTTTCATACAGATGGAGTCTGTCTTTGCTTCTATTAAATCCTACGCAAAGCTCTCAGCAGACATTATGCAGTAGATTGTTCTCCTTAAAGAGTAGGGAAATTCTTGTTTACTATAAGAAACCCCAACGCTGAGATGTTTTTTTAGACCAGGTATTTGGAGGTCTCTCTTTTATGCTATGGCATGTATTTATTTCACACATCTTCAGGAAGTATTTACATCTCAGGGATGTTAATCCTCAGCTAAAGCCTTATCTATTGGAAAGCTCTAAAGCAATCTAACTTACCATAATTGCTGCATGAAGAGAGGTAGGTGGGTGTCTCCCCCTCAGTACAAGGCAGATTTAAGCAGTGAACTGTTTATAAGCCAACAGCTCTTCAGAGGGGGCAATCTTTTCTAATAAAGAATTATTTTTTTCCCCTTACAGGGATTTCAACAGTATTTTACATGGAAAATGTCAAAAATCTCAGGGTTACGTCACAAGTTAAGGATTGTAGATGCCTGTAAGACAAACCATAAGAGGCATCAGAAGTTGAGAGTTCTAGGCAGCAAGTTAACTCTGGTAGTAAAATCCAAAATAATGATAACATATGTAGCTGTGCAATTTAAATGCTAAATCTAACAGAGAAGTAAAAGGATGTCATGGAAACTAGTCTGTAGTGGCTAAGCTGAAAGCAACGTGCTGAACTAGAGGCTTATACGCAGGCTCAGAAGGGCTCAGAAGATCCAATCATACATCTGATAGCTGTGAATGAGCATTTTACTTTGTGCTCAGTACTGGACCTCATACTGTGCCTCATACATCTTCACTGATGAGGGGCTGATGAGGAGGTTAATGAGGAGTGCAGTATCAGCAAATTTGTAGGTGGTTCTGAATTAGAGAGAGATTTATTGACATAGAATTAGCTCCAGTTTGAAGGTGCCTCCGTAAGACTGAGGACAGCTGACAGCAGTGCCGGGAAAGACAGCATGGAGAAATGCAGAACTGAGCACCTGGAGCAGAAAGCCTGCACAGTGTGGCGGTACAGACAGGGAGCAAGTGACTGAAAATCATTTACAACTTCCACCACCTGGATATGCTGCCATCGTGGGACAGCTGAACACCCAGCTGCTCTGTCCTCATGAGCCTTTGTTATAGTCACACATTCTGCCTGTTGAGGGCTTGGTGCAATAAGCCTCATGCAGAGTACTTAATTGATTCAACCAGCATCGTTGGGAGAAAAAGTTATCCTTTTAATATTTTTTTCAGTGGTAAAATATGTTTTGTTTTGTTTAGAGGTGTAGTGAATGCTCTGCATAAAAATTCATGACCTGTCTGTCTTCCTCTATATGTCCAGTTTATATCCATGGCTTCTAGGCCCCAAGAGATCCCAGTAAGACTCATTATATTGGCCTTGGAGTGGAATAAGTTGGTAAATAGAAATTCTTTTGTTATCAAGCCATGGTAGACTTATCTGTTGTCTGTGACACAGAAAAATAGCCGCAAAATACGAGTTGGCATACCGCTGTGTACTGAAAATTCTGAAGTGTCAAAAACTGCCTCTGGTTCAACTTTAGCATTCAGGATTTTATCCTAGTATCAAAGATCACTGCTAGAACAGCTCAGTTGCTCAGTACTTTTCTTTCTCAACACATTGCTTTTAGTAAGTTTCTGTGCTAAGGTTAGAACCAAACCATATGTCATAGGAATTCAAATTTGAATTACGAATTATTTTCTGCAATCTCACTGAAGAAATAACCTCCTTTGGTCATGTAGCTACACGCTTGCTGTCAATTGTTTTCCATTATGCATATTTTGAGTTACTCATATTAGCAATAAATATCTCCAGGTGAACACAAGAATATTCTTATTCCTATCTTCTCTTTTTTTTTTTTTTTTTTTTTCCTCTAATAATTCCTGGAATATTAATTCTTAATGTTTACATGTTATTCTAATAAATCTAAGGTTTTCTACTATAGTCACATGCTTCTTGCTTCTTCATTTCTTAAAATGTTTCAAAAATGGGAAAAATTTACATATATGTTCGTGGTGATGTACATATACACTTACACTTGTTACAAAATATATGGTTCATTAGAATGCATATTAGAAATACAATTAACAAAAAAACAAAGCTGGATTCTTACACACTTCAAAGTACAACAAGAATTTTCCGGTCTTTCTTTGATAACTGCAACTATAATGTAATACAGCAGTAGAAAAATAAATTACACACAAAAAATCCATTTCCATGCTAATGGAGTGTGTTGTATAAGACTGTTAGCAAGCTTTCAGAGAGCAAATAGATGTTATTTAAGAAACTCACTTCTTAGAATAAAGGTGTACATTAAAATTGCTGTATGAAAGATTCTAGTCAGCTAAAAAAACCTGTTTCTTCTTAATGAAAGCATTTATTTCTAAGTAAAAATTGCTGATGAGAGCAATGACTGGATAAAAAGCAGTGAAGAACTGTAAAGCCTGGGATTTTCCATTTCAAAGTCCTTTAACTGGTTTCACAATAATGGTTTAAAAGAGAATAATGTAAGATAGGAAATTCTGTGGTTGTCAACCGACAAAGGTTTCTTCCAGTTTTCAGCCTGTACAAATGAAATGCCTCCTGAAAAGCCTTTAACTGGAAAAAAAAAAAAAGAAAGAAAAAAGAAAATAAAAAGCCAAAACTGCAGAGAATTTAGCTGATAACTGTCATAATCAAAGCTGAACAAAGAAAGAAATGCTCTGTGTGTGTGCATGTGCATTTGCATGTGCATCAAGACTGATTGAGACTGAGAAAGAGAAGGAAATTGTGTGTATACACTCGCAGTTCTTTGCTTACATTTTTTCACATTACATAAAAAGATTAGCAGACTTCAAAGCAGACAGGTAAATGACACAGTCACGGCTGCCTGTTGATAAGTTCTGCCCTCCAGTAGCTCTACTCAATCAGTCTTCCTGCACTATGGTATACAGTCTCTAATTTATTTTGTTTGTATTAGAAGAGAGAGAGCACTGATGTCTGTAAAAGCCAAAGTGGAAGAGGGCTGGGAAATGCAACAGCAGCGATTCCTTCCCCATGCAAGCTGGTAATTTGCTTTGCTGGAGGTGTTGTACACCACCATTTTTATTGCAATCACTTAGGGAGATAAATGTGTGCTGCAACACAATGTTCAAAGAGAGTAAAGCTGTAAAAAATTTGAGAGTGCTTCCATTAGAAGTGCTTAAAAAACTATTTTGAAAATCTGTTTTATCTTTCAGAGACAGTACCAGCAGCTACATATATTTGTAGAGTGTTTTTTTTTCCTTGTAGTTTGAGTGTTATGAAATCCAGAAGATCCAGTGAAATTCCTTGCTCTGTTTGATTTTTAGCCATGTTTAGACTCAAATTTTCCACCTAAATAGTGAATAGATGAAACATATTTGCATGCATCTTGTCTGCTGCAGTTATGCTTCACATGTGACTATTAAATACCTTTTGGAGAAGGCGGGAAGCCTTTCTCTTTTGGCCAAATCCCCTAACAATGTTTACTTTGTATATGAATGAATTTCCTTTATCCCATAACCTATTTTTACATTTATCAGATTAGGCTCTACAGACTTAAAAGTGGAAGAAATTTTAAAAATCTAGGCCCATGGAAAGACATTCCAAGTAAGCTAGATATCTAACCTGTAAATGATTAATAGATAAATGGGCAACAGCAGAAGTGACATAGAGTCAACAGAGGAATGTAGGCAACCATTGAGTGATTATATGCAAAAGATATTTTGCCAAGGCCTTGAATATTGGTCTTGGAGAGGACAAGTGTTTAGACTTATGAGTTTTCTGTGTAAATCAAAGTTGCTTGTGAGTTAGGTTAGGAAGCAGCTGCTCATGCTGGTTTCCCTCAGTTCCCATTCCAGTCTCATGGGTGAAACCGTGGGGTTTTTTTTCCAGCCCCTGCAAGGCAGGATGTATTCTAGTCTGTAATCCTCCTACTGGATACTCCTGTCGCTTGAAGGTCTGATTATCCCATGGAAGACAGTGAAATACATACAATGTGGTGTCTCCCTGGGAGATATTCAATACACCAGCACTCCTCACCTAGACAGCATCCATGAGTTTCTTCTCATCTTGGCTGCAACAGCCACTTAGACCATTGTGAGTATGCCTGTACTTGGCAGAAGGATGGATTTGTGCCAGATTACAGTGACTATGCATAGACAGAGTTTAGTGAAGGAATTGGCTGTCCCTAAAAGCAGTGTTCTATTTTCACATTGCTCAGACACCCACAAAATGGTGTGGCAACAAGTGGCAAGAGAACAGATGCATTGGGAAAAGAGTTTAGCGTGTATTTTTAGGGTGAGACACTCTTTCAACAACCAGATTTCAAGCTGGTAAAAGTGATATAAGTGACCTGATGTGCTACTAAAAAGACCTCAAAACCAGACTGGAGTAACTGTATTTTCTCTCTGAGCTGAAAACTTAGTAAAGACCCCAGCCCTATTGTCTATTTTAACCTAGCATTTAGAACTTGCTAAAATGTTGTACGGTCAAATTCTAATTCTGAATCCCTTAAATCAGAAGTTTTGAACTTGGGTTTTTCCCAAATTAGTTCTCGAAACATTGGGTAAATGGCTATGTATGAAAATTTGTCTTTCTTTTCCTTTGTTTTGTTCAAGGAAAAAAGTAGTAAGAGTTATTGGCTTTGGATATTTTTATACTAAGGAGTAGCAAAACTTGTGCCAATGGAACTAGCTGCTGAAGTTGAAACAATATATGCATAGAAGGCAATGTAGCACCTGATATCATTGGCTGCTGCTTTAGTTGTTCATGAAACTCTTGAGACTAAACCTGTTATCTCTGCATAGCATTGCTCTCCACCATACATTCATGCCAGCCTAACTTGAACTAGCTCAAGGGTCTTTACAACATACTTTAGTTCATGGAATAAACACCCTCAAAATGTGAAGCCTTACTAGAGATGATGTTTTAATCTTTGCCTTGGAGCTAGAAATCCTAGACCTAACTTTCTTCTTGGCATCTCCTGCTATTATGCAGCAGCATACAAGAAGTGGAAGTAGGGTGAGATAACTTGGGTATGTAGAGATACTGTGCAAGTGAAAAGGGTTGGAGTTAAGAAAGCCAAAACTGATCGAGAATTGAATATGGTGAGGGTCATAAGGAGGAATCAGAAGGGCTTCTCCAGGCATGTGAGAAGAAAATGAAGGTTAGGGGAAATGAGGGCACAGTGCTGATAGGATTGGGTGACAAAGGACGTGGAAAAGGCTGAAGTACCCAGTGCTTTCTTCTACTCTTACTAGAATGATTTTTTTTTTTTGGGAATCATGGACCCCTAAGACTAGATGGAAGTCCTGGAGAAAGGAAGTCCATTCCTGTGGTATGGGAAGGCTCAGGCTGTGGCATGTTTAAAGAAACTGGACATGCCCAAGTCCATGGAACCTGATTGTATGAAAATATGGTTTGGGCAGTCCTTTCTGAATTCACAGGTAGAACTTAATACATTATAAGATACACATTTTCTTTTTCTTTCAATAGTTACCTAATTTGAAGAAATCTCCTAGCCTTGTTCTTATCATTGTATATACATTTACACAGTCTGACCTGGTAGTCAATTGACATCCCATAAACAAATAATAAAGAAAACTGCATACACTATTATTTATAATCTTTAAAACTTGGTGTGCACTAGATTTCTTTCCTCTTTTTACTTTCACTTCTTTCTGGCCAGCCTTTGAAAGTGGTAACAGCTCCTGAGTATTAAGTCTGTCTGTTAAAGCACGTTGTCTAGGCTGTTGTTACTGTTTAGGTTAGTGGAAAAAGTTCTGGTAAATGATTGTTCACTGTTTCTTGTTTATAAAATGATAATAATGTTAATTATTCTACTTCTAGAAGTTTTACATATTAATTATATTAGCAATAGGGTGAACTTTTTGTTATTACTTGATACCTTGTTTGCTCATGTGAAAATGATTGCTACCTAAATTAGATATTCTGAGGTATTTTCCTGATGCAGTGGGATACTGTTTTGTAGAAATAACATGCACACTGTCTACTCTACCTAAAATCAAATGGACTTATATTTTGGTTGTTTTCCCCCTTGCTAAGGTAAGTAGTATTACAGAATAGAATGACAAGGATGTGAACAAAACACATTGGGGTGTTTAATAATCTATTCCATCCATTTTTTCCACATTCTTTTTGAAAGGGAAGGTGATCTTAATATTGTTAACAGTCATCGAATTTACACTGATTTCTTTCAACTTTCACTGAGATCTACCCTCTCAAAGTAGACTTTATTCTCTTGCACTTCGTTGATTTTTATGTAGCTTTCAGTGAAAACCCCAAATTTTCAAAAGTCGTTTAGTAACTTCCATATTGCTGAATAAAGCTGTCAATTCCAATGTTAATATCCCCAGAAACTTCTTGTGTTCTGTCCCAAAGTTCTCATGAAAAATACCCTTCCTAGTTCATTTACTGCAAGAGTGGGTAATACAGATGCATTGAAATAACTCATAAGTGTTATAAAACCTACAATTCAAATTGCCAAAGTCAGTAAATATTTTAATCTTTATAAGATGCTTTCACAGCTGCTTTGGGAAAAAATATTGTTTCTTCACTGTCATTTATCAAATCTAAAACAGTACACCTGTCTTGAATGAAGTTGATGTCCTCTGCAGTTTATTCTATGGTAGACTCACAGAAATTTATATCAGGTGTACAAAAAATTATTTTATTTTGTTTGTTTGGATTTTTTTTTTATCTTTTCCCTCTTTAATTTTAATATATTTATGCATTAAATGATCTACTGAATAATGTATATGCATTCAGATACATGTGGAAAAACCTTCTCATCTGTAATGGATAGAAAGTTTTGGAAGGTCACACATGTCACAAGCACAAAACATGAAAAAATTACATTCATTTTCTTGAGGAGCAGGCAGAAATTCTTGGATGAATGGTGAAGCTACTTTTTCTAAATTTGCTATAGAATTGTCTGTGCCTCTGTTTAAAGCTAGTTGGTAAAAATGATGGCATTAATTGCCACTTATTGTTATCCAAGAAGATGATGAATTAATTCTGATCATTATAAAAATTTTTGAAAAAATACTGTTACTTCCTTTACATTTTGGAATTACCATACTTCTGAGATTTTTCCTAAAGTGATTCGGTGTTACTTAATGGCACTCTTAGTGCTATTATTTGAAAAACACTGATGAAAAGAAAAGGCCTCCCATACCACAAACACAATTAATTGTGGGGGTTTTTTGACCTAAGGAAGATAAAGCAACAATATTTTCTTGTGTTTTTAGTATAATGTCTATCACTCTTACTGTATTTTAAAAAACTCATTCCATTTTAAAACCTGTATTGAAGGTAATAGAATCATAGGATTATAGACAAGCCTGGGTTGGAAGAGACCTTAAAAGACCATCTGGTCCAACATTTTGTTAGGAAAAAGAGCCTAGATAAGATTATCTACCACCTTCAATTACATCCTGAAAACCTCCAGTGACTCTACCATGTGCCAGAGGAGGCTGTTCCAGGGCATGGTTGTTATTACTATTAAAAAAAATCTTTCTTATATTGAGATGAAAGCTCTCCTGGTGCCACATCACCTCTTGCCTTCTCCATGTAAGACTTATGAAGAGAGACCATCTGTCCTATTTCTAACTGTCCTTTAAAGACTGGAATACTGTGATGAGATTCCTCAAGCCTTCCCTTCTCCTGAAAAGAGACCTTACTTTTTCAGTCTTTCTTCGCATAGCAAATTCTCCAGCCCTTCAATCTTCTATTACACTTAGAAATTGCAACATCTACTTATGGATTAAAAATGGTTAATAAATTACAAATTGGGATTAATGCCCAGCAGTTAGAGTGGGGGCTGTTGAACATGAGCACAGCCTTGACAGCCTTAGTTGAAACTGAAAGGGTGTAGGAGTAGCAACAAGATCACTTTACATGGTTCCCTTTTTCACTGATAATCATGGATAATTTGAATGAAATGTATGAAATGGAAAGGGTTAGGACAATATCAACAGGGAGCAGTTCATCAGATTGACACAAGTAAGAGAATAATTTAAAGAAAAAGCTATTCTTGCTACTAGTTCTGCTGTAGTAATTGTAATCTAATTTAAATAGGTCCCTTGTATATTGTCTTTTTCCTTTATCCAATATAGTGTTTGCAGTCCCCCTAAGGATGCTGAAAACTCATTCTGTATGGAGTTAAAACTGTTAAAGCTGTCCGTGGAATGTTATCTGTGAACTCTTGGGATCTTTTCCTGTCCTTTACTGATGTTTCTTTCAGATGGAATTATTATGTGCAACATGAAGAGATACACAGGTAGGTGAGTAAGTAAAGCTGTCTTTTAGGCATTCTATCCTGGCTGTAAATGCTGAACACACAAGGTGCTCGGGACTTGTTTCCTCACTTGCTCTCTTTCCCTTTCTTTACTGTAGCATCCTGTGCAGTGTCCCTTTTGAATGCAAAGAGAGATTGTCACCAGAAAAAAATTTATTCATACATATTTCATTTATCTATTTATTGCAAATTTTTAGTAAGGTCTGAAGTAAATTTATCTTCTCTGCTGCCTGGATGCTGTTGTCAAAGACGTGGTATGTCTTCATCTTGCCAAGCTCTATTATGTTGTTTCACTGTCACTAACACATCTGAAATCGAATACATTTTAGTCTACCATAAATGATGTTTTCATGGCATGTTTAATGCTTTCATGCTTCTCCTAGGGAGAAATTGAGTTTTGGATCTTAAAAATAATTCATTATCTAAAATATTGAGAAAAAGGAATTCATTCTTGTGGAACAAAGAAAACTTGGATTTCATAAATCTCACTAAATCCTATCATGACTGATGTGTTAACTTCAAAGCATCATTTCAGATTGATCAATGTGTTGAGCTGAGCTGGTAGACAGACAGCAGTTTTGCCTTCCAAGGCTTTGTATTGCTATTTGCTTGTATTAATATTCTCCCATATCAGTTCAGATCACTTAGATTATTTTATTTAAATGAAAAGAAAATTTCAAAGACCACTTCAGTCAAGCACTATCCTGTTTCTTAACAGAAGGATGTGAAACTGCAAATATCAATGCTGTCAATGGAAGAAAATTATTGTTCTAAGTTCACTCAAAATAATAAAGCAATAAATAAATATTCAGCAGGTCATGCCCTTAAGGATCTGCAAAGGTTTAATGATTTCACTTATATTGCAAGCATTTCAGGGCAGTCTGGGTAGAAACCGAGCACACAGACTTTTCTGCAAATTTCATCTACATAAGATAGCCTAATGTAAGATCCATGGTTGCCAAGCCTGCTTGAGGGCTTCAGAGAGCTGACTGCTCCTCAGTTTGGAAACTCAGTATGCAGAAATCATCACAGTATGTATATGCATGTGAGATTCAAACTATCTCAAACTATCAAATCCATTTTGTGCTTATTTAATTGAATTCTGTATCTTTTGCATCAGAGGATATGACAATTTCAGTTCAATGGTGATATGCAAAAGTAGGAAAATACAACAGAGATCTGTTTTTGCCGTTTTTTTTAATACATTCTCCCTCTGGCAAGATCAGAAAGACAGACCTTGCACACAGCCTTTCTCATACTGTTTTCCCATCCTATTCTCCACTTCCAGAGATGAAAAGGCTATGTGAAAGCAATTTTAGTAACATTCTTGTGTATGAGGTGAAGTTCTTCTGTAGATCTACAGGGCTCACAGAAGAATGGCTTGATTCAATCCAGGGACTAGGCAAAAATGTTCGTTATGTTCTTTGTTAGTCAAAGTGATTAAAGCTGTAATTGGAGATGGTTTTGAACAGGCCTAACAGGGGCAATCAACTAACCTCCCTTCCAATGAGGTCATATCTTTCTGCTGCTATATCTGTCCCTGCAGTGTCACAGCGTCCCCTCAACACAAGCTGGGAGAGCCAGATCTGCTTGCCTCAGGTTGCTCTTCTGCCTAATGTAGTTAGAAAGGTTCAAGTTGTACCAATTTGCAATGACACTCATTGGCTTAGACAAGGACAGGCTTTGATTATTCATCTTTTCCTTATTCTTGTCAAGGCAAAAGAGGAACAGATGTCAATTTTCCAAAAATCTCCCATTTTCATGCAAGTACGATTTTTTTAAGAAGGACACAGCCCCAAGGTAAGTTAGGCTGCCTGTTATTTTGCACTTTATAAATTTAATTTAAAACTATACTATGTCTTCTTCTGAAAATGCAGGACATGATTTAATGATCCCTCATAAAATTCCTATTTAGGAATTAATTCTTCTCTTAAAGAGACAAAACCAGAAATAATAACTTCTTTCCCAGCTCTCAGACAGCTTCCCTGTCTTCAAATCACCTTTTTTAACCATGGAAAACATTGTGTACTGGCAGGCAGAACACGAAATTGGACTTTTAAACTTGGATGTTTCTTCTGGGTTGTCATTTCTAGACTCTTTCAATTATAAACTAGCAGATAATGTATTATATATAACAACATATATCTATAATAACATTATTTTTATAAACTACAGGTACACCATTTCAGAAGCATTTTTTACACTAGCAACTGCATATTTTGCAACTTCATAAATATTTTTCTTGTCAAAGAAACAGATTAAAACTGGCAAGTGATCTACATGGTAATACACAAAAACCCCCACCATCTTCAAAATTACCTGATCTTTTTCTGTGCAGTTTTGCAAATCCATAGGAAATTCATCAGGACCTTACACAAGACAAGGTTTTAACCAAGGCTTGCTAAATCCTTGTGAACCTTCCTATGGTTTTGGTGGTGACCCTCTCCACCTCCTGAGACATGGCTTCTAGAAATGGTCACCCTGAACTGGCTTTTCTTTCACTTCAATTTCCTATCCCCAGATTTAAGCATGTGTTATTGACAGTGGCCCTTTTTGTAGAAGTCAACTTTGTGATGAAAAGGCAGCAGTGACCAATTGAGCCATTCACTGGAGAGGGCAGTCCAAGAACCAACTTAATTTGTGAAAACCTTTGACCATTTCTTCTGCTTAATTCACAAAATCCATCTGGAAGCAGTACATTAAAAGCTACAGAGGGTTTGCTCTGTTTTGGAGTGTACTGTGTGTTTCATGTCTGCAGTGTGGGGTTGAGCTGACAGGTTTAATTGTTCACCGATTCAGCAATCCTCATTAGTTTGCATTTAGTGCTGTGTCTTTTATGGATGGTAGATTATTTGACATGACTTGCTATTGCAGAAATAGTTATTTCCAAGCCTCTGCCAAGAGACTGCAAATTATTTTCATCTAACACTCACAAGTTTATACTTTCATATTCTTGTACCCAATCCTAATGAACCTGACTTAAAAAGGAAAATTTAGGCAATTACTATTTCCTCATTGTAATTTCACACAGATTATCTTAAACAAATGGGAGTATCTTGAGACTTTCACAGTGCAGATGCCAGGGAATGCTCAAATGCTCATTGATTACATTAACAGTTTCGGTCACGGATGGTGTAATTCTCCCCTATGACAGTTCCTAGCATAGAAGTACAAAAGGGTTGGCTGCTGGATTGCTTACATTCAATGTTGAAATACTTTGCTGTTAGACCAGGTGAATGTCAACATTCTGGGAATTATGCTGTTTCTTTCTCTGATAGCCACAGGAACAAATAAGTATCTTTATTGTATAATAATAAATAGCAACAATAATTATACTACAACAATAGTTTACCTATAAGCTGAGTTAAGCTTGTTTCATGTCATGTTTATGTTCATATCATTCATAGTAATACATTCAGAATCCCTTTAAGGTTCGAGAATTATTTTTATTTGTTTGTTTATTTACTTTTTAACAGACATCCAGTACTAACCTGTATCCCACCTCATGTTTCTACACTGTTTCTAGAATTGTATAATCTCTCTATACAAGAACCCCTATAGAGAGGTGAAAATCGCAGCTAACACTTAGGCTGTGTGGATACAAAGCTGATTTCTTGGCTGCCTTTCATTCTAAATTCTTTCTTCCAAGTTATATTCAGGTAGCTACTCCTTCCTTGAGCAATGTCTGTAGTTATTGTAAATTTTCTGGGACTGTTGTCTGAATTGATGGGGTAAGAACTGATTATTAAATGTGGTGTCATAGGAATATGGCCTTTATTAACAGTTCGTTTAGTTTTGTCCACGAGATCTTCATATTTACTGAACAACTTACTGTTAATTCCTATAAGTTACTGTTTGAGTTAAAGCCCCTGGTTTCACTCTGGCTTTTGACTTTCCTTTGCTCTGCAGGTGTACTTGATTTCATTTCTACTGCCCTGATTTCTAGTTATATTATACACCCAGGATTAATCTTCCATCATTTGCTTTGTGTGTGTGGTTGGGTATCTATCTTGAAGGTTTCCGTTTTCTTCTGCTGATGTCTAAACCAAATACTTGAAAAATATGCCTGAAGTTTCCCAGTTGGTTCTCAACTTAAAATCCATGAAGATTTTTCAGGAATGAATGTTCATTAAATGTAGATTGGAAACGTAGTCCTGCATGTAAAAATTATGTCTGCCTTACTTGTTCCAACACCAAGTTGTGATTTAATGATGTTGGAGAGTTTTATGATTTCTGAACAGTTGTGCATTTCATGCTGTTCAAAATACATGTTCAACAAATTCATGGCCTGTAGTTACAACTTTTGGCTTGTTCAGTGCATATTGGTTTATATTAAGTGTGAAATGTTTGCTCAGCTAAGTGTCAGCTCCTACAACACTGATTAAGTCTATCTTGCATTCCCAGCTCATCCACAAATAAGCCGGTTGTGGGTAACATTGCCATTAACATTGGATCCTGAATTCTAGAGTATCCATTGGATGAATCAGCTCACATAAAAGTTTTTTGGGTAGTTTGGGGCCTTCTGGAGAGATGTACAGCTACTGTATCGTATGGATTATGCTTTTCTCCTGTGCTACAGAACTGTTACCTGCGTGTGTTGTCTGCTCAAAGCACTTTTCCCTGGCTTACGTTCTCATTGTACCAATGTAGACTGAGAGAATTCAGAACTGGCTTTTTCTTATTGTTTTTGTATATGATGGATGTGTAGACTGTGGAAAATTAGTTTACCATTCCAATGAATTTTTAAATCTCATTTATTTATTATGATGTGTCTCAGCTTTCAGCCTTTCTGTTTCCCTAGGTGTCAATATAACCAGAACAGAATTGTTCCAATGTCTTCAGTTTCAGCTTGCCAGCACACAACCATTAGTAGAACCTGCTTGTTTATCAGGTCAAGTTGGTGCTGTGGACCTGGATTGCTTTTTTTTTGACATCTGTTTCTACTACAACCAAAAAATACCATCAGAAATTTTATTCCTGAGAGATCCTTACTGCCTGATTGCAACAGCCACATTTTTGGCCACAAATTTACCTGACCAGCATTTAACAAGACCTTGGAATTTGAAGTCATTAATCCCTTTGCCTTTGAATAAGTGTGGTCTGATTTTCTTGACTATTATTAGTGCATAGTGAAAATGCATCGCAGCTACACTCCAATTCATCTTTGATCTTGTATTACAGTTACAGTTGAGTAGCTTGCAGTCTTCTTCAATGTCTCCCATAGGAAATCTTGGGTTTTGTTAAATCACTCTTGATATTCACTTCTCTGCATCTCCAATGATGACAGATACTGCCGCTTTTAAATCTTTCCTCATAACAGAGCACAATAATTGTTTTCAGACCATATTTGGTGATAAACTAATATAGGGGCACACTGTGTTGGCAAACCTTGAGTGTTGTTTTGGAGATGAATTTACTGGTAATGTCAGAGGAGTGAAGACAATTTCTGGCATGACATGTAATCTGCACTTGAAGATTGCATCAACCACTTTGAGCTTGCTCTAGTTGCTTCAGTGAACTTCAGTTAACCACAGGGCCAAGTCAAATTCAGGCAGAAAAAACAACTGTAACTTTTTCAGAGGATTCCAAACTTTATAGGCTACTTCACAAAAAATGCCCTGACATTAGTTTTTATATGTCACTTTGAGGCAGCTTGAACTCAGTTTGAGTTCAGATTGCTGACAAGAGCATTGTGATTGTATAGATCCATGTTAACTGTAAAGGGATAGCCAAAGTTTTTCAGTGTACCTTTCCTGAGAGGTCATTCATACCCTATTGGTGGCTTTGCTCTTGCCACTGCTTGCTGTAGACAAATATTTCTCTATGTCTAAATCAATTTTTTCAATAATTTATAAAAAAATTGTGGCTAGTCTATAACATGGAAACTCCCATGTCTCTGGAGTTAAACAGAAACTCATACTTGCAGTCCTCACTCCTCCTGCCCCCAAGGAGTACCTGGGCACCCATCACCTCTAGCTCCAAGCTCAGTGACCTCGGCATTGCTGTGGCAGTATGGATAAATGGCAGGGTGGCCTTCCCAGAGAGCTGAGTGGGGCAGTCAGATTTATTGACTTGTACGCATACAATAAATACTGTAGTATCTCTAAATTTCTGTAACTACGTATATCCCATAAATATGGTTGATGTTTGCTACAAGAATAAATCAATGCTTATAATGAGCAATTAAACCTCTATCATATCAGATGTTAGACATAAAATGTACCAATTAAGGTATTTTTTAAAATCTAAATGCATCAGAAGCATCTATGGTTGTAATAGAAAGGGAACAGTTCAGCATTTTATTCAGAAACTTGCTGGATAAAAGTAATTGCATTTAACAGTGTATTTGATCAACAAAAATCTATGAATAATTATTTTTTGGAATTCACTTTATCAGTTTTTTTTTT